>JACEEZ010000067.1:217500-220000 GCA_016584305.1 Chionoecetes opilio | reverse complement strand
TTATTATTATTATTTTCTCTTCTACACTATCTACTACCCCGGCCCTCCCCTCTCCGCGCCGCGCAGGGCTGGGTACGGCACCGGTAAGACAACCAAATAATGACCTGTGACGTCTGTTCCCTTCTGAGGATTAAGTCAACACACACACACACACACACACACACACACACACACACAGACGACTGTATGACTGCCAAAAAGAAGGTTAATTTTAATCCTCTTTCATCCTGTCTACTGAAATATTGACTTAGTGAGGGCGCCACTACCACCACCATCACCTCCCTCCTCTTCCTCTTCCTGTGCCTTCCCCAAGCGGCCCCGAGGTTTACGGCGTGCTCATTACTCCCCTCATAAGAGAAGACTTTTGAACCTGCTCAGTGCGTGCCTAAGAGAGTCTTTCCTCCTCCCCCAAAAAGCAGTAACCGGCCCTCACCACCCCACGCCCCTCCGGCAGGCTATTGTTGGTCCCCGGCCCGCGGCACAAGGGGACAAGTTGCACCACATAAAAGATTCACTAAGGACACGCTCTAGGCTGCCTCAACCTCGCCTCAACGCCGCTGCTACTGCTGCTGCTGCTGTTGCTGTCAGAGGCCTTCAAAACGGGCGTGCAACCAACCCTTCCACCCACACTTTGCCCTGCCCCATAGCTGCCCTGCCACTATTAATACACCGACAGGAGGCGACTGGCCAAACAAGACATGTATGGTGCGGCTATGTCTGTGTGTGTGTGTGTGTGGTGTGTGTGTGTGTGTGTGTGTGTGTGTGTGTGTGTGTGGTGTGTGTGTGGTGCGAGCGGATGGGTGGTTGAAGATGGATAGGCCTCTGCCTAACCACAGTACACCCACCGGTCACCACACACATACACACACACACACACACACACACACACACACACACACACACATACACACACACATACACACACACACACAGTCACACACACCACACACACACACACACACACACACACAGTCACAGTCACAGTCACACACACACACAGTCACAGTCACACACACAACACACACACACAGTCACAGTCACACACACACACACACACACGACCGCATTAATAACCCACGAGTAATTATTCAAACTGCTTTGTGTACCGGTGCGGCAGCTATAAAAGACCTCTAAAGAACCGCCTTTTCAAAAACCCAACCCCCCCCCTTCCTCTCTCTCGAAACTAGCGCCCTCTCTCTCTCTCTCTCTCTCTCTCTCTACTCTCTCTCTCTCTCTCTCTCTCTCTCTCTCAACACACAAGAGTTTCCACGAACACTAAAACAAAAATTGTAAACATAAACTTGAGTAAACATTCACAAAAAAAACAAAAAAAATCTCCACTTCCCAACCTCTGACTGCCTTGTCTTCCACTCTGACTACATTTATACTACTAAAAGAAACTACATATACACTATTCTAATATATACAAGTTTCCTTATTTCTACGCAATCTTTTACTCTATTTATCCTATTATATTTATCCTATAACCCCCCCCCACTTCCTCTACGCCTTACAAGGACACATAAAAAGGTCACTTCTACCCTTCCTCTATACCTAACAAACACATAAAAAGGTCACTTCTACCCTTCCTCTAACCTTTATTCCCTAGCTTTGTAAATGAAGCTCTAAACAGGACCGTTGGAAAGGCATACACACCACCTCGTCTTTAGTAAACAAGCGCCGTGACTATACATTCTCGCAGCACCAGGTTAAGTCTATTTACCAGCTTCTCACGTTATGTTACGCCGCTTTGAATTAGTTGAAAGACAAGTGTTTATATTATATTTTAAGCCTTACGAACAATCGGTAGTTATGTGATTATTCTAAAATTAAAAAGGTGAAACGATGGTGCTTTGTTGTACTCTATACCTGGAGAGAGAGAGAGAGAGAGAGAGAGAGAGAGAGAGAGAGAGAGAGAGAGAGAGAGAGAGAGAGAGAGAGAGAGAGAGAGAGAGAGAGAGAGAGAGAGAGAGAGAGAGAGAGAGAGAGAGGGGAGAGAGAGAGAGAGAGAGAGGGGAAGAGAGAGCGAGAGAGAGAGAAAAAAAAAAAACTATTCTGACACGAAAATGAAAGAGAGAGAGAGAGAGAGAGAGAGAGAGAGAGAGAGAGAGAGAGAGAGAGAGAGAGAGAGAGAGAGAGAGAGAGAGAGAGAGAGGAGAGAGAGAGAGAGAGAGAGAGAGAAAAAAAAAATGAATAAGTAAATTTCCACTCTTTCTAGGACCATATCACCCTTCTTCCCCTCTTCCATCACCCCTCACCCTGACACACCACCCTCACCACCCTTTCCCCGCCTTTACATAACCCCTTCCCCCTCAACCCAACCCCCCTTCCCATCCCACCCCTCCCTCTTTCCCCCATAAACAGAGGGGATACTACTGCAATAGAAGCAAACTCATGTATATACACAGACACTTTGATGAACACGAGCGCACAAAAAATATAAGATGGAAGGAAAAACAGCCGATATATGACAGGAAGGAAACAAAGGGCGTGGAGTGAT
>JACEEZ010000067.1:182500-210000 GCA_016584305.1 Chionoecetes opilio | reverse complement strand
CTATCATCACCATAATCATCACCACTATTGTTATATCACCAAAAACTTTATATTTCTTCTTCTACTTCTCTCAGTCAGTAATTTTCATGCACTATTTCTGTGTTAGATTGAAAGGGTGGGGAGAAGCCTTCAACTTTACTATCAATATGTCCCTCACTTTACATTATAGTATATCTTATCAATAAAGTAGTGTATGGACCAATGGATCTGTTGCTGTTTGTTCTCCCTTTGTATTCCTCATCTGCATTATAAATTTACAATTTTCGAAACCTTTACTTCCTATACTACACTTCTGCGTTGTACACTCTCTCTCTCTCTCTCTCTCTCTCTCTCTCTCTCTCTCTCTCTCTCTCTCTCTCTCTCTCTCTCCCTCTCTCTCTCTCTCTCTCTCAAAGGGCCCAGCGGACGAGCACTAAGGTTCTCCCCTCAGTTGATGCCTTAACTCTGCTAACTTTATTTTTAGAGAGAGAGAGAGAGAGAGAGAGAGAGAGAGAGAGAGAGAGAGAGAGAGAGAGAGAGAGAGAGAGAGAGAGAGAGAGAGAGAGAGAGAGAGAGAGAGAGAGAGAGAGAGAGAGTCTTTCAAATATGCAAGTAGAAGCGAGATGAATTTCGTCCAAAGAAAAAATAATCAGTCTTAGTTACACCAAAAGGTCGCCATCTCTCTCTCTCTCTCTCTCTCTCTCTCTCTCTCTCTCTCTCTCTCTCGGACAAACAGAAGGGGGGGATGACATTTACGTCCCCAGGCCCCACTAAAGCTTTCATGCTGAAGAAATGTCAAGCAGGAACCCTCTCACACACACTCACTCATTCCTCTCTCACTCCCTCATCCACCACCCTCGCTCACTCCCTCTCTTCCCTCTCTCTCCTCACTCCCTCCCTCAACCACCTCATGCCTCCTTCGTATCCTATTCCATCCCTCATTCCATTACTCCTTGCATCCCTGTCTAACTCTATCCCCTCATTTTTCTCTCTATGTCACATCAATCTCTCTCTCATATTTGTAGCTTATATATATAATATTCTCTCACTCGTTCCCGACAGAGAGAGAGAGAGAGAGAAAGAGAGAGAAAGAGCGAGCGAGCAAATCCTTTCACCCACCCAAATTACTTTTTTCACGACAAAGCCACCCTATGGTCCCCTCTCTCTCTCTCTCTCTCTCTCTCTCTCTCTCTGCAGAGGTGACTAACGACCCGCCCGTCTCACTTGCACAATTTTTAAAGAACGACACGTCAACCAAATTGTGTGGAAACTCCCTCCTTCCCTGGGCGGCGAGGAGGAGAGGAGGAGGAGGAGGAGGAGGAGGAGGAGCTGATAGTGGTAGTTGTGGTGCAGGAAGAGGGTGAGAGAGAGAGAGAGAGAGAGAGAGAGAGAGAGAGAGAGGAGAGAGAGAGAGAGAGAGAGAGAGAGAGAGAGAGCGAGAAGAGAGACGAGAAAGAGAGTACAGAAGAGAGCGAGAAAGAGAGAGAGCGAGAAGAGAGCGAGAGAGAGAGAGCAGAGAAGAGAGAGAGAGGAGAGAGAGAGAGGAGAGAGAGAGAGAGAGGGGAGAGAGAGAGAGAAGAGGAGAGAGAGAGAGAGAGGAGAGAGAGAGAGAGAGAGAGGAGGAGGGGGAGGATGAGGTAGAAGGTCCGGAGACTTTGCAGAGATAACAGGAGGAAGAGGCGGGGGGGAGTCAGAAAGAGAGGGAGGAGAGGAAGAGGGAGTAGGAGTGACAATAGAAGAAGAGGAGGAGGAGGGAGGAGGAGGAGGAGGAGGAGGAGGGAGGAGGGGAGGAGGAGGAGGAGGAGGAAGGAGGAGGAGGAGGAGAGGAGGAGGATGGAGGAGGAGGAGGAGGAGGAGGAAACACTGGGTGGGAGGCGTTAGATGAAAAAAAAAGGAAAAATATAAAAGTTTGGAAAAGTCAGATTGCATGAGAGAGAGAGGGACCAGCAATGTATATATACCATGTATATATGATCAAGCTTTGTATATATTTACATGGCTAATAAACTACTTGAATTGAATTTTTTTTTGTGTGTGTGTGTGTGTGTGTGTGTGTGTGTGTGTGTTGTGGTGGTGTGTGTGTAGTGTGTGTGTGTTGTGGGTGTTGTGTGTGTGTGTGTGTGTGTGTGTGTGTGTGTGTGGTATGTGTTGGTGTGTGGTATGTGTGTGTAGTGTGTGTGTGTGTGTGTGGTGTGTGTGTGTGTGTGTGTGTGTGTTGGTGGCGTGTGTGCGTGTGTGTGTGTTGTGTGTGTGTGGTGTGTGTGTGTGTTGTGTGGTGTGTGTGTGTGTGAGCATGGACAATATCAGGTGAGAGCAAAGGAGCGGCCTACAGCATGAGGAGATGAGAGAGAGAGAGAGAGAGAGATGTGGATGAGAGAGAGAGACGAGAAGAGGAGAGAGAGAGAGATGAGAGAGAGAGAGAGAGAGAGGACAGAGGAGAGAGGATCGAGAGATGGAGAGAGAGAGGAGAGGAGAGATGAGACGAGAGAAGAGAGAGAGAGAGAAGAGAGAGAGAGAGAGAGAGAGAGAGGAGAGAGAGAGAGATCGAGAAGAGAGGAGAGAGAGAGAGAGAGAGAGATATTGGTGGTGGTGTAGCAAATGGGCGGTATTTCTGAGGGGGGTCGGGGGTCGGGGGTCGGCAATAAGTGTAGCGATGCGGCCGTGACCCTTTAAGTCTTACAGCTTTACCCCGCCTGAACTGGGACGCCTCGGGGCCCTTGCGAACACCAGTAAACACCAACTGAACGACGGTGGCGGCGGTGGTGGTGATAGTGGTGGTGGTGGTGTGTATCTCAACTGCTGATTTGATAGTGAGTGAATGGATGAAAAGTTGTTGTATTTGTAGTGGTGGTGGTGGTGGTAGTTGTAGTAGAAGTTAAGAGCAGTAGTAGAAATAATCATGACTACTATATACAATTACTACTTATGTAAAAGTTAAATAGTAGGTGTAGTAATCGTTAAAGGAGAAAGAAGGACGATGACAATGAAGAAAAATAAACACAAAAAAACATGACAACGAAGATAGAAAAAAATAGCCTAAAAAAACTTATAACACCTATTGCCCCCCAAAAAAGTAAAACCAGTAAAACATCTAAAGCATGATCAGTCATAAAAGCGTTGTCGAGGCGATCACGTAGTACTAACAGGGCAATCCAGCACTAACAACCCTCGCAGGGCTGAGCCAGAATGAGGCACTGCACATCATCCCTATGAGGTGATTCACGGACTTCACGGGGCGCGGGGGTAGGGGGGAGTGTTTAGATATCGTGTGTGTGTGTGTGTGTGTGTGTGTGTGTGTGTGTGTGTGTGTGTGTGTGTGTGTGTGTGTGTGTGTGTGTGTGTGTGTGTGTGTGTTTGTACGGGGCGCGGGGGTAGGGGGGAATGTTTAGATATCGTGTGTGTGTGTGTGTGTGTGTGTGTGTGTGTGTGTGTGTGTGTGTGTGTGTGGTGTGTGTGTGTGCGCGTGCGTGCGTGCGTGTGTGTGTGTGTGTGTGTGTATTCATCTAGTTGTATTTTACAGGGCCTGAGCAACGCTCGTATGGCCCCGTCTCCATATCAACATTTTTATCATTCATCCTTAGTGGTTTGTTTTGGCCGAAGCCAGCACCCCGGAGAGCAGGTCACAAACCCCGGCTAACACCCGGTACCCATTCACTGCTGGGTGGACAGGGGCTCGGGTTTCAAGGAAACAGCCCATATGTTTCCGCTCCGCCCGGGGATCGAACCCGGGACTTCTCGGTTGTGAACCGAGCGTGCTTCCCCTACACTACGGAATACCCCGTGTGTGTGTGTGTGTGTGTGTGTGTGTGTTGTGCGTGTGTGTGTGTGTGTGTAAGTGTGTGTGTGTGTGTGTGTGTGTGTGTGTGTTGTGTGTGTGTGTGTGTGTGTGTGTGTGTGTGTGTGTTAATGTGTGTGTGTGTGTGTGTGTGTGTGTGTGTGTGTGTGTGTGTGTGTGTGTGTATATATGTGTGTGTGTGTGTGTGTGTATATGTGTGTGTGTGTGTGTGTGTGTGTGTGTGTGTCAGCCCACCACCTCAGCCTCGACTCCCAAAACCCCACATAACTCGAGGCAACGTCTTACCCCAAGTCAACTTTGTAAAGAAAACTCGTCATAAAAAACACATAAACACACTTTGCTACCAGTCACGACAGACACTCGGGTATTCACACTTTAAGGGGGAAATAAAGGGCAGGAGATGTGTCGACGCGGGGCACACACTTACCCCAGAGAACCGTCCTCGCGGCTCTGCTTCCTCACGCCAACCACCTGCTGGACGGGGGGAGTTTGGGCCGAGCGCCGCGCCAGGTACTCCCGCCGACGCGATCCTTCACCGGGGGATCGAGGAAAACGCTGATCTGCACTGCCTTGCGACACTTGACACCGCCGCACACTACACTGGAGAGGCACTTGTAGATCTGCCCGACAAAGGTGCGGGGGGAGAGGCAGGGGAGGGGCGTCAAGGCGGAGCAAGGGTGGTGGTGGTGCGATATGTTCAGGGAGGCACGAGCGTGACAGAGTGCTTGTCAGTTGTCACCACACACATACACACACACACACGAGGCGGGTGTGATGATGATGATGATGATGATGATGCTGATGCTGCTGCTGCTGCTGCCCTCACAACCACCTACGGCACTCACTTCCCTCGTCAGTGGCAACACCTCAGTGCCAGGAGAGTGAGAACCGCTGCCACGACTGCCGCCGCGGCAACGCTGATCCGCCGAGGGGTGTTATCAGCGCACCCGGGTGTCAGCAAGGCGGCAGAGCGGCGGGGCCACACAAGGCAGCTGTGGAAGCATCCCGCTCGCTGCTCGTCAAGGGGTCGCGGTGATACCCTTCAGCGTGCAGTGAGGGATCAGGTCGGGGGTAAGGCAACACCCAGTATGTGGTGTAGTGTCACGGCAGTTGCTGGAGCCGGGGCCTGGACAGCGCTCGCCCTGGACTGAAGCCAAAGACTGAGGGGGAGGCGGCCTGGAACCTCCTCTCCTCTCTCTCTCTCTCTCTCTCTCTCTCTCTCTCTCTCTCTCTCTCGCCTCCACCGCCACCACAGCAACCACCGCCACTTCCCTGTGTGTCGGTCAACAGCCGGCCTGCTAGTGCTGGCGAGGGGCGGCCCCGCCTCTCCTCGCCTCAATGTAAATGGCAGGCATAAAAAATGAAAGGATAACCGCCGCAAAAGGTCAGTCGCGTCAAACTGTCAACAGAACAGCAGGAAGGGAGGGACTCTGCTCCCGGGAAGAGCCACCGCCTACGAGGCAGGCTGGCGCCTTTGCCATCCGGCTCCTGGGAGGCGGAGGCAGGCCTATACGGGGCCCGCCAGCACCTCGAGACCCGCCGCGACGTTCAATGCCTGACCGAGGGGACCACTGATACAACCCAGGCTGTGGCCAACGTGGGGCCATCACGGGATGGAAGCAGTTCCCTCCACCCTTTATGGTCATCCCTTGGCCAGACTTACGAGGCGACAGACTACAGGGAGCAGCCGAGTGCCGGGGTGAGGCACAATACAAGGCTTTCAAGAGTACCAGCGACCACACCGCTCTTTTGGTGTCCCCGAGGCGCCTCCAGCAGGGCCCACTGCTGCATGCGAGGACCCCGAGCTGAAAACCTCAGCTCAGCACCACCAAATACAGGGAGACGTCAAGCCGCTGAGTGAGAGTCATCAGCTTGGGTGAGTCAGGGAGGAAGCCAGGATCCGTGGCGGCAGCCGTCCAGGCCTGGCACACCGCCCAGCCAGCGGGGGCATTCATGGCTCCCCTGGCGCCAGCTTGGGGGCCGCCCGCCCCAAGGACCCAGGGAACAGGGAAACAACGCACGAGGCAGGGGACCCCGGCCCACGCACCTCCCGATGACTACTGCTGAAACAAGAACGACGGAAAGAATGGCGAGGGCGAGGACGAGGAAGAGGAAGAGGAAGAGGAGGAGGAGGAGGAGGAGGAGGATAGACACAAACTCACGAGATATGGCGAGAGGAGAGGCCGTCCCTGGAGTGGCCGGGACCAATACTTGCACCACCTCCACTCACAATAAAGCCACAGTAATAAAAGGCACCGGGGAAGGGGGGGATAAAGGGGGGAAGCAGAGAACAAGGGAGAAAGAAAGGTCAACGAAAACAGGGAGACTAGAAGGATCGAAACTGGAGAGAGAGAGAGAGAGAGAGAGAGAGAGAGAGAGAGAGAGAGAGAGAGAGAGAGAGAGAGAGAGAGAGAGAGAGAGAGAGAGAGAGAGGAGAGAGAGAGAGAGAGAGAGAGAGAGAGAGAGAGAGGAGAAGAGGAGAGAGGAGAGAGAGAGAGAGAGAGAGAGGAGAGAGAGAGAGAGAGAGAGAGAGAGGAGAGAGGAGAGAGAGAGAGAGAGAGAGAGAGAGACTTCCACCGGTTTTCCATTTCTCTCACACACACACACACACTAATACCTGAAATGTAAATATAAATGGTGATAAACGCAAGACTAAAGGAGGAAGAGAAGGAAGAAGAGAAGAAATAGGAGGTGGAGGGCGGCCACGCACATAAACAAAAATATCACCTCAGCAAGATGATTAATAAAGCAACTCGACCTACCGAACAGTACCAGCCCTGGGGAAGGGGAGGAGGAGGAGGAGGAGGAGGAGGAGGAGGACGGAGGGAGATTTACATAGGATGGAGAAGGAGGAGGAGGAGGATTTACATAGGATGGAGGAGGAGGAGGAGGAGGAGGAGGAGGAGGAGGAGGAGGAGGAGGAGGAGGAGGAGGAGGAGGAGGAGGAGGAGGAGGAAGCCAGAACGGATTGAAGAGGACTAAGGAAAAAAGATGAAACTGAAAAAAAGGGAGGGAGAGAGGAGGGGAGCAGAAATGAGAAGGATGTAGAGACGACAATAGAAGAGGAATACGAGGAGAGGGGGAAGAGAAAAGAGGAGGTAAAAGAAGAGAAGCAAGGGCCCTACAGTCTGTGGAGGAGAAGGGGAGTGAGAGGAAGGAAAGAAAGGAGGGAAGGAGGGAGGAATGGAGAGAAGATATTAGTGAGGAATGATAAGAGGCCACATGAGAACCAAGACATTGAGAGGAAGAGGAAGAGGAAGAGGAAGAGGAAGAGGAGGAGGAGGAGGAGGAGGAAGCTAAATTGAGAGAAGGCTGAAGAGACTTTTGGGAGAGCAACTGTCCAGAGTAAATGAACACACACACACACACACACACACACACACACACACACACAGACTCACACGGAATATGAAATAACCCCCGAAAGTCTCTCTCTCTCTCTCTCTCGTCATATACAGAAACAGGCTCAAACAAGGAATGGAGGTATGATATTACGGCGACAGAGGGAGAAAGGAGAAGGAGGAAGGGTGGGTTGTAAGGCAAAGTGGGTCACAAAGGTGGGTCACAAAGAAGAAAGTAAAGAAAGAAAGGAAGAAAGAAAGAGTGTTACTGTAGGGGAAAAGAGGAGGAGGATTACATAGATTACATAGGAGTAACAGACACCAGGAGACCTATTGGTCCATAGCGAGGGTATCTGCTGAACTACATACTACTAACTATCAACTACTTGTAAGAAAACAGTTGGAAAATGATACCATGTCCCTAAAGAGGATAGGAACATGGAAGTTTCATAGTGCAGACTGATAGGATATGAAAAATACTAACTACAACTACCACTACCACTACAACTAATCGATACGGGGGACTAGATACGAATTCGCACTATCAATACCCATTTACTTTACAGTGCGCGTCAAGTCTGTTTTTGAATGTAGTTATTGTGTTGGCTCCGACAACATTTGCTGGTAACTTGTTCCATCGATCAACGACTCTACATTGAAATAATTTTTACGGAGATCGGTGATGCAACGTTGACCGTTTAGTTTTAAACCATTATTTCTTGTTGTCACTTGAGTTGAAAGCTCGAATAGGTCCTCTTGATTAATGACATCAAAACCTTTTAGGATCTTAAAGGTTTCTATCAAGTCCCCACGGATTCTACGATCCTTTAAGGAAAACATATTAAGTTTCCGCAGTCTCTCTTCATAAGATGAATTTCGCAGAGATGGAATTTGTTTGGTTGCTCTTCTTTGCACTGATTCCAATTTGGCTTGATCTTTTACGAAACAGGGCGACCAGAATTGAACGGCATATTCCAAGTGCGGCCTAACCAAGGACGTGTATAATTGTGTCATTACTTTCGGAGTTTTATGTTCAAAGTTACGTTTAATAAAGCCCAACATCATATTTGCCTTTTTACTGGCAGCTAGGCAATGCGAACTGGTTTTCAGATCATTACTGATGATGACACCTAGATCCTTTCCTGCTGTACTTCAGTTAACGATTTATTTTGCATTTGAGTTATATTTGAGGTTATCGTTGCCTATATGCATTACTTTACATTTATGGGAAATTGAATTTTAATAGCCATTTATCACTCCAATCTGATAGTTTTGTCGAGATCATTTTGTATGAGTTCGCAGTTTTCTCTAGTATATGCTTTACCGCCTAATTTGGTGTCATCTGCAAATTTTGATATTTTAGATACAAGTCCGCAGTCCAGATCGTTGATATATATCAGAAAAAAAAGTAGGACCCAGGGACCGAGCCCTGAGGCACCCACTAGTGACATCTAACCAATCAGATGCCTCACCATTTATTACTACCCGTTGTTTACGATTTGAAAGCTAATCGCCAATCCATGAACATAATTGCTCTCCTATGCCATGTGCCCTTAGCTTGGTCAACAGTCGCTTATGTGAACTGTATCGAAGGCTTTCTGAAAATCAAGGTATATTACATCCGAGGGAATTTTAGCGTCCCAGTTTGAATAAATGACATTAAAAAATCGAGTGGGTTTTTGTTAAGCAGGATCTCTTATTCGAAATCCATGCTGGGAGTTTAGTTTTGAGTTATTTTCATCGAGAAAGACACTATTTTATCCCGCAATATTTTCTCAAATATTTTAAAACAATCACGGACGTTAGACTAATTGGGCGATAATTACATGCGAGGCTCTTACTCCCTTTCTTGAATATCGGTGTAACATTAGCTAATTTCCACTACTAGGAACATTTTTTTCACATAGCGATTTATTGAAAATAATCTTTAATGGGAGCGAAAGTTGACTGTGACATTCGCGAAGTAGTCGCGGCGAGATTTCGTCCACCCCCACGGATTTTGCTGGGTCAAGTTTCAGCAAATACTTTGATATTTCGTCTACTGTTATCTCTCCTATTACCAGTCTATCCCTTCGAGTCCTGCATACATGTTTACTGGTTCTGGTAATGGAGTTTCGTCTTCTTAATAAATACCGCATTTAAAGTATTCATTGAGTACGAACGCCATACTCTTATTATCATTTACCAAGATATTATTATTATCTTTCAGTGGTCCAAAACTTGTTTTGACGTTTTTCTTACTTCGACAGTATTGAAAGAACCTTTTCGGGTTTGATTTTATTCCTTTGCAATTTTTTCTTCATACTCGCGCTTTTTAGACTTAATTAGTCCTTTGCAGCGACGTTTGACGTCATTGTATTCTCTAGAATCGCAGTCTGCATTTGATCGTTTGTAAACTTTATACGCTCGGCGCTTTCTGCCAATGATTGTTGGTATTTTATCCAACTGGGTCTGTTTATGTTATTCAAACGTTTTCTTACCATGGGAACATGTTTTTCCACCACCGATTGGAGTTTATTAGTGAATACATTACACATGTTTTCGGCGTTATTACCATTTAGTAGGTCAATCCATTCAACTTCGCTTAGTACCCTGCTGATCTTCGTGAAATCTGCTTTATTATAATTTGGGACTAATAACCGATTTTCTGTGATGTCTACATTGCAATTTATGCCGCATCTGATTAGCCTGTGATCACTGTTTGCCAAATGTTCACCTATATCGCAGTAATCAATCAGATCAATGTCGGTAGTGAAAACTAAATCTAGGATACTATTATCCCTTGTAGGCTCACGGACCACCCGATTTAAATATACTTCGTTCACCATATCAAGCAATCGCATACCTTCTCTATCAGCAGAATTATTATTCCAGTTTATATGAGGTAGGTTAAAATCTCCACAAATAATTGTATCGTTATTATTGTTCACAACTGACTTTATCTCGTCATACAGGAGGCAATCTACTTCCGCATTAGATTTGGGAGGACGATATATTGTCCCAATAGTTAGCAATTTACCGTTTAGCTTAATCTTTGCGTAGACTGAGTCATAATGATCTTTATTTACTTTATCGATTTCGATTGCTTGCAAATTTTCTTTAATATAAAGAATGACACCTCCACCTGCTTTATGCGTGCGACAATTTAGGAATGTCTTATAGCCTGGAATGGCTATTTCAGCTAATAAATGTTTATCTTTTGTGTTGACCCAACTCTCAGTGATACTGACGATATCTGGCGTTTCGGCAACAACGTATGCTAATAATTCGTTACGCTTTAAAATAATGCTTCTGGCATTTGTGTAGAGTAATTTAAGTTCCTTGATAGTTTTGGTAACCTTGCGTGAGGGTTTACCGGCAGGGCGTCTACGGTCCACTTTTTCAGGGCGCTTGATTAAGTTACTTTGATTAGTATTTGCGGAAACGGGACGTGACCCAGCGTTGCTGTGGGAGGAGGAGGAGGAGGAGGAGGAGGAAGGAGAGGAAGGAGGAGGAGGAGGAGGAGGAGGAGATTTAGCTTGTGTTGTGGAGATTGTGGCGATGATGAAAGAAGAAAAGAAGAAAAAGAAGAAGAAGAAGAAGGAAGAGGAGAATATAGTGGTGGTGATGCATTGATTAGTGGTAGTGGTGATGGTAGTAGTAGTAGTATGTAGTAGTAGTATGTAGTAGTAGTAGTAGTAGTAGTAGTAGTAGTAGTAGTAGTAGTAGTAGTAGTAGTAGTAGTAGTAGTAGTAGTATGTAGTAGTAGTCGTGGCAGTGGTGGTGGTGGTAGTGAAAGACGACCTTTAAGTTCCTATTCACTGACAATATTGGAGTGGAATAGGAAAGAGATGGAGTAGAAACAAGGAGGAGGAGGAGGAGGAGGAGGAGGAGGAGGAGGAGGAGGAGGAGGAGGAGGAGGAGGAGGAGGGAGGGGGAGAGGCGACACCACCACTACCACCACAGCCACTTCAGCACGTACAGTTACAAAACCAGCCATCTCAACCACCACCACCACCACCACCACCACCACCAGCGATTTCTATCAACACTTGCATTCGCCTTCTCTAATTGATTACACACACACACACACACAAAAACACACACAATAAGAATCCATTTCCTTCCCACTATGAATTTCAATATAACGTCCAGAGAGAGAGAGAGAGAGAGAGAGAGAGAGAGAGAGAGAGAGAGAGAGAGAGAGAGAGAGAGAGAGAGAGAGAGAGAGAGGAGAGAGACATAAATACTATAGCAGCAATAGCGCCAGAAATCATCCTACCAACCACCAATACATAACAAAAAGAAGCAACCACCGCCGCCACCACCACCCAAGCCCTTCCTTCGAGCCCCTTCAGAAGTGACTATAGGGAGAAGAGAGCTAAGGACACCGGTATCAGGGTTATAAATCATTAGTATCACGGTGACATTAAACCTCCAGGGCTGGTGAGTGTGGCTACTGGTGTGTGTGTGTGTGTGTGTGTGTGTGGGTGGGTAGGTGGGGGGGGGTATGTGTGTGTGTGTGTGTGTTACTGTAGTCTTCCAAACCTCTATTCCCACTAAAGATAAAACATAACATAAGAGTAAAGCGTTTATCGATAAAGGGAAGCAGAAGTAGGGAGTGGTTCAAAAATATCACTCCCCCAATAGTGGTGTTTTAATAATGCATGAAGTGTGTGCCTAAGTTACTAATGTATAAGCAACGTGCCTGCCAAGTTACAAGAAATATTAACAGTGCAGTTCGTTTTCTTTGCGTTATTATAATTCTTTTCTAGCGGTAACTCATCAGGGAGGCACTCTACAAAAATATCAACTCTACGTACAACCAATATTTCACATTGCAGTTCGTTTTCTTTGCGTTGTTATCATTCTTTTCCAGCGGTAAGTCATCAGGGACGAACTCATACTATAATATAAAACAAACCTCGTAAGAACAGTGTTAACAAGACTCCCATTCGCCTATACGAACAATGGAACGCAGTGTGGGTGTCTTAAAAGGTCGCCACGCCCCTCCCTCCCTCCCCGCCACTAAAACTCAATACTGAAGTGTTGACGAGCTTGTAAGACTTCTGGTGGAGGGGGAGGAGGAGCGGTAAGCCCTTTTTTACGATGCGGAAAGTTGTCCTGTACTGCTGTCGCTCTGAACTGACTCCATAGCGTAACCTCTAATCCTCTTTTCCTTCATTCAACACCACCACCACCACTACTACTACTACTACTACTACTACTACTGCTACTACCGTGACTCCATAAAATAATGCTACTACTAGAATTATCATAGTAGTATAGTAGTAGTAGTAGTAGTAGTAGTAGTAGTAGTAGTAAGTAGTAGTAGTGCATCTGACATCGCTACATATTACCAAGAACAAAGCATTTTCCTGGTGTTCTCGTGAAAATATAAATCAATGAACACACACACACACATACATTTGGTCACCTACCCCAAAGCGTCGGCAAGGCAAGACATCAGAGCACACGTCACCACATCTACCATCACAACACTCACCTGTAAAGACAAACACAACACTAATTAGTAACTGAGAAACACACACACATATAAAATACACATTACACACACACACAGAGAGAAACTTACACTTCCTAAATATCACTGAGATACAAGATGCTGGTAGTGGTGAGTGCAACCCACATTGATTACAAGACTGGTTGCTTCCCCTCTCCACCCCAACCCCTTCCCTTCTCCCCCCGAACTCCCACCTGGTGATCAAGAAGCAAGGCGTCATCATTGACCTTAAAGGGAGGGAGGAGGGAGGAAGGGGATGGCTACATTTTGGGTCCGAAAGCAAAGAAGGAAGACAGGAAAGAAGGGAGATAGATGTGGAAGGGATGCAACTCTGACGTATATACAGCTATGGGAAGGGATGGGATGGGAGAGGAGGGAAGCTGATAGAGAGCCGTATTACTGACACACACACACACACATTAAATGGACACAGCGACAGGACAGGCACGCCAAGGCCACGAGGCAGAAAGCAGCTCAGATGTAATCACCCAACCTTGTCTTCGCTGCACGTCTATCACACTTCTTCCCTTTCCTCTTTGTCCAATCTAACCCTTTCTTTACTTTATGTACTATGTAACTGTACTCTATTCCACCTCTCCTCTTCCCTTCCACTTAGCTACGTGATCAGTGGGAGCTCCAGTACTAACATGAAGTGACGCCTCTTCTTTATACCTTCTTCACATAATTCCTACATCAGATGACAGGTCAGGGCGTCAGGAGCCACCTCATGCTGACTTGCCGAGGCCCGCTTCGTCCTCTCTCCCGCTGCCGTGACCGCGCACCCCGACGCCTCATCACACCCCACAGATTTATTCCTTAATCCCTACAGAGTTCACTTGGGGGAAGGAGTTGGTTGAGCTGCTTTACTTCTCCTTTTAGTAGTAGTAAAGTAAAGCTCGTTACTCATAATGTTAAACTGTTAAACTATACTGTTTTTTACGAGGTGAAAAATGCTGACCCCTTGCTGCTTACTGACTGTTATTTGATACCAGAAAAAATAATAGTACGGTTTTTCTAAATTTCAGCTGTATTTTATCATAGTTAAGCATATTATCAGGTAAACAGGCATAATTTTAAGCATGAGACCTTAAGATAGACTGGAATTTTCGCCTCGGAAAAAAAAGAAGACTATACAACATCAAGGCGTTGCATTAGCCAGCCTGTCAGTCTGTTCCAAGGAGGAGGAGAATGAGGAGATTTAGCTTGTGTTGTGGAAATTGTGGCGATAATGAAGAAGAAGAAAGGAGGAGAAGGAGAGGAGGTAGTGGTGGTGATGCATGGATTAGTAGTAGTAGTATAACAACCTATATAGTTTAGTAGTAGTAGTAGTATAACAATCTATATAGTTTAGTAGTAGTAGTATACAATCTATATAGTTTAGTAGTAGTAGTAGTATAACAATCTATATAGTTTAGTAGTAGTATACAACCTATATAGTTTAGTAGTAGTAGTAGTATACAACCTATATAGTTTAGTAGTAGTATACAACCTATATAGTTTAGTAGTAGTATACAACCTATATAGTTTAGTAGTAGTAGTAGTATACAATCTATATAGTTTAGTAGTAGTAGTAGTATACAACCTATATAGTTTAGTAGTAGTAGTAGTATACAACCTATATAGTTTAGTAGTAGTAGTATACAATCTATATAGTTTAGTAGTAGTTAGTATACAATCTATATAGTTTATAATAGTAAACTTCCACCTTTCCCCGCACTCTTGCCAGGGGAACGTGCATGAAGCAGTGATGAGCCTCTCTTCCCGCCCTCCCTTTGTGATCTGCCAGTGACCATGAACCAGGTTGAAGGGAGATTACTAGATTAATATATATGAAGATGGATAGATAGTATATATTAAGATGGATAGATAGTATATATTAAGATGGATAGATAGTATATATTAAGATGGATAGATGGTATATATGAAGATGGATAGATAGTATATATGCAGATGGATAGATAGTATATATGCAGATGGATAGATTAGTATATATGAAGATGGATAGATAGTATATATGAAGATGGATAGACAATAGACACATGACCTATTGAACTATCACAGTTTAGTACGAAAATGGTTCAATATTAGTACGAAAATATGTATCGAAATTTTGTACCGTACCTAACTTAGACATATACCGCACCGTAATATTTTGCCTTGTTTTTCCCCCTACCTGTACCGTAATTTCGAACCGAACCGAACCGGACTACATGCCCTGCTTCCCTCCCGTTAACCGACCATGCCGTTAATAGACATGGTATATATAAGTTTGTTTATACAGTTTATAGATGTAACAATAATGGCAATCAATTTACTATTATTATTACTATTACTAACCCTTCTCAACAGTCCTCTTTGCACGACTCTTCGACCAAGGTTGTCATGTATAAGATCAGACTAATCCACAGACCCAGTGACCGACCACCTACACGACACACCCACCCCAGTGACCGACCACCTACACGACACACCCACCCCAGTGACCGACCACCTACACGACACACCCACCCCAGTGACCGACCACCTACACGACACACCCACTCCAGTGACCGACCACCTACACGACACACCCACCCCAGTGACCGACCACCTACACGACACACCCACCCCAGTGACCGACCACCTACACGACACACCCACCCAGTGACCGACCACCTACACGACACACCCACCCCAGTGACCGACCACCTACACGACACACCCACCCAGTGACCGACCACCTACACGACACACCCACCCAGTGACCGACCACCTACACGACACACCCACCCCAGTGACCGACCACCTACACGACACACCCACCCACAGTGACCGACCACCTACACGACACACCCACCCCATTGACCGACAACCTACACGACACACCAACACCCCGGAAGAGTTAACCCCTTGAGACCCAGAACGAAATTTACTTTGTATTTTGGCTACCATTAAGACTATTTTAATGAATGTAAGCAATATTATATAGATATGACCTGTTGAATACCCTTGTCCACTAACTAATTTGGTATATTCAGTTACTTTTCGTAATTTTATGGCTCGACAGCAGTTTTTTATAGCAAAGGAAAGATCTGGGCGTGAAGGGGTCATCTCCCCAATAACTTGTTTTGTTATACCTCCACACAGTCCAACACACACGAGTAACCACTAGACTTTTTGTAATTGCGTAAACAGAATATTTTTTGCATATATTTTATTCCACTGTAAAGTAAACAATCTGTCATTTAATTGCGTCATCTCCTCCTGGTACAATTGAAAAAGGAATCATTTGGGTGTATATATGGGGATTTGATGTATAGGTGTATTTTTTAACTATACTCTTCTCTCTATTTTACTGTCTTTTACCTACCTGTGCATTTTTTATTTAAATATTGGCATTATGAGGAAGATTATAAGGGATTGTTTTTATTTTGCATAGTAGAGCACTGGTGTTGTATAGGTCTTTAAGTACTATACGCAGACTACTTGGTGTTCAGGGACCAATAGCCCATTAAATCGTGCAGGTATAATGGTAATGACCCTTGCTCGTCTCTTAATATACTAAGCTTCAACAACTTAACCCCTTCACGCCCAGATCTTTCCTTTGCTATATAAAATAGTCTGCAGTTAGTTTAATATCGTCTAATGGTACCTAAATTGCAATGGAAATTACGTTCATGGGCCTCAAGGGGTTAAATATAACAAATAATACTTCTTGACCGGATTCTCCCTGTAAGAAATCATCACCTAACCTTTACGCGTTCAACAAGTTTCCCGTCAAGGCCCCTGAACTCCCGAGCGTCATTATCAGGGCGCCTGGAGACACTTGTTTTCTTTATAATATATATATTCTTTACATACAGTATATTATATATATAAAGAAAAAAGTGTGTCTCCAGGCCGCACCCCCTTGCTGCTCCACACGGCCCGCAGACTATGATGACGAGGCAACACTGAGGAGGGTAGGAACGTGCCAAACCGCCAATAAGCCACGGCAGTATCACCCCCCCCCCCCTTCTTTTTTTTTATATATATTTAAACAATGACAACCATATGTGGGGTCAGTTTCCATACAAAATTGGGGCAAAGAAATGATCTTAAAAGCTAAAAATTAAGTAACAGATTCAAGCTGGAAAAGCGTAGATTTAAAAAGAAACGGAAAAAACGGGTTCACAATTAGTGTGGTAAATGATTGGAATGGACTCAGTCGTCAGGTAGTTAGTGTGGAGTCAATACGGAGTTTTAAAAGGAGGCTAGATAATTTCATGGATGGGGATGAAAGGTGGATGTAGGTAGTGTCAGCGGGCACCGGGGTCATTCAGGACTTGCAGCGTCGCACTTTATTGCTCGTTCAGTGGATGGGAAAAAATGCGTCCGAGAAAGTGTGGGCGGAGCATATCACGACGACGCCACAGCCTCGGGGGGGGTTCCTCTGGGGGGGTTGGGGGGGAATTCCGGGACCGCGGCGCCGAGAAGGGGCCGCCGCGCCCACAAATCTTGGAGGCGACGCTGGCGAAGGAGGGTGTGGAGGGCGGCGGCAAAGGGACGAGAGAGAGAAGGAGATAAAGAAGACGGATGACGACAGAGGGAAAGAGAAAGGGAAGAATAAAAGGGAGAGCGGATGAAGACACAAGGGGGGGGAAGAGAGAGAGAGAGAGAGAGAGAGAGAGAGAGAGAGAGAGAGAGAGAGAGAGAGAGAAGAGAGAGAGAGAGAGAGAAGAGAGAGTAGGAAACCAGGAGGCAGTGACGGAATGGTAATGAAAGAAATGAAGCAGGAAAAGGCGGGGGAGGGGGACGAAGAGGGAAGGAGGAGGAAGGGGAGGGAGACGAAGAGGGGAAGGAGGAGGAAGGGGAGGGAGACGAAGAGGGAAGGAGGAAAGGGGAGGGAACGAGAGGGAAAGGGGAAGGGGAGAGACGAAGAGGGGAAGGAGGAGGAAGGGGAGGGAGACGAAGAGGGGAAGGAGGGAGACAGGGAGAGGGGGCAAAGGGCATCTCAATCTGTGCCTTGTCGAGACTAAACCATCGCGTTGTTTTCGTTTGCAAGATACCAAGACTGTCCTCCGGGAGGATGGTGGTGGTGGTGGTGGTGGTGGTGGTGGTGGTGGTGGTGGTGGTGGTGGTGGCGGCGGCTTGACCTGGACAAGTGTTGGGGGGATGGCGGGGAAGGGGGAGATAGTAGGAGGGAGAGGGGAAGAGGGCGCCTGTTCTGCCGTGTGTGAGAGGAGAGGGAGAGGAGTGTAATCGATCGCTCAGTTTGTTCTCAGGCAAAGGTTTGAGTAATCAGTACCCAGAGCCTCCTCCTCCACATCATAATCCCCCTGCAGAAGTTCATCATACATACATACATACACACATCACCTCCTTCCTCCTCCACATCATATCCCCCTGCAGAAGTTCATCATACATACATACATACACACATACAATGACCCTCCCCTTCAACCTTCCTCAAGTAACACATCGGCCTACACTCCACCCCCACACAAAAAAAATCAAGTCTCTCTCTCTCTCTCTCTCTCCTCTCTCTCTCGTGTGTCTGTCGTAAGTCCAGTTAAACGCTAACTCTCTTTAGGAGGCTTTTGAGAGAGAGAGAGAGAGAGAGAGAGAGAGAGAGAGAGAGAGAGAGAGAGAGAGAGAGAGAGAGAGAGAGAGAGAGAGAGAGAGGAGAGAGAGAGAGAGAGAGAGAGAGAGAGAGAGAGAGAGAGAGAGAGAGCGAGAGCGAGAGAGCGAGAGAGAGAGAGAGAGAGAGAGAATATGGAGGAGAGGACCCATGTCTCACCAGCCACATAACGTTTGCTCCCCAATTTTTGTGGCGCGGAGGAGAAAAATATCCCCGAGTCGTCGTCTACGTTATCGATTTCTTTCCCTCCCCCGACATTCTATTGTTCCCGAGGCCTTACGAGGAGGTTACTTGGCCTTACCTAGTTCCTTCCTAGCTCCCTAACTCCCTCTAATGTTTCCTCCTTCTTTCCTTCCTACAATATGACATTTAAACAACCTGTCATACTTCTTGCTCCTCGGTAGTGTTATACATAATACACAAGGGAGACAAGGGGAGTTCCTCATGGGGGTGGGGGGAAAGGGTGCACCGTGGGACCCATTCACTGCAGGTTATCCGATATCCCATAACAGTTTAGTTCCTCCTTGCTGTGTGCCCCTCCTAAACACACGCATGCACATACACACACACACACACACACACACACACACACACACACACACACACACACACACCTAAAACACACACTCACACATACACATACATAGATGTACTGTACAAAAAAAACACGAATTACTTCACGAATCTTTTATATTTATCTAGTCAGTCAGTCAGTCAGTCAGTCAGTCTCAGTCTCTCTCTCTCTCTCTCTCTCTCTCTCTCTCTCTCTCTCTCTCTCTCTCTCTCTCTCTCATGATGGCCGATTCTTGAGGTGTTTTATATTCTACACAAGTTTAGGCGTTGACGTTGCTCCACCACCTCCTCCTCCTCTTCTTCTTTTCCCTCCTCCTCCTGGGATCTGATGAGGCAGTCAGTAATCCTCCTCCATAATGTATGAGCAACAGTCTTGTCTCGTCTCATCTCCACCTCCCGTCATCCCCACTACCAAAGAAGGGCGTTCAATCACATGCATACACACACACACACACACACACACACACAGTCACACACACACACACATACACACACACAGTCACACACATACACAAAAAAAAAAAAAAAACACTAGTACTTTCAGCAATAACAGACAATCTTAAGAATTTTGCCTTTTCCTCCATTACTAATATGTACTCTCTCTCTCTCTCTCTCTCTCTCTCTCTCTCTCTCTCTCTCTCTCATACACACAGACACACACACTGCAGTAGTTAGTATCCTTTATAGAGATTACAAACACATCAACCACCGATTCCTTCATTAAATAGTGCTCCCATGTATATCATCTTATTCTATATAAGTATACTGAAGTTCCTGTGTATGTATAGCATGTGTATTATTATTTTTAACCCCTTCACGCCCAGATCTTTCCTTTGCTATAAAAAATTGTATGTTGTCCAGCCATAAAATTAAGAAAAGTCACTTAAACTACCATATTAGTTAGTCGACAAGGATACTAAACAGGTCATATCTATAAAATATTGCTTCTATTCACTAAAAATCGTCTAATGGTACCCAAATTACAATGGAAATTCCGTTCTGGGCCTCAAAGGGTTAATATATATTTTTAGTGTCTATGCCTTCGGGCGAAACAAAATTATTATTATTATTATTACTTCCCCTCAAAACCTCCTCCAGCAGACGATATTTCCGCCCTAGTATGGAGGCAAAAAATATATATATACAGCATGCAGAAAAATACTAAATGACCGACAGATTGACAGAAGAAAACTTGTACAGACAAAAAGATGAGTGGAAAGTTGAAGCAGAAGTCCTTGAATGAATGAATTAACAACGGGTAGCTATTGAGGTGGATGAAGTAGTTAGTAGATAAGTGTGGATACGTGAGCACAGGGAAGACAGCGAAAATAAAATATATAAAAGGAATTACTGTACCGGTTGTTGTTTTTTTTTTTTTTTTTTTTTTTTTTTTTTTATAAACCCCTATAGGTACTTATTTTACCTTTTTTTTTTTACCCCGATATACTTGTTTGAAACTCTTTTTTACCCCTATTCTTTTTTGTACTTTTTTTTATCCCTATATTTATTTAACTTTTTTTTTTTACCCTTATACTTTTTTTGAACTTTTTTTTTTACCCTTATACTTTTTTTTACCCCTACACTTATTTAAACTTTTTTTACCCTATTCTTTTTTCAGCTTTTTTTTACCCTTATTCTTTTTTTACTTTTTTTTTTTTTACCCCTATACTTTTTTTTTTTTTTTACTTTTTGTCACCCCTATATTTTCTAAACTTTTTTTTTTATCCCTATACTTATTAAACTTTTTTTTTTACCCCTATTCTTTTTTGTACTTTTTTTTTACCCCTATACTTCAAAAAAAAAGTTTACCCCTTTACTTTTTTGCACTATCATTCTTTTTTACCCCTATACTTTTTTTCCCCCCTATACCACGAGGAATAAGGATGCGTGTGCCTATCATCCACACCAATATAATAAGAGTCTCCATTAACGTGTGACATGAGGTTGGCCCCGCCCGGGTGACGTCAAGGCGATGGATGGGGCGCCGCGAGACCCAGCCAGCGTGAAGGGCGACAGGGAAAGACGAGAAGACTATGAAAAAAAAGGAGAGAGAGAGAGAGAGAGAGAGAGAGAGAGAGAAGAGAGAGAGAGAGAGAGAGAGAGAGAGAGGAGAGAGAGAGAGAGAGAGAGAGAGAGAAGAGACGAGAGAGAGAGAGAGGGAGAGAGAGAGAGAGAGAGAGAGAGAGAGAGAGAGAGGAGAGAGAGAGAGAGAGAGAGAGAGAGAGAGAGAGAGAGAGAGAGAGAGAGAGAGAGATATTCAGATTCAGATTCAATACTTTTATTCACAATTGAAGTACAGTTGTGAAAAAGACTGTTTCATAAGAACAGTCTTATCTGAGAGAGAGAGAGAGAGAGAGAGAGAGAGAGAGAGAGAGAGAGAGAGAGAGAGAGAGAGAGAGAGAGAGAGAGAGAGAGAGAGAGAGAGAGAGAGAGACGTACGCCCTACGCCCACGAGGACAACTGTTTCATGCCCACGAGGACAACTGTTTCATGCCCACGAGGACAACTGTTTCATGCCCACGAGGACAACTGTTTCATGCCCACGAGGACAACTGTTTCATGCCCACGAGGACAACTGTTTCATGCCCAAAAGGACAACTGTTTCATGCCCAAAAGGACAACTGTTTAACGCCCAAAAGGACACCTGTTTCACGCCCACAAGGACAACATTTTCACGCCCACGAGGACAACATTTTCACGCCCAAAAGGACAACTATTTCACGCCCAAAAGGACACCTGTTTCACGCCCAAAAGGACACCTGTGTCACGCCCAAAAGGACACCGGTTTCTCTCCCAAAAGGACACCTGTTTCACGCCCACGAGGACAACTGTTTCACGCCCACGAGGACAACCGTTTCACGCCCAAGAGGACAACTGTTTCACGCCCAAGAAGACAACTGTTTCACGCCCAAGAGGCCAACTTGTTCACGCCCAAGAAGACAACTCTTTCACGCCCAAGAAGACAACTCTTTCACGCCCAAAAGGACAACTTTTTCACGCCCAAGAAGACAACTGTTTCACGCCCAAGAAGACAACTGTTTCACGCCCAAGAAGACAAGTTTCACGCCCAAGAGAACAACCTTTTCACGCCCAAGAAGACAACTTTTTCACGCCCAAGAAGACAAGTTTCACGCCCAAGAGGACAAGTTTCACGCCCAAGAGGACAGCTTTTTCACGCCCAAGAGGACAACTGTTTAACGCCCAAGAAGCCAAGTTTCACGCCCAAGAGGACAAGTTTCACGCCCAAAAGGACACCGGTTTCACGCCCAAAAAGTCAACATTTTCACGCCCACGAGGACAACTGTTTTACGCCCACGAGGACAACTGTTTCACGCCCACGAGGACAACCGTTTCACGCCCAAGAGGACAACTGTTTTACGCCCAAGAAGACAACAGTATCACGCCCAAGAGGACAATTTTTTCACGCCCAAGAAGACAACTGTTTCACGCCCAAGAAGACAAGTTTCACGCCCAAGAAGACAAGTTTCACGCCCAAGAAGACAACTGTTTCACGCCCAAGAAGACAACAGATTCACGCCAAGGAAGACAACTGTTTCACGCCCAAGAAGACAACTGTTTCACGCCCAAGAAGCCAACAGTTTCACGCCAAAGAAGACAACTGTTTCACGCCCAAGAAAACAACAGTTTCACGCCCAAGAGGACAACTGTTTCACGCCCAAGAAGTCAACTGTTTCACGCCTAAGAGGACAACTGTTTCATGCCCAAGAAGACAAGTTTCACGCCCAAGAAGACAACTGTTTCACGCCCACGAGGACAAGTTTCAAAGGACAACTATCTCGTATTTCCACTGTACAAGGATTTTCAAGAACATATTTTTTTTATCAGGGAGGGGAAGAAAAATAAGCAAAACGGTGAATTCTCGAGAGAGAGAGAGAGAGAGAGAGAGAGAGAGAGAGAGAGAGAGAGAGAGAGAGAGAGAGAGAGAGAGAGAGAGAGAGAGAATCAATCCATCCATCCGTTATTCTTATCCCGTCTTCAGTCTTATCACCAGCAGAAAACTTTATATCAGTTGGTAGTTTCGCTTTTCTGGCTCTTACGGGGCTGGATGGACAAGGAGGGAGGGGGGAAAGAAGGAAGAAAGAAAGGAAGGAAGGAAGGAAGGAAGGAAGGAAGGAAGGAAGGAAGAAAGGAAGGAAGAAAGGAAGGAAGAAAGGAAGGAAGGAAGGAAGGAAGGAAGGAAGGAAAGGAAGGAAGAAAGGAAGGAAGGAAGAAAGAAAGGAAGGAAGGAAGGAAGGAAGAAAGGAAGAAAGGAAGTAAGGAAGAAAGGATGGAGGGAAGAAAGGAAGAAAGGAAGGAAGAAAGGAAGAAAGAAAGAAAGAAAGAAAGAAAGAAAGAAAGAAAGAAAGAAAGAAAGAAAGAAAGAAAGAAAGGAAGGAAGGAAGGAAGGAAGGAAGGAAGGAAGGAAGGAAGGAAGAAAGGAAGTAAGGAAGGAAGAAAGGAAGAAAGGAAGAAAGAAAGAAAGGAAGGAAGGAAGGAAGAAGGAAGGAAGGAAGGAAGAAAGGAAGAAAGAAAGAAAGGAAGGAAGGAGGAAGGAAGGAAGGAAGGAAGGAAGGAGGAAAGGATGGAGTGAGGGAGGGAGGGAGGGAGGTATGAGGGGATTGGTAAGCTAAGGATAAAGAAAAATAGAAGAGTCATGTTATTGCAGTTTTATTTGCTCCTTCTATACCAACTTATTTTTTCTACCTCTTACACACACACACACACACACTATTGTATAAAATCAGAGCTGGAGACTAGGCAACACAAGCTAAATTCAAACCACGTATAATAAAGCTACGTAAATCCACCACACACACACACACACACATCACGAGGACATAAGGCGTATGCCCATTGAAAGGACACAATCAGGCGGATGTCACGTATACGCCACACACGGATTTCGACCCACCCAATTTTCACAGGACCGAAAGTTGCCCCCCCCCCCCCCTGCATTTTTTTCTACATCCCTTCCCTTGTACATCAAAGGAATATATTTAGCCTAGCAATAACCCTCGTCCAACCCTCTCTTATACACCCCGAGCTAGCACACACACACACACACACACACAAGCAATATTACTTTCATTATTGTCTTCATTATAATTATTACTATCCTTGTTATTACCATTATTATTATCACTATTGTCACTCTATGGTAATATTATACTTTCCATAACCCAATTTAATTTTCTGTATTATTCGCACATGCATATTTCCAGATTAACTCTGCGAAAAGGTGTATAAACCCGTCCTCTATTATTGTTATCATTATTATCACACTTGAACTCGTTTAAATGAGAATAAAAAGCCGCCTCTGTAATTGGATCATTGGCGTTGACATTTCCATACTCTTCAACTACATATATTACGCATTTCAATAAAGAAAACGAGTCATATTTTTTTTTACTTAAGGTTTTTTTCGTAACCTTTTAGCCAATTTCTCGCAATGTAACTACGAAACTAACTACTTAAAAATAGCACTTGACCTGATTTCAACATTGAGGGAGTGTTCTCTCTCTCTCTCTCTCCCCACAACCCTGTCCACAATCTTTCCAAAATCTCTTATCCCTCCACCAGCAGTCCCCCCGAACCCCCCATTATCGACTAACAACCCCGTCACCCCCCCCCCCTAAACGAAGGATCGGGTGGGGGGGGGGGAGTGCCACCTCTCACAACGCTCAGGTGACATCCTCCCCCCCCCCCCTTCACCTTCCAGTCATTAACTTCGAAAACCCGTCAATTTTCACACCATCAATTTATCCCCTTGAGGCCCAGACCGTAATTTCTATTGTAATTTGGATACGATTAGACGATTTTCATTAATATAAGCAATATTTTATAGATATGACCTGTTTAGTACCCTTGTCGACTAGCTAATTTGGTATATTCAGTTACATTTCGTGATTTTACGGCTAACAACAGACGATTCTATATAGTAAAGGAAAGATCTGGGCATTAAGGGGAAGGAGTTAATTTTGTTATGGGTCGATTGAGACTTAATTAAGAGGTAATATAAATTCATGGATAGGAATGACAGGAAGTTAACCCCATTGCAGACTCTTTACTTTCTAATAACTGATAAATAAAAGCAATACTCTTGGCTGGTAGTGTTTGTGTTGGTATTACTGGTATTACGATATTCAGAACAGTAATGGTTTTTGTCCAATTTTGAGTCCGTAATTCCATTCCCGCCTCATATCGGGTTCCCGCTTTTGTGTATCCCACCACCCTATGTAAATGACCCACTTACTGGTGCACTTAAGTCTTGTTTAATACATGAAGTGGTTGATTTACTCCACACAACTTACGGATTGGTTGGTATAATTAATTTGTTGTATATTGTGTGTCTGTCTGTTAAAGAATGGCCAGCTACTTACTTCATAAAGGGCTTGAATGTGCAGTTGAAATAGTTCCTCGCTTTAAGGTTTTGTATGTGCACTTAATATTGTCTGTCCACTTACAGGATTTGTGTGTGTCGTTAATGTCCACTTACAGGATTTGCGTGTGTAGTTAATGTCCACTTACAGGATTTGTGTGTGTAGTTAATGTCCACTTACAGGATTTGTGTGTCGTTAATGTCCACTTACAGGATTTGTGTGTGTAGTTAATGTCCACTTACAGGGTTTGTGTGTGTAGTTAATGTCCACTTACAGGATTTGTGTCGTTAATGTCCACTTACAGGATTTGTGTGTGCAGTTAATGTCCACTTACAGGATTTGTGTGTCGTTAATGTCCACTTACAGGATTTGTGTGTGTAGTTAATGTCCACTTACAGGATTTGCGTGTGTAGTTAATGTCCACTTACAGGATTTGTGTGTGTAGTTAATGTCCACTTACAGGGTTTGTGTGTGTAGTTAATGTCCACTTACAGGATTTGTGTGTGTAGTTAATGTCCACTTACAGGATTTGTGTGTGTAGTTAATGTCCACTTACAGGGTTTGTGTGTGTAGTTAATGTCCACTTTATCTACACTATTTTATCATGACCTCACAGCGAGGCTTCCGGCGCTACCCCGATGGATCAGCTCATCCCTGGCATTCACATTACATACATACACATTACATACATAGTGTTAACATGTATACCTTTATTGTATTAGTGCTTGACACACAGAGAGAGAGAGAGAGAGAGAGAGAGAGAGAGAGAGAGAGGAGACGAGAGAAGAGAGAGAGAGAGAGAGAGAGGCGAGAGAGAGGCGAGAGAGAGTGCGAGAGAGAGTGCGAGAGAGAGAGAGGAGAGTGCAGAGAGAGAGAGAGCAGAGAGCGAGGAGGAGCGAGCGAGCGAGCGAGCAGCGAGCGAGCGAGAGAGAGAGAGAGAGAGAGAGGAGAGAGAGAGAGAGAGAGAGAGAGAGAGAGAGAGAGAGAGAGAGAGAGAGAAGCAAGGTAATACAGTTCATGGAAGGAAGTATCCAGGGGCGCCAGGTACCTACTACACTAGACATGACCATGACCACCACCACCACCACCACCACCACCACCTCCTCCTCCACCACCACCACCTCCTCCTCCACCACCACCCATCCTCCTCCACCACCACCACCCCCCACCACCACCACCACCACCACCACCACCACCTCCTCCACCACCACCACCACCAGCCTCGTTGAAGGTGACTCCCTAATTAGGAAACTTGCCGCTCCCCCTCCGTCACTATTTAGAAGGAGGAATATAAACAAAACAAAACAAAACAAAAACCACACTACCAACGCTACCACTACTGCAACTACCTTAATCACAATTGCAATCTCATCTAACCTAGTCAACCACCCTTACATAAACAAATAAACAAACACACACACACACACACAATCTGGTGCAGCACATTAGGCACATTTAGGTAACAACCATGAAATACGACGGTGCGGAAATAGGAATAAAAATAGGACCTAACTGAGAAGGAATTAAGGAGGGCGAGGACAAGAGGGGAATGGGGAAGAGGACGGAGGGAGGAAAGAAAGTGAGAAATAAGGGAGAAGCGAATGTAATAGAAGGAAGGTTAGAGGAAAGGAGTAAAGGAGGGAGAAGAGGAGGACGAGGAGGAGGAAAAGAAGAGGGAGTGAGGGAGAAGAAGAGGACGAGGAGGAGGAAAAGAAGAGGGAGTGAGGGAGAAGAAGAGGACGAGGAGGAAAAGAGGAGGGAGTGGGGGAGAAGAAGAGGACGAGGAGGAAAAGAAGGGAAAAGAAGAGGGAATGGGGGAGAAGGAAGAGGACGAGGAGGAAAAGAAGGGAAAGGAAGGAGTGGAGAGGAGGAGGACGAGGAGGGGAAAAGAAGGGAAAAGAAGGAGTGGGAGAGAAGGAGAGGACGAGGAGGAGGAAAAAGAAGGGAAAAGAAGGAGTGGGAGAGAAGGAGAGGACGAGGAGGAAAAGAAGGAGTGGGAGAGAAGGAGAGGACGAGGAGGAAAAGAAGGGAAAAGAAGAGGGAGTGAGGGAGAAGAAGAGGACGAGGAGGAGGAAAAGAAGGGAAAAGAAGGAAAAGAAGGAGTGGGAGAGAAGAAGAGGACGAGGAGGAAAAGAAGGAGTGGGAGAGAAGAGGACGAGGAGGAGGAAAAGAAGGAGGTGGGAGAGAAGAAGAGGACGAGGAGGAAAAGAAGGAGTGGGAGAGAAGAAGAGGACGAGGAGGAAAAGAAGGAGTGGGAGAGAAGAAGAGGACGAGGAGGAAAAGAAGAGGGAGTGAGGGAGAAAAAGAGGACGAGGAGGAGGAAAAGAAG
>JACEEZ010000067.1:97500-177500 GCA_016584305.1 Chionoecetes opilio | reverse complement strand
ATACAGTTCTAATTATTATTTTCTTAGTTTTTAAGACTATTGTTGGCCCCGGCACGGGTTGGTTCTTAACAGGGATGGACATGAACAAGGCCAATGCTACCAACGCAATAATGCATGACTACATGACACTAAAAGGCTAAGCAATACTCAGTTCAAGAGTATAAATGACATGCAAGTTTGAAATGCGTGTCCCATGAATACAAGAGTAAGATTAAACTTATTCAAATCTATATTTGTACCACTTGATAACCCCCCAAAGAAGGGGTAAGAAAAATTGCAGCTTATGGAGGAAAAATATAAATTGGAATAGTTATATATGTTTCTCTTTGTGTACAATCAAGTACAGGAGGGAAACATAAAGCATGTGTCAGGATTTGGGAGATAATAAATAAGACTTGAGTGAATGAGTGCTACAAAAGGGCATCAGTTGAAAAAATAATCATCTATTATACAACTTAATACAAGAAATGGATGACATACTGTTTATCTTAGGAGTACATGAGAGATGATGTGTTGGGAGCAGCTGATATCCTGTGTAAGATATGGATGAGAAACAGGAAAAGTAACGGCTTAATTGCAGGTAAAAGTGTAACGCGGGAAAATGAGTCAAACGGGGGACTCGCGATTGCCCAAAAGTGTACACTGAGTGGTAGGATTCAAGTAATATATAGCCATTGCTAATATATAGCCATTATGAGTGGTAAAGTAATAAGCAATGCTTGGAGCACCAGTATGTAGAGCTAAGCCCTATTATAGACTTCCTGTTGTTGTGATTTATGTAATAGGTATAGTAGCTAAAATGAGTATTGCGAACTTGTAAATGATAAAACCGTACCGCACGGCTAACGTACATCGCGTCAAAACGTGGCACGTCTGCAATCTAGCATTTGACGCGAATTGCTTCAAAAAAGTTTAAAATCGCCAAATTAAAGTATTATCAGAATTGCGGGCAAATTCTGCGTCAAAGATCCAACCTAGACCTATAAAATAAACTAATTGTCAACTCTCTCGTGTGAGTGGATGTGAAATGATAAGGGTTTGTGTGTCAGTTTCCACTCAGCAGGCAGCCTGTGCGCGCAATTTGTCGTCCCTTTAAAACGTGTCCCAAGCTGGCCATAATGGCCATATGAAAATTATAATGGTAGCGTTGGAATCCTCATAAAAATCAGCTTTTATTGGCATATAAACCATAAAAAGTTGACTCAGGAAGTTTCGAGCTACGAAGTGGTGAACGTAAGTATTTCTTATTTCTCTTTACTCAATATTTTTTCGGAGTCGGTAAATTCCGCTATTTATTTGCATTTCTTGTTATTTTTTTCTTTCATAAGGCAGAATAATCTCTTGCAAAACCAATGATATATAATAATGCCAGGAAAACAGAATACACGTTGGTGAAATTGATAACATAAAAAAATACTTCGCCGCACAGTCAGGCCATTTCGCGGGGCCCCTCAGGGAGCATAAGACGGCTGTTGCAGTGGACGGAAAAACTTATTAAACTTTTCGTGCGTGAAAGGGTTAAGCCCGGATGAGAAGTTAGTAGTTTCGGGTATTATTATTATTATTATTATTATTTCGTGTTTTCGGTGAAACCATAGGAGTTGTGATGTGATTACTGATCGTGATGATTATAAAGAAACCCTATTAACGAGTCGTTCATTAAGTCCCAGTTATCCTCATATATTCTCTGAATCTTTAGATTTTTTCCCCCCACTTATTGTGGGTGGTGGCAGCGTAATCGCCAGGTTTGTGGAGCCCTTCAAATTAACATCTAGCCAAAAGGGGGGCACTACAAAAGGGGGGCACTACAAAAGGGGGGCACTACAAAAGCAATGAATCTAAGAAGCAAGAGTATGTGAATGAAGTTACGGTGATATTCATTGACTGTGAAATACCTAACAAAAATAAACAAACCAAATAAGTAATTAAATGAATAAATAAAGTCTTTTTTAGATCTGAAAGGTGTTCATGGTGGCGTTGAATGTATAGAAACAAATAATTGCAAGATATGCAAAAAAAACAAAAAAAAAGTACAATCATTACAAAATGTTCTTGGAGCCTAGTAGAGGTTTACAGTAGTGGAATGGGTGAAGCAAGCACGTGGGAGGAAGGGGATGGAAGATTACTTACAGCATGGGAAGGGGCTTATGAAATGCAGTGGAACGCTTTACCATCAGAAGCTTAGCATTGGTTCAGGTGGAGGGAGGGTTTGAGTGTACACAGTTGTGTAGCGGAGAACTACTGTAAGCCAATGTTAGGGTCCTGACAGGCAGGGGCTTGGAGAGTATGAAGAATGCTATGGTCCTACAGGCAGGGGCTTGGAGAGTATGAAGAAGTTCTGAAGATGGAGAGACAGTATGGACTCAAAAAACCTTGAGTGATTAATTATTACAAGCTTATTACAAGCAAAACAAGGATAAATTATAATGGTTAGCAGTGTGAGCAGTGCACTGGTGTCAAGGAATTGTGCCTGGCCAGTATGCAGGTGAGATATGAGTGGGGATTCCATCCCTTGTATGATGCATGGGATTGGATACACAAAAGGTGCTATGGCGTAATGGATGACCTAAGTAATAGAAGATTATTTTAGTACTCGTACAGTAAGCACTAATCTATATCTACGGCATTAAGGAATGCGATGAAATGTAGTGCATTGATAGATTATTCTGTCTGAGGTGCAAGGGTTGGAGTAAAGCTCACTTGTGCTCGGAGTTGGTCCCTTTATAACAAGGCGAGGCATTTCCCTGCACATGAAAGGCAGAACAAGTGTGAGGAGGGGTGCTTTACTGTAGCAAATCCTGGGTCATTAAAGACGACCATGTCAAGAGACTGGCGTGCAAAATGGCAAAAGAGAATGCCGCTGGAGAACGCATGGTAAGTTTCAAGTCTAATTCAAGGGAAAAGCTGCGTCTTAGATGCCCGAAAATACAATAAATTTCTTTATTGCCAGATATATTCTGAGAAAGTTTGACTGAATAAACTTCCATCGCAAATCACTAATTATGGAGATATTACATGCTTTCAATCAAAGGGTAAATCCCTTGGCCAAGTATACTCATGCCATTTTCTTCCCTAGCCTGAGTGTTCTGGAGTCTGTTTCCAACACAGAGTCTAGTGCTCGTACATCCCTATTGAATTATAGGACTTATAAGGCCAATGAAACAATTGTAATGAAACAATCTATCCAACAATCCAAAGCCATTTTCCGCAGGGAGGAATAAGGAAGGTAGCAGGTTGGTCAGTCCGACCCATGTCTGCTTGTGACGAGTGCTTCTATACTGACTTTAGAGAAGGAACGGTATAGTTTTTTGAGAGGAACGATGCAGCTTTGCACTTTCTGAGATCAAACAAAGTGAGGCAAGATGTGAGGTTAACTTAAGTGTTTGGAAAAGCCTTCAGAGGCTAACCCTTAGACGTATCTGAAGGGATCTGTGAAGGTCTGGAGAGAAAAAATAATAATAATAAGGGCGGGAAAGGATTTAGAATTTTACCATGATTTGCAACAGAGAGGAGTGTCAGAATCATTTGAAACTCAACAAAATCTAAATGAAAAATTATGACGTGTTGATGTAACTTGAATTATGATAGTACAGTCAAACCTCGATATAACGGACCTCGATGTAACGGACCTCGATGTAACGGACATCGGATACAACGGACTCCATTTGCGTATTTTTTTTTTTTTTTTTTTTTTTTTTTTAAATTCATATTAGACCGCTTATCGCCGCTCGAATTGTCAACTCAACATTATTGTATTATTTTCTCATTTTATTTTGGAATGCTTGGGTTTTAAGGAGTTTTGATGTATCACATATTATGATATAATATTATAAGGAAGGAGCCTGTGTTGCTAGTGATTTAGTGGTAGAAGGTGTGTATTGTTTAAAATAGTGACTATTAGTGTTATGGCGTGGCCGCTGCTAGACTTGTCTCCGTCACCTCAACACCCTAAATCACCCTTATCTAAGGTGACACGCAGTGCTACACTGACCTAAATAGTGACGTGTATAGAACTGCAGTTCACAACCATATAATATATATAATAATGAGCATTAGTCATGATAATAAGCAATACCTTTGGAAGCCACGGCTGAATCTAGTCGTAGTAATTTGTTTACCTTTCACTAGAGCTTGAGCTTGACTAGCTACACGTTCTGGTTGTGTTTGTGATTATTTCTCATTTATTTTACGTGTAGGAGCGGACCAAATTCAGCATGTAGTGCCAGTCACTGTTTACCTCCCAACATAGCTACACAGTCTGGTTGTGTTTGTAATTATTTCTCATTTATTTCACAATTTTTCAAGTTTTTTCATATATTTTTCCCCCTTGGGAAAATACCCTCGCTATAACGGACTCCTCCTCCCCCCTTTAGTCCGTTATATCGAGGTTTGACTGTATTACCAAAACACAGCTAGTTATCCTCCTAGCTATACTGTCACAATCATCTGATGTGTCCTACAATAATATTCGTAACTCTGAAAGAACAAATTTGCATGAGAAATGAATAACACCATTGTGAAGAGGGAAAACAAACATGCATATTAGAGAAAAACGCCATTGGTGTAAAAACGGACCTAATATAGATCATCCTAAAACTGAATAAATAAATAAAAGAGCAAATGGAACGTAATTACAAATACTGTATGTACTATAAAAATCACGGGTTAATATTCCACAGGAGTTGGCGGGCTCCACATGCCTTACAGCTTACTTTCTCTCTAATATTTTCTGCTCAGTATAATGTGCAAAATGTTGCAGAAACCAAACATATAACATATATTTTTAAATAATGATAGCTAGGTTAGGTTAGGTTAGATTTAGGTTTAGGTTATGTTTAGCCCTGCCCCTGCGGAATATTTACCACAATATTAACCTGCGCAATATCAACCAAAAAAACCGCTCTAAGCCTATTTAAGTTTGGGTTAGGTATTGCAGTAACATTTTCCATAAAAATATATATATATATACTCTCTAATTTCTTTTCTAATTAACATCTATTTGTGAGTTCTTTTGTATTTCTAATTAATTTCAAAGTTCTCTGTATTTATTTGAGTGTTTCTTAAGCTATTTTGGTCCTTTATTGAAAACTGAAATTACTTCCACAATTTTTAAGCCATCTATTTATCCTTTACTTATCAATAACTCTTTTCCTACATCAAGTTTAGGAAAACGTTTGTTGCAATATATTTCAATTTTTTCGCAACGTTTTAGGTATAGAATATGCGCTTTAGAGTTGATTTCGATTTTTTGGGTTTTGGTCTAGGACTGTGTTTTTTGTCAATATTTTATATCGGCCTTATTCCTTCATCTGTTTGAAGTGAGAGCTTGTTTGTGTGTCCTAAGTTTTTTTTTTTTTTTTTTTACATCACAAAGGACTGGCCAAGGGCACAATAAAAAGAGGTAGGTAACACAAAACCTGCTTAGTTTCCAGTCCTTATAAAGAAGACAGTAATAGAATAAAGAAAGAGGGGTGGGCCAATTTAGTTCGGGACGTGTCTTGTCACTCTTCTCTTGAAAAGTCGTAGGAAGGTGGAAAAATTGAAACAGGAAGAGAGTTCAAGAGTTTACCAGTGAAAGGGATGAAGGAGTAAAGATACTGATTAACTCTTGCATTAGGAAGATGGACAGAATAGGGATGAGAATGAGTAGAAAGTCTTGTGCAGCGAGGCCGTGGGAGAGGGGGAGGCATGCAGTTAGCAAGTTCAGAAGAGCAGTGAGCATGAAAATAACGGTAGAAGAGAGCAAGAGAAGCAACATTGCGTCAGTCAGAGGAGGGGAGTTGATGAGATGAAAAGCTTTTGACTCAACCCTGTTTAGGAGAGCTGTATGAGTGGATCCTCCCCAAACATGTGAGACATACTCCATACATGGGCGGATAAGGCCCCTGTACAGAGCAAGCAACTGGGAGGGAGAAAAAAATGGACGCAGACGCCACAGGACACCTAACTTCTTAGAAGCTGTTTTAGCAAGAGCTGAGTTGTGAGATTTCCAGTTCAGATATTTAGTAAAGGATAGTCCTAGAATGTTCATTGTAGAAGAAGGCGATAGTTGAATGTCATTGAAGAAGAGGGGATACTTGTCTGGTAGGTTTTGTCGAGTAGATCGGTGAAGAAATTGGGTTTTTGAGGCCTTGAACAAAACAAGGTTTGCTTTGCCCCAATCAGAAATTATAGAAAGATCAGAAGTTAGGCGCTCGGTGGCATCTCTCCGTGAATCACTTAGTTCCTGTTGAGTTGGACGTCTAATAAACGACCGTTGAAAAATGCAGGGTAGAATCATCAGCGTAGGAGTGGATAGGGCTTTGAGTTAGACTTAGAAGATCATTAATGAATAATAGAAAGAGAGTGGGCGATAGGACAGAACCCTGGGGAACACCACTATTGATAGATTTAGGAGAAGAACAATGTCCGTCTACAGTAGCTGCAATAGAACGGTTTGAAAGGAAACTGAAGATGAAGGTACAGAGAAAGGATAGAAACCGAATGAGGGTAGTTTGGAAATTAAAGATTTGTGCCAGACTCTATCAAAAGTTTTTGATATGTCAAGGGCAACAGCAAAAGTTTCACCGAAACCCCTAAAGGAGGATGACCAAGATTCAGTTAGGAAAGCTAGAAGATCGCCAGTAGATCACCCTTTACGGAAACCGTACTGACGATCAGATAGAAGATTGTGAGCAGATAGATGCTTAAGAATCTTCTTATTAAGTATAGATTCAAAAACTTTAGAAAGGCAGGAAGTCAAAGCTATAGGACGGTAGTTTGAAGGATTAGAACGGTCACCCTTCTTAGGAACAGGTTGGATGTGAGCAAACTTCCAGCAAGAAGGAAAGGTGGAAGTAGATAGACAAAGACGGAAAAGTTTGACCAGGCAAGGTGCAAGCACAGAAGCACCATTTTTGAGAACAATAGGAGGGACTCCGTCAGGACCGTAAGCCTTTCGAGGATCTAGGCCAGAAAGGGCAAAGAAAACATCATTACGAAGGATCTTAATGACAGGCATAATATAGTCAGAGGGTGGAGAAGGAGGAACAAGCCCTTCATCAACCAGAGTGAAATTTTTAGCAAAGGTTTGAGCGAAGAGTTCAGCTTTAGAAGTAGATGAGACAGCTGTGGAGCCATCTGGGTGAAGCATAGGAGGGAAAGATGAAGAAGAAAAATTGTTAGATGTTATTTGCTAGATGCCAGAAGTCACGAGAGGAATTTGATTCAGAAAGATTCTGACATTTTCTATGAATGAAAGAGTTTTTGGTAAGTTGAAGTAAAGATTTGGCATGATTACGGGCAGAAATATAAAGGGCATGAGTTTCAGGAGATGGATGCTTACGGTACCATTCGTGAGCCACCTCTCTATCTCGGACAGCATGAGAACAAGCAGTTAAACCAAGGTTGACGGGCTTTAGGATTAGAGAAAGTGTGAGGAATGTACGCCTCCATGCCAGAGACTATGACCTCAGTTATGCGCTCTGCACAAAGAGATGGGTCTTTGACATGGAAGCAGTAATCATTCCATGGAAAATCAGAGTAGTACTGCCTTAGGTCTTCCCACTTAGCTGAGTTGAAGTGCCAGAAGCACCTCCGCTTAGGTGGGTCCTGAGGCGGCACCGGAGCGATAGGACAGGTTACGGAAATAAGATTGTGATCGGAGGAACCCAACGGAGAGAATAGTTTCACAGAGTAAGCAGAAGGGTTAGTAGTTAGGAAAAGATCAAGAATGTTGGGCGTGTCTCCAAGGCGGTCAGGAATACGGGTAGGGTGCTGCACCAGCTGCTCTAGGTCTTGGAGGATAGAAAAGTTGTAGGGTTGTTCACCAGGTTGGTCAGTGAAAGAAGATGATAGCCAAAGCTGGTGGTGAACATTGAAGTCCCCAAGAATGGAAATTTCTGCTAAAGGAAAATGAGATGAGATGTGCTCCACTTTTGATGTTAAATAGTCGAAGAATTTTACATAATCAGAGGAGTTAGGTGAGAGATACACAGCACAGATAAATTTAGTAAGAGAGTGACATTGAAGTCGAAGCCAGATGGTAGAAAATTCGGAAGATTCAAGGCCGTGGGCACGAGAGCAAGTGATGTCATTGCGCACATATACGCAACAGCCAGCTTTGGATTGAAAATGAGAATAGAGACAGTAAGAGGAGACAGAAAAAGGTCTGCTGTCAGTGCTCACAGACAACTGGGTTCCGGTGAGGAAAAGAATATGAGGTTTAGAGGAGGAGAGATGATGTTCAACAGAGAGAAAGTTAGATCTAAGACTGCGAATGTTGCAGAAGTTTAAGGAGAGAAGGCTAGAAGTAGTATCAAGACACCTTGAGTCGTCATCTTGAAGACTGTCCGACCCGGGGATATTTCTGGTCCCCTCCCCAGTGAGGGACTCCGAGGCAGGGCGATTAACAGCCATAATAAAATTTTGAGTGAAGATAGTGTAGGGATGTAAGTGCATGTAGTGTAATGTGAGTAGTAAGAAGAATTGTCTTTAGAGTGCAGGCTGCAGCTACTCTCTTGTGTATCTGAGACACTAAGGGATATGGAAAGAGAGGACACGGGAGATTTCAATGATAAGTCTGCAGCACCCCCTCAACTCCCGTAAGTACCTCCCCGGGAGTATTTCACCATGGCGGCAGGTGTCTGACTGCCTGCTCCCTATGGTAGGAGCGGCCATCGTGTGTCGCTATCAGTGTTATATACTGTATCCTTAAATTACGGGATTATCGACCACATGGAAGGCTTAGGAAGGATAAATAAGAAGAATGGTAGAGCATAAACCCGAAACAGGTGGTAAAAGGTAGAAATAGTCGGTATTATTGATAAACAAGAGAAGGAAGACGTTGTCTCTTATTACCGAAATGTACCGCAATACACCGATATATACCGAAATACACCTAAATACAAACCAATGATAATTGCAACAGTGTGCGTGTGTGTGTACACTATAATACAATATTTGGTAAATATTCCGCAGGAGTTGGCGGCGCCAACTACCCGGGCAATCGCGCACCATCAAATTAGTTTTTTTGGTATTATTCTAGTGTTTGCCCATACTCCCCCTCTCCCACAAAACAAGCTTGGGGACCTGGGGGAATACGGGATATTTGGCTGGGGTACAAAATATGCGTCGCACAGTTTTTGAGTTAGGGGTGTTGAAAAAATTCCCTAGATCTAGGGAGAATTCATTGGATTTCTTCTGAGTCCAGCGACGTGTGAACCTGACGATCCTCACAGAATGATGACCGAAGTGTCCAGAACTCCCCCAACCCCCCGCTAGGAGGTTAAGTTAGATTTGTTTAGGTTAGGGTAGGTTATATTTGGGTAGGTTAGGTTAGATTTGGTTAGGTTAGGTTAGAATAGGTTAGATTTGGTTAGGTTAGTAGGTTAGATTTGATTTGATTTGGTTAGCTTAGGTTAGATTTGGTTAGGTTAGGTTATCAGTGGGTCAAGCCTCCGGCTAGGTTAGGTTAAATTTGGCTAGGTTAAGTTAATTTTGGTTAGGCAAATTTCTCTAGATGTAAGGAAATTACCCTAGATCTAGGAAATGTTATCCCCCTACACAACTCTTAATTAAATTAAGTGTTTCCGATGCATAATTTGTTCCCCACCCGAAAACCCCACTTTCCCACAGGTGCCCAAACTTGTTTGGGGGAACATAAGAACATAAGAAAGTAAGGAAGCTACAAGAGGCCGTGAGACCTACCCGAGGTAGTTCCTGTTACCTAACTCTACCTATATCCACCTCTCTTCCCCATCCATGAATTTATCCAGACTCCTTTTAAAGACCCCAATAGACTCCGCATTGACCACCTGACGACTTGGTCCATTCCAATCATTCACCACCCTATTTCTGAACCAGTTTCTCCCAATTTCCTTTTTAAATCTACGCTTTTCCAGCTTGAATCCGTTACTTCTTGTTCTACCCTGCTTACTAACCTTAAGAACTTTTCCTACATCGCCTTTATTGCATCCCTTTATCCACTTAAAAACTTCTATCAGATCGCCCCTTACTCTACGCCTCTCGAGTGAGTGTAAATTTAATAGTTTCAATCTCTTCTCATAACTAAAGTTACGCATTCCATGAATCATTTTGGTCATCCTTCTCTACACTGATTCTAACAAGGCTATATCCATCCTGTAATACGGAGACCAAAACTGAACCGCATAGTCTAGGTGAGGTCTGACTAGAGCCAAATAAAGCTTTAGAATAACCTCAGCACTTCTACTTTTAACACTCCTGGTAATAAATCCGGTAAATTTCTAGTGTTTGTCCATAGTACTCTCCCACTTCCCCCAAACAAGTTTGGGAACCTGTGGGAATGCGGGGTTTTCGGCTGGGGAACAAATTATGCGTCGGAAACACGTAATTTAAGAGTTGTGTAGGAGGGGGTAAAATTCCCTAGATCTAGGGTAATTTCCTTATATCTAGAGAAATTTGCCTAACCAAAATTAACCTAATCTAGCGGGGGGCTTGACCCACCGATAACCTAACCTAACCTAACCAAATCTAACCTAACCTAACCTAACCAAATATAACCTACCCTAACCTAACCTCCTGGCGGGGGGGTTGGGGAGGTTCTCGACACTTCGGTCATCATTCTGTGAGGATCGGCAGGCTCACACGTTTCTGGACTCGGAAGAAATCCAATAAATATTCCCTAGATCTAGGGAATATTTTCAACACCCCTAACTCAAAAACTATGTGGTTGCGACGCATTTTTTGCACCCCAGCCAATTATCCCGCATTCCCCCAGGTCCCCAAGCTTGTTTTGTGGGTGTTTTGTGGGAGAGGGGGAGTATGGGCAAACACTAGAATAATACTAAATCCTAAATCCTAAATCCTAAAGGGTCACCCTGTTGGCTCGATTTCTAGCCTCAATACATTGATTCCTAGGACGGAGGTCTGAGCTTACCCGCACTCCCAGATCTTTCTCACCCTCTGATCTTTTCAGCGATACATTGCGTATGGTGTACCTATTACCAGGATCTTTCCTACCAACATTCATAACGCTGCACTTGTCAATATTAAATTGCATCTGCCATCTGACTGCCCACTCATTTAATTTATCTAAGTCTCCTTGCAAAATATTTACATCAGACTGTGATCTAATAATCCTACCTACCTTAGTATCATCCGCAAACTTGCTGATATCACTACTAATCCCACTATCCAAGTCGTTGATGTAAATCAAAAATAGTAATGGACCCAAAACAGACCCTTATGGAACTCCACTTGTCACCAGTCCCCATTCAGATTTAGAACCATTAATTGTAACCCTTTGTTGCATATTACTTAGCCAAGATCTAATCCAACGAAGAACCTTCCCATCTATTCCATGAGCCTTAACCTTATTTAAGTCTACCATGTGGCACCTTGTCGAATGCCTTACTAAAGTCCAAGTATACTATATCATAATCCTCATCATTATCTGCGAAGTGAGAGTATGGGCAAACACTAGAAATTTACCTTAATATAACCTAAATTTAATCTAACCAAACCTATACGAAATCTAACCTAGCAATTATTATATGAAAATAAGTGTCATATTTTTGGTTTCCGCAAGTGAATAACTACTGCACAATATACTGAGCCGAAAATAGAGAAAAAGTAAGCTGTAAGGCCTGTGGAGCCCGCCAACTCCTGCGGAATATTAACAGAGAGCTTCTACCTGTAGAAGCTCTCTGATATTAACCAAATCACGTCCTAACGCCTATCCTCATTCATTTATAGTTGGCCCGTGGGCGAAGCGTTACCCAAAACACTTAAATAAGCCAACAAAACGACCTTAAATGAAGCGTAATTAAGCCAAAACATAATCCACAGTTCACGTAGAGTCAAATCAGTCCTGCATAACCAAAGAAAAGTGTAGAATAAAGGCTCGTCAATGAGATATGGGGAAAAGTTTGTCATTCTTGTCCTTCATTTGTATCCAGTCAAGTGACGCCCCTCAATTTAGGTCATGGCATGCAAATCATGTAGTATTTGTCACTTTTTCACCTTCCCGGGACCTTATATGCTATGTTAAGGTTATTGAAAAGGTGTCTAGAGCATTATCTCACCTGTACTGGACCAAATAAACCCGCACTCCCCGCCTCAACACATCACAACACACATGGCCGCCGCGCAGTGATGCCACATCCGTTTACCTCAACATCTCAGAAAACTTATTTCGCGGCGAAAACTTTTCTCAGCCCCTTGCCTCCTTACATCTTCCAAACGGATTTGCACTCAAAAAACGGTACTGTACCTGGATAAATCCGGCGACGTTAAACTGAATAATAACTGCAATGGTTTGGTTATCCCACAAAAGGGGTTTTTCCCACAAATTCGTGGGAGTCTTCACCAAGTGGTAACGTTGCTGCTTTGCGCACAGCACAACGCCATGGCCTTGGATCCCCTTCCCTCCCCCATCACCACCCCTTCCTCCATTACCCCCTCCCTCTGTACAGTTCCCCGCTTCACCGCCACCTCCTTATCTCTTCCTCCTCCCTCTATCAGCTCTTCATCTCTCACATTCCCCCTTCACCACTATCTCGCCTTCCTCACTATCATTTCTCCCCTTCGCCACTACCCCTTCATCCTTCCACTCCTATATATCACCATCCCTTCATCTCGTCTTCCTCAAACACCTTCCCCCTTCAGTCTTCACCATCACTTTGTTATCTCTCTTCCCTCTCACATCCCACCCTTCACCACTCCCCACCATAATCTACCTCCTTTTCCTCCCCCAATCCCCCTTCATATGTAAAGCCTAATTATCGTCAAAACGTATGTTTCAAGTACTTTTTGCCTCATCTATTTTTTTCTTTTACTTCAGTTCGTTGACATGAGAAAATGAAGTTACGGTTATTGATTTTTCCTGTTACTGCGCAGCTGCCGCTCAACCACCTGCGCCTAACTGATAAACCCGCCAAATTTGAAGTTCCTTAATGCATAGTCTCTCATACATGGTCTCTCATACATGTCAAACTAGGAAATAAATACCCTTACTATTGTATCGCTATACATAGTCTCTCATACATGTCAAACTAGGAAATAAATACCCTTACTATTGTATCGCTTGGTAATGAATTAAAAATGTAATGTTGGTCTTAGTTATTTTGCAGCAGTTCATCATCGACACTTTTGCAAATTGATTTTCTACATAACCAGTGGCGTACCCAGAACATTGAAAAGGGGGGGGCCAAAATATATTATATATATATATATATTTAAAACCTCATATTCGGACTAATTGGGCCAAGGAGTGGTCCGAGTAATGCAAGGATCCGAATAATGGGGGGATTATATTTGAGGGTATTTAAAATTCTAAGCTAGGAAATTTCAACCCCTAAAAAAAAAAAAAAAATCTAGGTTAGGAAATTTCAACCCCTAGAAAAAAAAAAAAAAAAAAATTCTAGGCTAGGAAATGTCAAGCCCTAAAAAAAAAAAAAAAAAAAAAATCGAGGCTAGGAAATTTCAACCCCTAAAAAAAAAAAAAAAAAAATCTAGGCTAGGAAATTTCAATATATATATATATATATATATATATATATATATATATATATATATATATATATATATATAATATATATAAAAAAAAAATGAAAAACCAAAAAAATATATATATATATAAATATATATAACAAAAAATAAAAATACCTATAGATCAATTAAAAAAAAAATTAAATAAATGTAATTTATAATTTTTTTATTAAAAATAATGTATTTATCTATCTATCTATATATATATATTATATATATATATACTTTCTTTGCAAAAGGGGGGGGCCATGGCCGCATGCCCCCCCCCCCCCTCGGTACGCCACTGTACATAACCAAATGATAATCAACTGAGAGTAAAAATTCTTAGCCTCAAAATACATCTAAATCAATAGTAAAAGATTAATACATGACAGCATTACAGGGAGGTCCCGAAGATACGAGCAGTTAGGTTCCACCTGGCATACTCGTAAAGCGAAATCTCGTATAACGAAACACATAACTAATGGTAAAATATAGGTTTGGTTCCAGGACCATCAATTAAAAAAAAAAAAAAAAAAAAAAACGTGTTTTTCAAGCTAAAATAAACTAGAGCAAACACAACAAACACACAGCGTCTATATTACCCACACTGTACTACCTATTCTGTAGAAAAAGCATTCTGAAAGAGAAAATAGCACACAAAATAACATAACTGCACATTAATTAAACATAAAACATGCATAACAAGCAAAAAAGACGTTGTACTGTAGGGGACGCTGCGTGATACAAAAGAGGGTAGTGTAGAGGTCCTAAGATTGGGGCAGCACACCTAGCTAATTACCCCTAAGGAGCAGGCCGCGCCATATGCTTAATTACCCTTCAGGTCATTGATTGCGGTCCCAAGGTTGGACCGCACACCTGGCTAATTACCACTAAGGATCAGGCCGCGCCATATGCTTAATTACCCTTCAGGTTACTGACTGCAGTCCGAAGGTTGGAGCCGCACACCTGGCTAATTACCACTAAATGTCAGGCCGCGCCATATGCTTAATTACCCTTCAGGTCACGGCTTGCTAGGGGTGACCTGACTGGGGTCAACTAAATCCCCCTTTGTCCAGACTGGGAGTGGTAGGGCGAGTATTTTGAACTTGATAATTTTACTCACCCGTTTGAATGTCGTAGCATTGGATTTTCGATCTCGTATATTGAAAATAGACCCTAATTTACACATCTCGTATCATCGGATTATCGTATACCGAATGCTCGTATATCGGGACCTCCCTGTATAGGTAATATAGTTTTGAACTTTGAAGACCAGTAAGAATGAGGTCCTGTGTATTAAATTCCCTGTGCCATATGACCTCTGATGTCTGGCATATTTGCTCTTTTTTTGGCATTAAATCAATCAATCTTGAACAGGCAAAGAGGGTGTTAAGATAGGGAGAGGTAGAGGCTCATCTGCCATGGCTATCCACATGAGGGATATTCGCAGAGAAAACGACGTATCAAAGGTATACAAGTATAATATAATAAAATTCACTGACTCATGCAGAGAGGATCAGGGGGTCTCAAATGAAATGCAAGGACCATGGTTACCCTGCACATTTATGGCACAAATTTCCTTCTTGTTGTCTCTTTCATCTATTTTCATCACTGACCAAACAGAGGTGTTGCATTTCAACCTCATCACCACTCCATAACCTACAACTTACCTCTACTAGACATATCAAGCCTTCCATGTCGTACTCACATTAATCTTCTATCTACTACTACTAAAAATAATCTAATTAAAGTAAATTAATCTCACCACTCTGTAATCCATCTCGTTCATATGGCTTTCCAAAATCCACACTTTATTTAAAGGCTTTCACCATCTTACTTATACATATTCATCTATGTAGCTCGACCTTCGCACTCATAACTTCTTGCAATTCATGATGCCCTAAATCTTGATAGTAGTATTTGTAATTGAAAACATATACAAATATTTACCTAACTCCTCTTTGCCTCATGCATCTTCAATTCTTTTCCCTTATAGTGTAGGTAGCTATCCTCCCTTTCCCGCAAAAATTATTGTTCACACTTTTCTAATAAGTGCTATAATAAAATACTTTGATTCATCCCTCTACTATTCACAATTTTTTCATCTTCATCACCTAAAAAGCCTTCTATTCTGTTTCCGTATCATTCTTTAAAAAGTAAAAATCATAATTCATTCTGCTCATTTTACTTCCTAAATCACACACTACACTATACACCTTTTCTACTTGCTGTGTTTTCTTTTCATACCACTCATCTTTACAGCAGCCCTTTCTAATGCACTTATGTCCTTTCCTTTCTCACATTACCAGAATTAATATGCGTGATATAAAAACATTGTTATATTAGTTAATCAATGTGGTGGCACGACAGGATATAATATAGTAAAAGCGGTCACACAGGTTCACTTTCTACAAAAATGGCAGCATGTCAACCCACACACCTTTAAGGTTCAAAGCTATTGTGTTGTTTAATATCAAATAGTTCTTTTGATTATAGTTATTTTCTGTTAAAAGAACAGAGTGAATTATATTATCTCAACTAAGGTAAAGATGGCTATGCTGCACGTGGCCTTCGGTGCTCATCTCCATAGCATTACCCCTTTGAGCCTGTGGTGGGTGAGGAACTGTTACCCCGGGACACAGAACTAGTGTGACATCCGGATTAACACAGTTACCTTCCCCAGGTTTCCCCAGGTACCCATTTATCAACCCCGAAAGGGAGGAAGAACAGCTGGATTGGCTGGTTGCTGACTTGCCCTGGCCTGGATTCGAACCAGGGCCTGCAGATTCATAGCTAGGCATGCTAACCATGGAGGCGACTCAGTCTCAACTAGCAAACTTATAAATATAACGCTCTCTTACATCAGCAGAGGACACATTTTCTAGTGTTCTCTAGTGTTAAATATGCGTATCTTAACGAACAAATGTCAGCACCCAGGTAAGAGATCACATAGGTAACAGTAACTAAGAACTCTCTAAACAAGAGAAATAAAAAGCTTGTCAATCCAGAATAAGACAAGCAATCCTGTGCTCCTCTATGTTTGTTTGTGTTACAAAAAATTAAACATGGTCTACTTCATGCCATTTGAAGGTGGCAAACAGGCAAAACTGTAAGAAAAATCTAAACCATTATCAACAATTGTCACAAATAAACTTCATGTTGGTATGAAATATTTCTGGCCTTGGTTTAATCTCTACTTTCATATTAAGGATGACAACATAATAATTAATCATTTATAACAATAATTACAATTAATAAATTTCACAACACATTTCAAGTTTTAACTTATAAACTAAGCTCACATGCATTACAGGTACATAATGTCAGCTGGTACAGGCTGCCATCATCAGTGGTATGTCCTGATATATATATATATATATATATGGGGGCATACGCTAAGCTGTGCGAGGCCTCGGTGCCAATCTCCGTCGCATTAGCCCTTGAGCCTGTGATGGGCGACAACCCGCTACCTAACGACACACGACGCTACCACAGTTACCTTCCCCAGGTTTCCCCAGATAACCATTTATCGAACAATTCCGAAAGGATGGATGATCAGCTGGTTGGGTTGCATGCCAACTGCCCTGGCTGGGCATCGAACATGGACCCGCGAATTCGTAGCCAGGCGTGCTAGCCACTGCACCACGGAGGTGCGTTGATATATGATATATATGATATGGTATGATAGTAGTACAAACAGGTGTGTGTTTTTGATTCTTCAAATACTTCTTGCTGCATTATATAGCCATGGAGACCGGCCTCTTTGTAGCAATTACATCAACTTCTATCTTGCACGACTGTGTTTGGTTTTCTGCTTTTTTGTAGGTCTATCTTGGGATTTCATATTTTCGAATCTCTTCAGATCTGCACTAAACAATACCTGCAAATAAGTAAACATAAAAAAATTAAGAGTGGAGGCATTTCAGGAGTTGAAAATGATATCAGATATAACTGTATGTTAACTTTAAATTACTTTCATACTTATCTTTCTAATCTGGGAAGAAAAAGGCTCTAAAAATACTACACAGTTAAGGGTCTAGAATAAACCGCTCAGTAGTTGATATGGGACATTTGATGTACTGTATATTAATTAATTTGTTTTTTCCCATATAACACCTTTCAACGTAAAGCCTATGTAATATAATACTTGCAAACAGTATCAAAAAGCCTACGTAATATAATACTTGCAAACAGTATCAAAAAGCCTACGTAATATAATACTTGCAAACAGTATCAAAAAGCCTACGTAATATAATACTTGCAAACAGTATCAGAAAGCCTACATGTCAGGGGTAATACAAGACCTACTGTTGACTGTAGCTACCACAAAATAATCAAATTAGCATTTTTCTGTCCTTGTTTTCTCTTTAGTGAATACTGTAATAAAAGTGTGTAGAGTGGAGGATTCATTGACACGTAAACCATATGAAGGACACAGGTTTAAACTTACAGAATGGGCCCATCCGGCATATTCACCAAACACCATGCGAAAGTGGTCAGCTATTTCCTGGTACACCTTCTTGGTAACGGTTTTGCAGGAGTGCAGGTGAGGCAGGTAGTCTCTCGCTGCAATCTGGAACACGTGTGTGTCCACTGGGATGGCACTCAGGTGACCCATGGACATCAGGCAGATACAGTCACTAACCTATGAATCACATAAAATAAGTATTAACATTCTAATTAAACGGAATCATTAATAAAAATAATTGAAAGGCAAAGCACATACTTCAGAATATATTACAGAGGATTTGCAGAGAGAATCTATAAACTTTTTACTTTTGCACCAATGCCGTGGAGGGTTATCAACTGGTCATGACATTCTTCATATGTTAATGACCTCAGAGAGTGAAGCCAAGCCTCACCGCCTCTCTCCATTATCATCTGGGCGGATTTGTGGATGAATTTGGCTCTGTGAATCATGAAGCACATACATACACAAGTTACACTACTGCATCTTATAACCATGACAATTATCATAATATTTTCACTAAATATGTGGTATTGAAAACAGAAGCTAGAATCTACACCAGACCAAAAACAATCCTTTATCCATTCACTGACAGATTTCAGGTTCAAAACATAACCACCTCACTTCACTTAACAGGTTCATAACATAACCACCACACTTAGCACATCACTCTTCAGCCTTTATGGTTTATGAATTAAGATTAAGCACATTTTATTTTCTATACCGATATTTGTAATGTTAAATCTATAATAATTTTCTTTCACAGTTTCATTGAATATTAAGATTTGAAAGCAAAAGAGAAACCCCATGAGTGTCACCTGTAGCCAAAGCCTTGTGCCCTGAGTGTTTCCTCCACGCCCTCACCGGCCAGTGCAGACACCACGGGGAAGGAGTGCCAGGTAGTGCCATCAACACTGCCAATCTCAGTGCCATACAGCTGACACAGACGTTCAACAAGCATGGATATCCTGGAAATGAAAGATATGATCATGTGGTTTGTTGAAGAAGGGCCATTATAGGTAAATATACATTATTACCCCTGACTCTATCTCATGCACAATATATTTTCCTACCTTTGGATATTATTGTTTGAAGAGCAAATAAATGAAAACACATTTTCGACAGGGTCTTGATTCAGCATACGAATACCAGTAAATTCAGAGCACACCGAATTAAAGTTTGCATCTGCCTTTTTCCAATCATTGTACAAGCTTTCCAGGGAAAAATCTAATCGAAAATAGTCTCTCAGCACTGCCTCTGATTTTTCATGACTGACGTATGTCTGATTTGTACGCTTTGTCTTTGGTTTGGATTTTGGTCGGTTGCCTCCACCACCCTCTGCAGTCCCGGGATGAGTGTGGTAGTGCACATGCGAGTCATCCTGAGTGAGGGTCCACACCTTGTGCCCGATGACTCCTCGCCACTTCCCTGGGCTGATTTCTCGCCACCTGAAATATATCAAAACTAGTTTACAGATCAATGGTAGGCAAACTCAGTCCACATGCCATCTTCTATTGAGTTACTCTCTTCTTTATGTGATAAACCACATATCATAGAGTAAACTGACATGCCCATTATCATTTCAACCCAGTGTGTGGTTACCTGATTATGCTACAATGGATAACACAGCAAGATGATGAAAAGACTGCTGCTGGTACTATTTACTGTAAAAAGATTGGAACTGTCCCACTGATATTGGGAAGTCTGATCATTCTTTATTATGCTGCAACATTGGCATCAGACTTTGGATTATTGCTACTGGAACTCACCACTGACCTCTATGAGCTACATGCCAATTGATAGACTCAGCATCTTTTGGAACTAAAGCTAATTATTTAGCGGTAAGTACAGACAGGTCACAATAATGACAATAATAGGTCTGGCAGCCACCACATGCGTTGAGTCTCACCGGAATGACTGTCCACACTGAAGAGTTACACGAAGCTGTAGTTCTGACTTGGGACACGCGAGAGTATATAGCTTTATGGCAGATGACATTCTCCTTCCATGTGTGCTTAGGACTAATATTCTTTCTTGATTTTAAGGTCTTGTAGTGGTCCTTGTAGTGGTCCTTGTAGTGGTTCTTGTAGTGGTCCTTGTAGTGGTCCTTGTAGTGGTCCTTGTAGTGGTCCTTGTAGAAGTGACGTGCCCTGAAAATACAGAATGATATTAGTGATTTGCTTCTTTGGAATATCAGGTGAGTACATATTGTGATTAAAAAAAACTTTCTACTTAAATAGGTAGGACCCTACCCGGTAACACCCAATCTAGCGGTTACCAATACCTGGTACTGTTACCTCGGTCACCTGATCGGTAACCGGCTAGCGGTTACCATGAAAAGTAAGATGAGTTTTCCATTGAAATACCTTAGTTACAGCATATGAGAGATAATAAGAGTATTGATGGTGATAATTAGAGGTAGGATGATAATACATTACTTTTATATTATGCTTTAATGGTAATATTCTCCCCGAAATACAATTGTTTATCATGTTTTGATACAAATAAATGGTAATTAATCACTGACTAGTTCTAACCCAGAGTTCAATTAATTATTTTTATTAGAGGTATCTGAACGGATCTGTGAAAGTCTGTAGGAAAACAACAATAATAAAGGTGGGAAAGTAGCTACTCTAGAATTTTACTAAATTTCCATGTCTACAAATGCATGTCGCCAAATATCACCGTCGATGAGTTTTCGGTTCATGTTTCAACGAGAACGAGAGTTCCGGTCGATGACATTTCCATAATCCTCCCTTATAACTCAAGATATTGCAAAATGCAGCCTTTTGCTCTTATTTGAGGACTGACGTGACTGGAGACGGTACTTGGAACTGTCGCCGATCAGAACTCTCGTCGCCGTCGGCGAGTGTTCCAATTCTTGATATTACAGAACTCAATATAAGACATTTAATCAGGTTTTACACGTGTTTCTGCAGTCAGAGACGAAATACTAGCAATAGATTGATCAGTTAGGTTAAGTTTAAATGTCCACGTCGGCGAGAGTTCTCGGTCGGTGTTTCGGCGAGAATTCCCAACGGCGACAGTTCCATAAACCCTGGAACATGGGGTGCTGCCTTCCACCCAAGGAAGCTACCTAGAGAACGTTCTCTTGCTTCCTTGCTTCCACCCTAGTACCTACCTATGACCTGCCTGTCTCTCCTTTGGCTTGTTGTTTGGCTGCTAAGAACTACCTTGGTGTTGGTGTTATTTAGGGCTGCGAGGATCCCTTGAGGAACAATGTGAGCCCTGGTCCTTTGATGCTATCACAGGCAGGGAGACACAGGTGAGGCGAACGAAAATCCTATATCCCGTTGGCTTGTCTTCACACACCGTAAACAAATCGCATTATCGCGCTCTTTCTTCGATTGGGCCCGTATTATTTTTCAATCATAGACTGTGATAATATAAATTTGATACTGTCCATTAATTCGAGGGTTTTGAATTATGATGAAGAAGAAATTAATAACCACAGGCAAGGATCGTAGAAAGAAGAACGAAAATGGGATGATGTTGAAGAAAGTGATAAGGTAAAAAAAAAGGGTAAGATCGGTTTTAGTTCAACACTTTTTAACGCCTACATTTACCTAAATGCATCTATTTTTCCCCTCTACACGATGGTAGAACTATAATTTATTTCTTGTGCAAACTTTTTATTTCAGAGGTACACTATTACTTTTTCAAGAATATAAAAGTCCCAGCTTCTATAATAGGTCAAACCTGGGCTGGGTGAAGGAGAAAAAAAATAGATAGATATATAGAAAAAGTACAAGAACAACAACAGCAACACGTGTGCCACAGGTGTCAGAAACAGAACTTCAGAAGGTAAACAAAAACTTTCCCTCGACAAGACGCCGCAGACATGGCCATATGGAGGACCTATCTGACCTTAGCTTTCCTCCTCTTCATCCTCACCGTGAGAGCCACTGAGGACTGGGCTTTTGACAACGCACCTGGAATAGCCATGGAGTACAAGGTTCACATTGATGCAGGGAAAGAGGACTGTTACTACCAATATGTGCATCCGGCCGCTACCATTTACGTGAATATGCAGGTGAGTTTTGCCTTTTTATTAACTGTGTTGTATTATTAACCGGACTTTATCACCTACTGTGTTATCTAGGTATTCTGTATTTGATAACCTGACTGTCTTATCACCCGCTGTGTTATCTAGTCTACGTCTTCTATATCTGATAACCTGACTGTCTTATCACCCGCTGTGTTTTCTAGGTATTCTGTATCTGATAACCTAATCTTATCACTCACTGTGTTAATAGTGTTATCTAGGTATTCTGTATTTGATAAATGAGTGGTAGATAGATGGCAGATGGAATTTAATATTGATAAGTGTAGCATAATGAATGTTGGTAGGAAAAATCCTGGTAATAGGTACGCCATACGCAATGTATCGCTGAAAAGATCAGAGGGTGAGAAAGATCTGGGGGTGCGGGTAACCTCCGTCCTAGGAATCAATGTATTGAGGCTAGAAATCGAGCTAACAGGGTGTTAGGATTTATTACCAGGAGTGTTAAAAGTAGAAGTGCTGAGGTTATTCTAAAGCTTTATTTGGCTCTAGTCAGACCTCACCTAGACTATGCGGTGCAGTTTTGGTCTCTGTATTACAGGATGGATATAGCCTTGTTAGAATCAGTCCAGAGAAGGATGACGAAAATTATTCATGGGATGCGTAACTTTAGTTATGAGAAGAGATTGAAGCTATTAAATTTACACTCACTCGAGAGGCGTAGAGTAAGGGGCGATCGGATAGAAGTTTTTAAGTGGTTAAAGGGATGCAATAAAGGCGATGTAGGAAAAGTTCTTACGGCTAGTAAGCAGGGTAGAACAAGAAGTAACGGATTCAAGCTGGAAAAGCGTAGATTTAAAAAGGAAATTGGGAGAAACTGGTTGACAAATAGGGTGGTGAATGATTGGAATGGACTCAGTCGTCAGGTGGTCAATGCGGAGTCTATTGGGGTCTTTAAAAGGAGTCTGGATAAATTCATGGATGGGGAAGAGAGGTGGATATAGGTAGAGTTAAGTAACAGGAACTACCTCGTGTAGGTCTCACGGCCTCTTGTAGCTTCCTTATTTTCTTATGTTCTTATAACCTGACTGTCTCATAACTCACTGTGTTATCTATGATTCTGTATTTGATAACCTGACTTTTATCACCCATTGTGTTATTTAGGTACTTATATACAAAGTAATCTGATTGTTTAAGCAATAACCACTATTTCCATTACCAGTTATAAGTATTAATTGCAAAAAAAGGATGTTGATGGGTTCACAAGTGGTCTCTTGTATTTATTTTGAGATTCATATTTTCTGTTTAATTTCTGCATTCTTTTTATAAGAGTTTATATTGATGACTGCATGATCATATACTTTCCATAAAAAATAACTCTTGAAAGCAGTCTATTATTATGGGTAGTATACTTGAATGGTTAAAAAATCTAAGTATTAAAAAGAAAGTACAAGGAATGATGTAACTACTACAGTATTATTACCAATACTACTATAGCTACAACAGTTATAATTACTTCCACGTTCAACACTATTACTAGTATAGCTACAGGAACACTTATTATTACTACCCTGATTATTTTTGCCATAATAATTGACTCAATGCCTTTCAATTTATTTAGAATGGCATATCACATTCTCACAAAGGTATACTACGGTATAATAATATAATTTTTCATAGAAACTTCCTGGGGGGAAATTGATTCAAAGCAGACGAAATACCCGATAGTTAAATTGTCAGATATCCTAATCGCTAAGATTGATAAACTTTTATGATAATGGTAACGTTATTCCTCCGAGTGTCTTGTGAAAATGACTACAGTAATCTCCCGTTTATCCGGCGCATAGCAGCATAGACCTTGCCGGATAACATCAACAGATGGATTATAATCACTACCCCCCTAGGCCCCACCGGCGCCCATGAACCCAATAATAACCAGTGAAAATGATGATAGCAGTAATAATGATAATGGCTAGAACAGTATATTACCGAATTATTCGGTGAAAAGACGTTTGGTGCATCGCGCCAAAATAAGTGTGGGGTAAGAATGCAGTGATGAGAGTAGGTTCTTTGAAGGAAATGAGGGTTTCTTCCTTAAGGTCTTATCTGGGTTACAGCAAGGGTACAGAGGACCACCGACGGGGGGCTGGTGTTAGCGGCCTGCCAGGATGCGTTCAACTAACTGGTAATATATAATGCCTCGCAGGGCGGTGCACTGTTGCCGTCGGGTTACAGTGTTGCTACATAACATATGAGCATAAGGTTTAATATAAGGTGTGGGAAATATATGTGACTGGTATTACATTATACATGGTATGTGTGACTGTCTGTTGTAATATTCACATATCCACAAAAAGCGCCAGAATTTTCGCCGGATAATGGATCACATGGACGGATAGTGTTTTAATACAGCCGAATTGCTGGCGCTATATAACGTCGCACGACATTAGCACGGATATTATAATGACGGAAAAACGGGAGATTACTGTATCATGTTTTAACTGAGGAGGTGTTAGGCTCTATCATCATGATATTGTGTGGCGTAAAAAAAATTGCATAGGCATTAACACATTATAGGCATTACACAATTGATTACACATTGCATTGCATATGCATACCTACAGGTATTGGCTCTGTACATTCCTGTCAAGAAGAGCATACGAGTTGTAAAACTCATGCCACAAAATAAATGATGAACGGCGGCAATAGAATTGGAAGCGTATCATCAATCGTCTAACCTCATAAGACATTAGTATGGGAAAATTTGACATTAAACAGAAAGATAAAGGTAGAGATGGGAGCATACGCTAAGCTGCGCGTGGCATTTGGTGCTCATCTCCGTGGCATTAGCCCTTGGAGCCTGTGGTGGGTGAGGACCCGTTACCCCGGGACACAGGGCTAGTGTGACACCCGGGTTACCACAGTAACCTTCCCCAGGTTACCCCAGGTACTCATTTATCAACCCCGAAAGGAAGGAAGAACAGCTGGTTTGGCTGGTCGCCGACTTGCCCTGGCCCGGATTCGAACCAGGGCCAGCAGATTCGTAGCCAATAGATGTAGATGATATTGGCTGTGTATATTATTCTATTAGCTATAACACTATAGTCATTTCGTTGCTTTATCAGGTCTTGAAAGGAGGGGATGGAATGGCTGGCCTGGCTGTGCGCAACCCAAAAGGAGAGATTGTTCATCCGTACACATGGAAGCAATCATCAGAGTACGAAGAAAACTCCCAGACCGGCGGCTACTATGCTGTGTGCATCGATAATCAATTTTCTCGGTTTGCTGCTAAACTCATCAACTTATATATGACAACATTCAGGTAACTTTGGAGGCTTTTACTTTGAGATGGCTTAATTATATTCATACGGAGTTGTTATTTTTGTATCAATAAGTGGCTTAAATTCAGTTGCTTTTTTTGTATCAGTAAGTGGCTTAAATTCATACAGATTTGTTATTTTTGTATTAATAAGTGGCTTAAAAATCATACAGAGTTGCTATTTTTGTATTGATGTCTATCTAATGGTCATTTTTCATTTCAAATTACTTAGAAGTATTTAAGTATTACAGGATATATACTCATGAACAAACACAAGTACAGTACAAATATCCTTTCTCATAAAGCTGAGTGAAGAGTAAACTTTAATCAACATATTGCTGGAGCACAAATTTCGTTAAAATAATGTGTGAAGGTGTGTGGAAGGTTTGTTTTTACTGAAAGTTGTTGTTTAGAGAGTGCATAGCATTGGAGTCTCTATCATTCGCATTCTCTTCCATCTACAGATATGATTTGTGGGAAAAGTATACACAAGAACTGGAGGACCTAGACATCAGCGTCACAAACTTCACTGTAAGTATCTAAGTCTGCTGTATGGAATAGTTTACACAATAAGTAGTGTATTATTTTCAAGGTAATACAAACAGTTGTGTCTCAAGAGTAGCAAGTTCAAAATAGATAAGTTTTGAGTTCAGTATTGCTAGAGAAGATACATACTTCAGTAAAATTTTAATGATGTAAGAGATAAATTGAAACCAAAAGAAATGTTAATAAAGAACAGTAGCTTGAAAGGAAGTCGAGGTAACAGGTAGTGCACTTCTTCTTCTTCTTCTTAGTGCACTTCTTCTTCTTCTTCTTAGTGCACTTCTTCTTCTTCTTCTTAGTGCACTTCTTCTTCTTCTTCTTAGTGCACTTCTTCTTCTTCTTAGTGCACTTCTTCTTCTTCTTAGTGCACTTCTTCTTCTTCTTAGTGCACTTCTTCTTCTTCTCAGTGCACTTCTTCTTCTTCTCAGTGCACTTCTTCTTCTTAGTGCACTTCTTCTTCTTAGTGCACTTCTTCTTCTCAGTGCACTTCTTCTTCTTAGTGCACTTCTTCTTCTTAGTGCACTTCTTCTTCTCAGTGCACTTCTTCTTCTTAGTGCACTTCTTCTTCTTCTCAGTGCACTTCTTCTTCTTAGTGCACTTCTTCTTCTTCTTAGTGTACTTCTTCTTCTTAGTGCACTTCTTCTTCTTCTTAGTGCACTTCTCCTTAGTGCACATTAGTAGAAACATCTCACCCACAAGGTTGGATGTGAGGTAATGAGTCACCCTCCCCTCAGCTTCAGTCTTGTAGATTTAGTAAAAAGATTGGGGTTAAGGCATGAGGGAAGTGCCACAAAGATATTCCTTCCAAAACTCTGTCTCAGATTCCAAAGCCTGAACAACACACTGGGCACTATGATTTTAAAAAAAAGACAAGGTTATATTGGGTAAGTAATGGATAAGTGGGAGATAAAGGCATGACATTTTTTGTCTCCAGTGATCAGGAAAATGCTAACAATGGAAAATAGGTCAGATATTTACATGTTTCTTATATTTCATTAGAGCATCCTCAGTAACTTAAATAACTAAGCTTCAATTGTAAGACCTAGAGTACAGCCCAACGTTAATCAATGAAGTGCTTGCTTTGAAAGACAACAGTAGTGCCCAATTTGAATGGAGTTGTGCTAAGTTATGTGAAATTAATTTACAAAACAGTTATAGGGAACACCAAGTCATAATTAATGTTCTTTGTACTTCGTTAAGCTGACTTATTGAATGAATGCCCATTGTATTTTTCCTTTAACCTATTGTTGTAAACATTCCTTTGAAATTTCCAGCACTCAATAAAAGGCGTGGATCAGCGTATCCATGACATTCTACTCTTCCAAAGTCAAGCAAGGGCCAAGGAATCCCGGGACTATCAGTTACTCTTGAGCAACAACGCCTATGTCCAGTATTGGTCCGTGCTGCAGTGTGTGGCCATCATGGCAGCAGGGAGCTTGCAGGTGTTCTTTGTCAGGAAACTGTTCGACACACAGGTGACGACAAAGTCAGGGGGAAGGGCTTAGCAAACATGGTTCCATAGATCTAAATCTGCTTTCTTACTGAAACTAATGTCACATCTTCATTAACTGCTTTAGAGGTAGGGGGCAATGGTGAACAATTCATATTTTCAAGGTCACAAAACTACTTACTCAAAATAGGATAGTGAAAACTTGTCATTTTACTTGCATTTTTAAAATATAATACGCAGGCAAAGTTTCACATTTTGCCTTTATGCAGTTTCAGTGTCTTAGTACATACGTGAAAAGCTTCCAGTTTCAATCTCATCTGTGATGTTATAGTACTTGAATCTCCACATTCCATTTTTATATGAATCTCCATCCTATATTTTTGTAAATGAAGCATATATGAGGCGTAGCAATGGATGAACCATGGTAATGAATGAATGAGGCTTTACGTGTGAATGGTTGTTAACTCTATTTTTATTAAGGCGAGTTTTATGTTGATTTTACTTTTTATCGGCTTCGTCAGTCTTGACGTGACTGCTATATAGATCTGGTGTACATAGTTACAAAGCTGAAAAATCACTCGTTAGGACTTTTACTTTTTGCTTATTTTTAGACAATGACTGCTTGCATAATTTCACATCAAAGGAAAATATATTAAAGAGTCTGGAACAGATTTATTTTCAAATCAATTGCGCAACAGTCTACAGGGTGGAAGATATGTTGTCAAATAAAATGTTAAATCAATTACTTAAACTGTTACTAACCTAATAATTTTTTTTCCTAATCATTTCATCTAGAACATCACTGTACCATCCCTCCATCCACCCAACATTGATATTTTTTTTAATCAGGGTTAAAATTTTAATATCTCACATTTCAACAAGTAAATTAACTTAGTTTAGAAATTCACGTGTACATCCTAAGTTCACAATAATCAATCATTCATCTATCATATATCATTCATTGTATGTCATGACTTTTTTGACCACATGCGGGACCTTTCCTGTTACTTAAGAATCCTAAATACCATAAGGCCAGATAACAATTTTGATTCAGACTGAACAAATAAAAATATCCAGTTGTAATGAAGATATATGCAAATTTAAAGCAACTTTCGCAGAAGAGGCAAAGATTAAGTGTTGAAAAGTTTTGATATCTACATTTCACAAAGTACGTACCTATTTTGCAACAACACTTAAGTAGCTCTATAGAGACGCAAACAGGAAATACATATAACCAGTCCAGCAGAATGTAACAGGATTCTATAATACAGATAAGTGTAGACAGCATGTGAATGATTTAAGCACGGGCATTAATAATCTGAACAAAGTCAGGCTTCAGAGAAGCGCCACCAACAAGGAAACCATCAATGTCTCCTGTCTTGGCCAGCTCCTTGCAGTTACCAGCACTGACAGAGCCTCCATAGATGATGCGGGTGGAGTCTGCCACCTTGGCGCTCACGTTGTCCCGCAGCCACTTGCGCAGCTTGGCGTGGACGTCTTGGGCCTGTTTGTTGGGGTTAAACATAAGAAAATAAGGAAGCAACAAGAGGCCGTGAGACCTGCACGTGGTAGTTCTTGTAATGTAGTTCCTGGTCGGTAAAAGTTGTAGTGTGTAATGTTGATAGTATGTGAGACATTGTGGTGGCCTTCTCATTTGAGTAATTTTGCTACCTGATGTTTTAAATATGTATATGTAATGTATGTAGTACAGGTTCACAATCTTTTATTTTTTATTTTTTTTATATATTTTTTATTTTCAGAGGTTTTTTTCTCATTTTACTTTAGAATGCTTGGGTTTTAAGGAGTTTTGAAGTATCACATATTAAGATATATAAGGAAGGAGCCTGTGTTGCTAGTGATTTAGTGGTAGAAGGTGTGTATTGTTTAAAATAGTGACTATTAGTGTTATGGCGTGGCCGCTGCTACGTCTCCCTGTCACCTCAACACCCTAAATCACCCTTATATAAGGTGACACGCAGTGCTACACTGACCTTAATAGTGACACGTGTATAGAACTGCACTTCACAACCATATAATATATATAATAATGAGCATTATTCATGATAATAAGCAATACCTTTGGAAGCCATGGCTGAATCTAGCTCGTAGTAATTTGTTTACCTTTCACTAGAGCTTGAGCTTGACTAGCCTCAAATCTTCCATTCTGAAATCCGAAAAATTCCGAAATCCGAAGTGTCTGGTCCCAAGGTTTTCGTTTAAGAGATTGTGAACCTGTACATATGTACTCCCTCTTTCCACACAACTTTGTGAATGTGGGAGTTTTCGCGAGAGAATATGTTGTACCGCTTAAGTGTCTCCACTGCAGCAGCTTTTGTTCATATTTTATTATGTTACACTGCACCAACCCCAGTTTAAATTCAGTTTAACCCCATTTCACCTCCCCATTCTGCAGTTATATGTTGTGACATTCATTCTGGTGGCTTTTATCAACTTATCAACATTGTTTTCTTTAGACAGAAAGATTTATGAAAGTCGACTGCAATGAATTATAACAAATAAGGTACAAACCTGTTGAGGAGATGCAGTTTTCCCAGTTCCAATGGCCCAAACTGGTTCATAAGCAATAACCACCCTGGACCAGTCAGTAATGTTGGGCACCAAAGCCTTCATCTGGGCAAACACTACCTCTTCTGTGCGGTTGCTCTCACGCTCGTCAAGCTTTTCGCCGATGCATGGAATGACCTGCAGGAAAAAGCCAAAGAACAACTGTAACTTATTGGTTAAATTTTGAGGGTTTAATATTCCAAAAAAATTCAAGAGTAGGGTAGGCAGAAGTATAAAAGTATACAGGGAAGGGCATATCATTGAGTCAAAAAAGTGGGTTGGTGAATGAGAAAGAATCAGAGAGGGAAAACTGTTCAGAAGACTAGAGGCCTAAGATAAGGTAAAGATGGGGACATACGCTAAGCTGCGTGTGACCTCGGTGCTCATCTCGGTCACATATGCCTTTGAGCCTGTGGTGGGTGACAACCTGCTACCCCGGGTTACCTGGGTAGGCATCTGGGTTACCACAGTTGCCTTCCCCAGGTACCCATTTATCGACAACCCCAGAAAGAAAGGACGAATAGCTGGGTGGGCTGCTCGCCCACTGTCCTGGCCCGGATTCGAACCCGGGCCCGCAGATGCATAGCTAGGCGCGCTAGCCACTACACCACGGAGGCGACAATGTAGGCTTAGGCAAGTCACCTTAGGCTTTCAAGTTAATATCAAGGATAATCTTTTTGGTAGAGGTATTGAGGCCAAAGTATGGGTTGATCCAGGGAGGTCAATCATGATGTTTTAATACAATGTGACCACTACTCCTCTTCCTGTTGTTACTATCACCTCTATTTCTGTTACTGAGACAAATATGCCTGGTTAATGGTTAGGTCCATCTTTGTTATAAATTACCTTAAGTCCAGCTTCCAGAGCATGACCAACTTTCTCACTGATCAGCTGGTCTGACTCCCCAAACACATGCCTGCGCTCAGAGTGTCCAAGGATGACCCACTGACACCCACAGTCCTTGATCATAGCCGGGGCAATTTCTCCAGTGAATGCCCCTTTAGCTGTCTGAAAGAAAAACATACCAAGGTTTATTCTATTAATAATGATAGGAATTATGGTAAGCAATAAGAATGGATGATAGAAAAATTATAATAATGATAAACTATAACAATAATAAGAATTATAACGACAACAATATTAATTATAATTAGAATAACAACAAAATTATTGTAAAAAACTAAAAGGAAATCTCACTTTGATAAAATTCAATCCAATGGACTAGGTCAGTGGGCGATATTTTCCTACTCTTTCACCAGTCTTCTTACCTTGTAACAATTCTGTGCAGCCACACCAATATTAGCTGGCATTTTTTCCCTGGTGTACATGAGGTAGCACTGAGGACACCCCACCACAACCTCTGTGAGGCAAGACAATAAAATAAAAGGTGAGAAATATAAGAAGACTGGCAGGAAATATATCAATCAGATTCAAGTACAGAAATCAATACATTAGTTCTCAGCAAGAGTTTGTTTGAATATGATGAATATGTTCAATTCAAGATTCAATCTGTTTGAATATAAGAGAAAATAGAAGTCAATTTCAATCTTAAAACATTAGCATCAAGTAGATATTAGGGCATTTAATCGATGCCCTCTAGCTTTAAAAAAATTATTGAAGAGCTGCAGAGAAAATAGGAAAAGATGGTCATAAAGCATCTTTGCATTAGAACTATGAAAATCCATACTAGGATAATAACCTGATGGGACAAAACTGAATACTTTAGAAGAGGACAAAACTAGGAGAAAGAGAAACATGAACATGACAAATCAAAATAATAAAAAAAAAAAATTTCAATAAGTTAGTTTCAGGCAAATAATGTATTAACATCTTGGAAGCTTAAATCATGGAAAGCAGTAATAAGAATGATAACAAGCAAATATTGTTATCCACTGTTAACATATAACCCGTTGACCTTCCCTGAAGGTCACTTGTCTAGGTGACTTTAGTGACCCTTGACAACATTCCTAGCTTGCTTTATCACAACAGATAAACTTTTCCTGATTGTAACAAATATATGTGAGCCGCCGCCATGCAGCCAGCCCCTGCCTGATAGTGGTGTGTGCAGGGCAGCCGACACCCGCCACAGCAGGGTGTCCTTGGCCAAGGTCATTCACATCACCGCTCGTAATGAGGTTGATCTTGATCGGTATACTCTGATATAAGTATATAATGTAATGTTATTCACATGACATCTTTAATACACAGGTGTCAAGCCCTGAGTGACCTGTCATAACCTTGTATCAGGCGCTGCAGCGGCTGCCAGGCCGGCGAAGCTGTGTCGCCGGTGCTGCTGTTCCTCACCTGTGTCAGCGCTCAGTGGACCCTTCATGAAGGTAACAATACCGTCGATGGCTGCCTTATCGCCGTTCAACTTCCAGTTGCCACCCACAAAGAATTTCCTCTGGTTAGCCATGGTGGAATGGAGTGCGTGCTGAGGATCGTCCGCTCGGTTGTCAGGTGGGGCGTCGTCTGCCACAGTGCTTGTCGCCCTTGCCAAACCTCTTCACGGTGGCTGCCAGCTATCGCATGTCTGGATAACTTATCGTAATATAGGTTTACCTTTTATTTCTCTTTAGCAAAGTTATGATCACAGCCAATGGCAAGGTTGTTATTAATCATTCATTCCAGCAGAGTTGTTAGTTGCTTGGTGTTTCGGCATGTCAGCTGGTATGGATTACGTGTGTTTGAGGTGACGTCGCTTGTGGATCGCCCACGAGTGCTGGCACCTGGCACCTGGCAGGTCAAGTAGGTAGGACAACCTGTAGGGCATCTGTAGGGTAGTCGTCTCGTATAATATTACTCAATAATTATAGATGTAACACTCAATAGTTATAACGTATATGATCACCTAGTATATGTACATCCATGTAGGTCTCACGACCTCTTGTAGCTACCCCAAGATTGTTTCTGCTGATGTTAACTTTTTAAGTTTTCAGGTTAGTGTAATCCATTTTGTAGGTGTGTCTATCGTTTTGATGTCCTATGTGCATCACTTTTCACTTGGGGATGATGAATTTCAGAAGCCAGGGTCTAGGATTAATTAATGCATCACCTTGTCAGTATCTTCTTGTATGCTGTTCATCTCTATAGTTGTGCTTGACTTGCTGTATATTTTGGTGTCATCGGCAAAAAGTTTACATTTTCAGGTGATAGGCCTATAGCTGAGGAGGTTATTATACACAAAGAAAAGCAGGGTCCCTAAAACAGACCCTTGTGGAACCCCACTAGTTACCTTGGCTTGGGTAGATATAACCCCATTTACCCTCACTCTCTGGGACTCTTGTTTTAAAGTCTGTTCTACTATAGTTTAATACATTACAAAGCACGTCGTTATAACCGTCATCAACTTGTCCATTTGCAGCATTTCCAACCTCCATGTCAGCCGGCGGAAATCGACATTTTCTATACTGCGTTTTATACTGCGTTACTTTCCCTCCTGTTTATTGAAAAAAAAGCAAGTTATTTCGGCCAGAAACGGTTAGGTTACATTAAATCAGGTTAGGTTAGGTTAGGTGTGAGGTTTGATATAGTAACAGATGTTATCAAGAAAAGAAAATGTATTAATACTATGGCAGTGCAAAGCTGCCATATACAGTTTGTTTGTTTGTTTGTTTGTTTAGAGGATAATTCCTCAGAGCCGTAGTGATCTACCGCTGCAGCTTAGTGTTGGCCAAAGCCACCACCCCGGGAGGGGGGTAACAAACCCCCGGTTAACACCCGGTACCCATTCACTGCTGGGTGGACAGGGGCTCGGGTTTTAAGAAAGACCACCCATCTATCTTCGCTCCGCCCGGGGATCGAACCCGGGACTTCTAGGTTGTGAGCCGAGCTTGCTAACCACTACACTACGGAGTACCCTATATAATAGTATAGTAGTATACACACAGTAATATAGTAGCCTCCGTAGTGTAGTGGTTAGCGCGCCTAGTTACGAATCTGCGGGCCCTGGTTCGAATCCGGGCCAGGGCAAGTCGGCGGCCAGCCTAATCCAGCTATTCATCCTACCTTTTGGGGTTGATAAATGGGTACCTGGGGAAACCTGGGGAAGGTAACTGTGGTAACCCAGATGTCTCACTAGCCCTGTGTCCCAGGGTAACAGGTTGTCACCCACCACAGGCTCAAGGGCTAATGCGACAGAGATGAGCACCGAGGCCATGCTCAGCATAGCATATACCCCCATCTTTACCTTTATAGGTGAATACATAAATAATATGTATATATAATAGCTTTACTTGTGGTTCAAAAGTCATTCAAATACATACATATGAACATGTTAGTTCTGTGATGCATGACAAAAGAAAAATTCAAGTATTACGGGGCACTTATTCATGTAGAAAATCTCTACGATGTGTAATTAGTTTCATGCCTTTATAGAAACACTGAATTGACTTTCTTCTACAATGTTAACACTCAATTTCTTTATTTCAGATTTTTGTTCAAGATCAATGATCATATGAAGTTCAGAATGGCACAATTAGTGAAAAGATTCATTGGTAAGTATCCTTTCCCATTAAAAGATTGGACAGAATGACCTCGTCTCAATCCTTTTATCATCATTATCATCATCTTTGTTTAATGTCCTTCTTTTCCTGACTACGCTGGGGTGGAACGTGGAATGGTTCTTCTCCATTTCCTCTTGTCCCATACCATGTCTTCTGAGATTCCAAGACTTTCCACATCTTGCTGCATACAACTTCTCCAGGTTCTCTCTGGTCATCCTCATGGCTGAAGTCCCTCCACCTCTATTTCTTTTGTCATTTTTACACAACTCTCTGCATCCCTTCTATTCACCCAAACCACCTGAGGTTCATCTGTCTCAGCTTCACGCAGAGATCCGCCAATCCAAACCTCTTCGCTACCTCCTCACTTGGGATTCGATCTCCTCAACCTACTCTATCTAGCCATCTACCTTAACATTCTGTAAACAATTTATTGAATGTAATTACCAAGATTTTATTCAGCTAGAGTGAAGAAGGGCAATGATTTTTTCAGAGGCATGAAAACTATTCATCATAATACATTGATTCTTTAAGAAGTTAAGTATGCAGAGTTCAGTATAGAACACTGGTATCCCATGCTTCAAGAATATTACCCCTACATTCAACTAATATTTAGTGCACATGAAATAGCATGACATGCAAGATATCTTGATGGTGACTATGGATGGATTAGAGTTCTTTGCATTTTTGAAGAAAGTAAATAAAGTAAACACTTGTTACATTGTGAAAGTAAGAGAACTTACAAAAACATTTGCTGTAGCTATGGTACACAGCATAGTATTGTGAGTACAGAAAAATATCAATCTAGAAGCTTACAAATGAAGTTTGTAATATTTTAGGGCAAAATTTGTATTACCTGAGCTTCCATGGGTGGTAGTTAGTTGTATGGAAATTCCTTGTATCTCACTTAGTCATTCGATGGAATTCCACTTGGATTTTCAGCATTTTTTTGCTTGACAGCCTTTTCCTTCTTACAGTTTGCATAATCAGTATTACATTTGCTGTTTATGATTGCAGACATTGGTGCTAATTTGACTGATGAAATGTATCAAGGAATTTACCATGGAAGCAAAAAACATGAAGCTGATTTAAGCCATGTGTTAAAAAGAGCATGGGAAGCAGGGCTGAGCAAGATGGTCATCACTGGAACAAGTCTCTCAGATAGTAAAGCAGCTCTGGAACTAGCCAAGACTAATGGTAAGATAACAGTTATTTTGGTTATACAGTACTAGAAAGGATTGGCAGTGTAGCATGATGAGTTAGATGATGAGTTGAGAGGGTGGGCAGTGCTTCATCAATAAGGTGTTTATAAATGTTGTGATGCTTCTGTGGTATGTTGATGTTTGGAAGTTATGCCATTTTGAAGTAGGAGGCTAAGCACTGAATATTGACGAAGGCCATATTTGATTATTATTTGACTTTTTTATTCAGTATTTTGCATTACAGTTCAGTTACCCTATTTTTATATCTTAGCTGCATATCATATTTACATAGATATCTTATTTACATAGCTGCACATCAGAATACATATCCTTACATAGAAAAGAATGAGTGAATTGTGACTGTGTCTATTTAGTCTTAATTAACCCTTTCACTGCTAAGCGCGTCTGTAGACGTTCTGTCGTCTGTAGAAGAAAATTTGTTTGAATATTCAATAGAGTATCATGCTTTGAATATGACAATATTACTGCCACAACACATCATACGACTGTCAGAAAGAAAGTAAATCAACTTTGGATTTCATTATAATGTACTAATTATGTACTCAGTTTATTTTATTATTATTATTTTTTTTTCACCATATCAGTAAATGGACAATAATTGTTCAGTGCATGGAATCATAAACATACAGGTATTAGATGTTGTACAAGTTTCACCTTTGAAGTATTTATACAAAATTCAGGTACAAAGCTTTGACCAATACCTGCGTATGGCTCAGTAAAGATAGATAAAAAAAGTAACTGTGTATGTTCTGAGATTGAAGGGTTTGCGTTTGTGAAGGGTTGAGAAGGAATGTGTATATAATTTACTATCTCTTCTTCTTTTGATGGCTTTCACCTCCACTGCATACATTTTCTGTTCCTAGAGCTTGGTTCCTCTCATCCTTCGAGTAGGAAAAGATGTTACGACTCTCATATGATCCATAGATTTACATTGGCTCATATCTTCCTGGCAGAACACTTATACTGTACAGTCGGCTGCCATCCAACACTTTGTGAGGAATTTGAGAAGGAGGAAACATCCCCAGATGCATACCTAGAGGAACTACTTCAGTTGACTCTTGACAACAGGGAGAAAGTAGTTGCCATAGGAGAGTGTGGCCTGGACTATGACCGGACTCAGTTTTGTTCCCCCGAAATACAAAGGAAGTAAGTGTGAGCGTTTGGTTAGACAATTATTTTGGTTAGACAATGCAAGATAATTTCATGGATGGGGATGAAGGTCGTATTTAAGTAACAGGAACTACCACGTGTAGGTCTCACGGCCTCTTGTAGCTTCCTTATTTTCTTATGTTCTTAAGTTCTTATGTTTGTTATGCAGAAGTACTGAGTTTGATCAACTAGATACTGATGGTATACTTGGTATTTTAAACTACGTACAGCACTGCGTATGGGATGAGAGAGTGTATATTGGAGTAAGGTAAATGCCGTGAATGTTGGAGGATGGTCTTTATAGCATGTTAAGTAGGAAGACAATGGCAGAATCTGTGGAGAGGGATAGTAGGAGGGAGAGCAGACTGGAGCACTACTTGTGTGTTTGCTTCGTGCTGCCTTGATTGCTGTTGTTGTCAGAGCCACCAAAGTCATTGTCAGTTAAATATCTTTCTGTCATTCTGCTTCCTGCACTTTACGAGAAAACCTGTTGGCCAGACAAATTCTTTCATAATAACAAAAGTAAATGTAGGCTATACCATGTTATATGGTATGTATATAACAAAAGTAAATAGATTAAATTGATTTTGATTCACCATTTGAATTTTTTTAGATATGCCATCGAGTGAGAAACTTTTGCAGATATTTTGAGAAGCAAATCAGCCTTGCAGAGGTAACAGGACTGCCAAATGTTTCTACATTGTCGCAATGCTGCAGCGGACCTGTTGCAGATCCTCACCAGCCACCGGGAAAAGATCTCAGGGGGAGTCGTGCATTCTTTTGATGGCACGGAAGAAGAGGCACGACAGATTTTAGATTTGGATCTCTATATCGGATTAAATGGATGCTGTGAAATACTCATGTAATGTTGAGAATATTTGAAATATTCTATGATTTTCTAGTTCCAGGGTGTAAGACATAAAAGTAGTTTTGAAGAATGCACACTCATGCCATGGGTGGTATAATTCATCTAATGAAAAATATGAAATATGAAGCCTTTATTTCTGTCGTATTTGATGTCTCGTTCCCTCAAGAAGCTCCCACCCAAAGAAAGCTTTCCTCCCGTGCCTGCCCCTTCCCCTGCCCACTGGTCCTGCTTCTCATGCCTCTCATATGCCCCCTCAAAGGTCAAGATTCTCCCACCTAACAAATGGTGTCCTTTTCCACGTGGGGTCTCATATAATATGACCATTTTAAGTAAATAGTATTATGTCATGACCATGTAGTCAGACTGCAGTAGAAGAATGATGTTTAGAGAAGCAGATATTGTGACTGCATCCTACATATGCTTCGGAATGTCAGAAAAGCGTTGCATTAACAGAAGCTCATAAACTGAGAACTTTTAACAAAATCTCACATTATCATTAGCTGAAGCAGCTTCCTGGAAATTGTTTAGATGCAAATGATTGAGGACCGTTATAGGACCAAAGGCATATAGATTTGTCCATCTGCTTTTACAGTACGCTTTACCAGAGTACTCCAGCTCACTCAAAATGTAGCCTACATTGCTTGGCTCACCATGCATGCGAATACATGCAGTCATTTCATTGTGGAAGACTGAAACAAATCTTACAAAGCAACAAGTCAACTTGTTTGGTGTGGTAGAGTGGGGCACGGCAGGTTGAGGGATCTCCCAAAAAGTTAAGATATTAATTAAAAAAATGGACCCAAGTGTTGGATGCTTTTAGCACATATTCTTATTAACATGAAGCAAAATCCATTCCCTCAGCATTTGATAGCTGTTTATCCTGTTTTATTTTCATAATTCTCGATTGTCAGAAACTCCACACAAACTGACACTATTGCATCCAACAGCTCATTGAAAACGGCGGAAAATCTGGTCGTTGCAGCATCAATTCCCACTCAGCGGCTAATGATTGAGACGGATTGCCCTTGGTGTGAGGTGCGTCCAACCCATGCCGGCCACAAGCACGTCAAGACCGTTTTCCAGACCAAGAAAAAGGAGAAGTGGGAACCTGGAGTCATGGTGAAGGGCCGAAATGAGCCAAATTGTATAGTGTAAGTATTCTGTCTGCTTTGTATTTTTCTTCTTCTTTCTGTTTAACGTCAGTTTTTCCCATATTTTTTAATGAGATTAGACGGCCGATGATACGCTTCCAACTATCTCTATCCGTTGCCTCAACTGCTTCAATGCCCAATGCTTCCAGATCCTCTTCAACGCACTGCCTCCATGTCTTCCTTGGCCTGCCCGGTGGACGGCGACCTGGAACTTCCACTCTTAACAGCTCTCCCCAATGCCTCACCAACTTCTCTCCTCTTCACATGCCCAAACCACCTCAATCGCCTTACTCTCAGCACTGTACTCAGCTCATTCAATCCACATTTTCTTGCCACCTCTTCACTGTGTGCTTTGTATACTTTATCTTTTTGGGCCTGTGGAAATTTTTCAGTAATGGCTAGATCTATCTACTTCATGCAATCATATTTAGGAATGACAGAATTTACATATGCATAGATGGCATTGATGATATATAGTAAATAACGAGGAGGATGAAAATATTTGTAAATGAATCAAATGATGGAAGATCAGAAAGTGAGAGAATGAGTTTGTTATAAACAGTACATAGAAAAAAGATGAACAAATGTGATACTTGGTTTATTGAGACTAATTCTTTATTGAGATCAGATCTAAAACGTTTACTGATCATGCACAATGCTGAATGGTTTTCTTATCTTTGCAGACAAATTTTGGAAGTTTTAGCGGCAATAAAGAAAGAAGATCATGATGAGTTGGCCGAGCAGCTGTACAACAACACCACAAAACTGTTCTTTCCCCCTGACACTGGGCACAAATAGTTCAGCTTCCTTCTTGTCTTGGAGTGACGAATGATAACAAGTAATTATAAAAAAACTGAAGCTAGTATATGTATCCATTTATATTTTTGTTTGTGTTTGGGAGAGAGCAAGCATGCAGGAGTGATAAAGGTCTGAGAAGTGCTGACACCTCACACTAGACACGCTGACATCATCATTATACATACGTGTGTTCGAACCCCGCGTACTCCATAGATAAGTTATGAATATCTTTTTAGGGTGGAAAATGATTGGAATGGACTCAGTCGTCAGATAAGTTTGTGCGGAGTCAATAGGGAGTTTTAAAAGGAGGCTAGACAATTTCATGGATGGGGATGAAAGGTGAAAGTAGGTAGTATTAAGTAACAGGAACGTGATGTAGGTGTGTAGGTATCACGGCCTCTTGTAGCTTCTTTATTTTCTTATGTTCTTATGACACAGTTCTGAAAGTATTAAAGGTGGACCAGGTAGTGAAGCTAGGGTGGCCAGACGTCCGGTTTTTCGCCGGACAGTCTGGCTGTTTAGCACTCTGTCCTCCGTCCGGCGCCGCCTCAAGCCGGACGTTAATTTGTCCTTCTTTTTTCTCAGAGCCAGGCCAAACAGAGGCACGGGAATTACTTTGCATGTATAAAAATAGCAAGCGTGCTACAATCATCATTAATGTATTTTTATTATGTATTTGTTGTTGTCAACACTAGCGCGGAGCAGTTGATAGTCCGTAACTCCGTATCCTACGTGTATGAGACACGTTGGCAATACCATGCACATACGAAACTGTCAGTTTGCCCAAAGCCGCGGTGGAGATCAGTTGACTTTCTTGTTCTTGGACTAACCTCTTAGGGAAATGCCAAAAAGGAAAACCACTTTCAACCATGAGTGAACCAAAAAATTTTGATAAAAAAAAAAGGATGGTAAAAAAATGAATGGTAAAATTTTTTTGAAAAATTTTGGATAGTAAAAAAAAAAAGTCCTCCTTTTTGGAAATTTGGAAATGGCCACCCTAAGTGAAGCCGAAGTACTTGGGTGAGGATATTGAGGCAGAGGGATCTTTGGAGGCATAAATGAGCCATATAGTAGAAGAAGGAACAAATATTTAGGGGCTGTATGTATTTTATTTTTGAGAGGGATCTATTTGTATAGGCAAAAATGGTAACTCTTGTGTATAGATGATAGACATGGTCTGAAGTGCAACATAAAGAAAGAAATTGAGTGCTTGCAAACAGTTACAGGAGTGAGAGTTTAATGGAGTGAGAAACAACCTGGAGAGGACAGATCATGCAGAAAGAATGAGTAGAAGAAAATGTAGATAAAAAGTTGATGTTGAAAGATCATAGAAATGACCAAGAAAGGGAGAGAAAGATGACTTTAAGGTGTTAAGGAACCAAATCTTATTACCTTATTATTATCTCACATGGGTTGTTCAGATCATATTTTTTAGGTGCAGTGATGTTTATTTCAGTCTTGGGTCAATGCCAGCTGAGGAGTACAAGTCACAAACTGCAAGTATGATTGGTGTTGAAAAGGTCCACAAGGTTTCCATCCCCAACATTCTTCATTATCAAGTAATTGTGAATGAATTTAGCATGGATTCATAGAGAGGATGCAATATGCAGTGATAGCAAGGAGACAGTCAATCAAGGTAATCTACATGTTTCATAGTGATAGTAGTACTACTTGTAGATCTTGATTATTCATTACACATGCATAAATTAGCGTTAACTAAATAAATAACATCATGATAGCGGGTAAATTACCCGATTTCATGATGTTATTTATTTAGTTAATACTAATTTATGCATGCTGTTCATTTATCAGAAAACTAAATATATCAATGGAAAGCTAATTAAATTCCGCTTCTATTGATATTCTCCATGTAAAAAGTTTTCTCGCAAAATATGAAATGGCGAAGAGTTTAAGTGAATTTAAGTTCATGCATATTTCTTGAGTCTCATAATGGCATTTCTTTAGTGTGTTTTACGGTTTTTTTATTTGATAATATTATAAAACAAACATTTCCGAAGATAACAGTATATCTTTTATACTGATAAACCTATATTAGGTAGGTAAACTTGTACAGGGAGCGGAGCGGGTGGGCACTAGATTGTGTGACGTCACGGGCGATGTATCAGGCCTTCTCATCTCGGTGGCCTCGACTTGATTCCCACACGGCAGTCAGGACAGCATGCAACCCGCGTATCATGGCTTCACCCCCAGCTTTGAGGAGCTCCGCACTGATATTACAAACACCGTGCAGCTGCCTTTCCACCCCTCAACTTTGCTACAGTGCCTCTCTGACTTCGTCAAGAGAGGGTGCGGTTTCGTCAATAGGAGGATCGACATCCACTGCCCGTAATCCAGTGGTGTGAAGCTGCTCAATTATATGATAATGGGATATAAGATTTATTCCCCTAATTGTGATTGTTACGTGAAGTAACACGTAACTTGTGCGTCTGTGAAAAGATTCTTCTGACGGGATTTGTAGTGCCCCCCCTTGCTAGATGTTAATTTGAAGGGCTCAACAAACCTGGAGATTATGCTGCCACCACCCACATTACACACAAAAAAGGAGAGGTTGTCAGGAGTCTGCGAGGTTTCGAGGGTCTTTTTGAACGCTAATGACCTCCGCCCCCTACCGGCCCTGAAGAAGCTCCGCCCAAGTCTCCTTCTCGGGGGGTGCTATTCGAACGCAATGGGCGCCTCGTGTCGGCAGGTTGGGCAGGGGGCTCTTGGGTGATACTTTGAGCGTTGTTCACGGGGGCCCCCCCAACTGACGCCTTCCACCACTGGTTACGGCAGTGGATCCGATCCTCCCATTGCAAACTGCACCCTCTCTTGACGAAGTCAAGAGGCTTAGCAAAGTTGAAGGGGGGAAAGGCAGTTTGGTTTTGTATTCATGCGGAGCTCCTCAAAGCTGGGGGTGGGGCCCATGATCCGCGGTTGAAATGCTGCCCTGACTGCCGTGGGGAAAATCAGGTCCCTTTCCCCTCCTGACGGGAAAGGGGGCTGGTGTCCCTATCTGGAAAGGAAAGGGGACCGTCGGACTGCAACAATTCCGCGGTATTACACTGCCAGCTACCGGGCAAGGTGCTTGCCCTCATTCTGACACAATTCGCAGTCTTGGTGAAGCATCAAGCCCTCAGCAGCGGGGTTCACGCCTGGTAAGTCAAAAACGGACCGTATCCTAGCGCTTCGTGTCCGGGGGAACGCCGCGGGTTTCGACGGGGATGCTTCCCCGCCTATGTTGATCTCAAGAAGGCTTTGACTCATGCATCGTGGTCACTTTTGGGACTTCTCGCTTCGGGGTTTCCCTGCAGGACTTTTGGTTTAAAACGGGTCTGTATTCTGGACTGAGAGTGCTGTAAAGTGTGGGGTAGGTGTACCCCGCTTCTTTCCCTTGAATACAGGAGTAGGAAAAGGGTGCCCCTTGCCCCATCCTTTTCCAAACCTTTATGGACGGGGTATTGGAAAAGGTTGTAGATAAAGTGTTTGGAGCATCCAAAGTGATTCCGGGCTGGCACTTCTTTGCAAACCAAATGTTTTGGGCCTTTTTGTGGACAGCTGGGACCCTTTTTTCGGGCAAAACAACCTCTACCGCAGGGACGGGGTCCTTTTTCGAGGAAAGGGATTTCAAATCTTGTCTGAATCCCTTAAAAGGGGGGTAGATGCACGGGCCCCCTTTTTTTTAAGATGAAACCCGGGGTTTAACAGGGGGGTCGGGAAAAGGAAACTTGCGACCTGGGAGGAGTTTCAGAAGGCAGGGAACTAAAGTGATTCGAAGAAGAGAAGAGGGGGGTTTTTTTTAAAGAAAAAGGGGAAAAATTTGACAAAAAAATAGGATTGCTTGAAGTTTTACTATACAAACTGTGGGAGTTTTTTAAAAAAGATAATTTCCTGGAGAAAAATAGTGAGGGGATTTGATATAATAGCTTTAAACAAAAACAGGTTGGATTGTCAGGAAAGGTATTCGATCCGGAAGTCAGATAGCTGGTAAAAGTTATTTCACAAGGCGGGGTTTGGGCGACGGGGAGGGGGAGTTGCGCTTTATGCAAGAGATGCTTGCAGTGTTTGTTAACAATGTTATAAAACAGATGACAGCATAGGTCTAAGGGGTAGAGGTTACGGGGGGAACTAAAAAAATGGTTTTGGGTTATGTATAGGCTCCAAATTATGAAAAGGGGATTCAGCTCCAATGGGAAAAAAAAACAAGGCCTGCAGATATCGATTTTTGCGTGGGGGGAGTTTTAACTTAAAATATAGACGGGATTTAATCATAGGTGACGCGTGCAGAAATTTTTAAAATAAATCCAATAACTTCCTAATCAGCAATCAAGGCGCCTACTAGAGGGTAATATTCTAGATCATGCGAAAAATAGAGACATTTAGTTACAAATGTGGGGTGGGGGGAATTTTAAATAATAGCGCCATTATAGATAAATTTTTGCTTAAAATGGGAATTTTGGAAAATTAAAGTGGAAATAGGCTCGAATACCAATTTCAGAAAGGCCCAAATTATGGGGGATAGAAACCCCTGGAGGTTTTTTAATAAGAGGGGGGGGATGGGGAGCAAAATTTTCCCAGGACAGAGCGATGACGCTGGGAAAGGCTAATTATAAGGATTGGGGGGGACCGGAGGTTTTGGCGCGGGCAGATATGGAGTGAGGTCGAGCTGAGGAGAAATTAAGCGGTTAACAGGGAAGTGAGGTCAGGGCTGAGGGGTAAATTGAGAGGTTAGAAGGGGAAATGAGGGCGGGCCGAGGAGGATTATCCCCCTTTGTAAGGAAAATAATTGACGGACAGAAAAAAAAATTCCTTATAGGGGAAAAAGGTCCAGAAGAGTGATCCAAATGGATGACCACCCAAAATTAAAACAAAATTGGATAAAAAAAAACATTTTTTTAAAGGGCAAGGGGAGGATTGGTAAAAAAGAAAAGTATAACGTGATGGCAGGAAATGAAGAAAATTTAACTCGATTTGCTAAAAACAATTATGAATTAAAGTACAGAACAATGAAAGGGGACCCAAAGGGGTTTTTTGTCAGGTTTTTTAAAAAAAAGACAGGAATAGTTGGGCCGTTTTAAAGGGAGGGGCAGGGTGAGGTCTTAAAAAGGATGAGAATATGTGTAGGATCTAAAAAATTATTTCTTAGTGTTTTTACGGAGGAGGTACACAGCGATACCGTATGAACAGAGGATAGATTTCAAAAGGGAACGATGAGGAAAACTCAAAGATATTGTGTAACAGGGGAAAAAGGTGGGGGGAGGGTATAGAAAAAATGAAAACTTTAAAACGCCAGGCCAATGAATGTACCCAGGGGATTAAAAAGGGAAAGCAAGGGGGGTTGTTATGAGTCTTAGTGCACATTTTTTAGGAAAACGGTTGAGATAGGCGAGTGCCATTATTGTGGGGAAAGGAAATGTTCCCATATTTAAAAGGGGACAGGACTAAAGTCCAAAATTTTCGACCCGTAAGTCAAAATAGTGGTGGGGAAATTATTGGATTATTATTGCAAAAAACATTAGAGGCCTTAGATAAAAATAGTTTATCAATGTTCCAAAGGTTCAACAAGGGGGTCATTCCACCAATTTTTTTGAGTTTTTTATGGAAATTTTGGAACTGCAATAAAGTAAGGTTATGTATAATATATCTGGACTTTAGTAAAGGGATTTTACAAAGTACCACACAGCGACTCTTAAAAGGGTTTGGGCTCTGGTATGATGGAAGTTCTTCATTGGATCAGGCTTGGCTAATAAAGGGAAAAAAAGGGTTCAATTAAAGGTTCCAAAAACTAATGGGGACTGGTGCAAGTGGGGTTCCACAAGGGTTGTTTTGGGGCCCTTCTATTTTTTATTTACATCAAAGATTGGTATGGGATTAGCAGTGATATCAGCAATTTGCTGATGATACTAATTTGGGAGGATTTTTGGATCACAGTCTGCGTAAACATTTCAGGGACTTAGATAAAATTAACGAATGGCAGATGGAATTTAAATTTTATAAATGTAGCGTTTTGAATTTGGGTGGGAAAAAAACAATGGAATAGATACCCATACAAAGTATCGCAGAAAAGATCAGAAGGTAAAAAGATCTTGGGTGAGGGTGACCCAGACCTCCGACCCAGGAAAAACAAAGTTTGGGCCCCGAAATAGAGCTAATAGATTTTATGATTCTTAACAGAAGTGTTAAAAGTAAAGTGCGGAAGTTTTAAAAGCTTTTTCTGGCTCTAGCAAACCCACCCTTTCTATTCAATTCAGTTTTGGGCTCCATATTACAGGATGGATAGCCTATAGTTTTTTTGTTAGAAAATGCAGAAAGGATACCAAATGATACGGGATGCGTAAAATTTTTTTATGAGAGGGATTTAATTTTTAAATTACCTCACTCGAGAGACGCAGAGTAAGGGGGGTCTGATAGAATTTTAAGTGGGTAAAAAGGGTTTAATAAAAGGGGAGGTAGGAAAAATTCTTACGGGGTTTTAACCAGGGTAAACAAAAGTACGGTTCAAGCTGGAAAAACGAGATTTAGAAAGGGAAAAAGGGAAAAAAGGGTTTTACAAATGGGGGTGAATGAATGGAAAAAGGTCTCATAACAGTAGTTTTGTGCTGATCATTGGGAGTTTAAAGGGGGGCTGGATAGGTTTTATGATGGGGGTGAAAGGGGGATTAGGTAGTGTTAGGTGACGGAAATACCAGTTAGGCCTCGCGGCCCCTTGTAGCTTCCTTATTTTCTTTTGTTCTTATCCGTCGGCAACACAAGATCACTGATCTTGTTTTTTGCCGATGATGCGTAATCTTTGCTGAGTCGCTGGAGGTCCTGATGATGGCTCTCGAGGCGCTGCACGAGGGGGCAAAGCCTTTGGGACTTGAGGTCTCCTGGCTCAAGACCAAGGTCCAGGTGTTTGGAGACTTCTATTGAAGCTGTAAAAGTCTTTTTCATGCGTTGGCGAGGACATTGAATTTTGGAAAGTTTTTACATACCTTGGTAGCGCAGTCCAAATGACGGCGGGCCCACGTCAAGAACCCTTTTACGGCGGATTGGCATAGCCCACGGTGTTTAGGGGACTCGCTCAGCGGGAGTATTTGGCGTTGTCGGTACCTGTGCAGGAGGCCCAAATCCGGATCTTGAAGTAGCTTGTGTTTCCCTGTCTTACTCTATTTGTGAGACATGGACACTAAATAGTGACTTGAAGAGACGAATAAATGCCTTTGTAATAAGTGTCTTCGCGAATCATGGGGTTAATCAGGGATGATTACGTGTCAAATCAGCGATTGCACCGTGAGACTGAATCGAGGCCTATTACCTGCATAGTCCGTCAGCGCCAACTTCGGCTATATGGGCATGTGGCACGCTACCCTGAAACCGATCCTTCCTATCGGGTTTTATCTGTAAGAGACTATCCGGCGTGGAGGAGGCCAAGGGGGCGCCCACAAGGCTCGTGGCTGGGGCAAGTTGATGTTTCTTGTCGAGAGCTGCTTGGTATGGGAAAGGAGCCTGCATGGGAACTCGCGCGTGGTGACCCCCGGGAGTGGCGTCGTAGGGTGGCGAGGCGAGGCGACGCGCCCCCCGGCGTATGCCCCCAATGATTGATTGATTGACCCACATTAAGGCGGGGTTTACACTACACGTTTTTGCTGTTCGTGTCTACGTGGGCGTGGCGATCAGTGACGTCACAGTGACGTCACCCCGTCACTCCCGCAGTCCGCGGAGAAAGAATTGGGAGCTCCGAATAATTTGAGCCTGGGACGCACGTCTCTCAAGGTCAGTGACGTCATCACTGCTCCAGGGTGGTGGTCGCGTGGAGCCTGGTTCACATTACACAGGCAGGGAGTGACGTCACTGTGACGTACTGTGATGTCACTGATGACAAGACGCACGTAGACTACGGACAGCAAAAACGTGACGTGTGAACCTACGAAACTACCTACCTACGTGTGTCCTACGAAAACTCTTAGATAGGCTTACCGGGAACGACTCCCTACACCCGACCAGTCAGTGCAAAGGTCGGCGAGAGAGAGAGTCAGAGAGAGAACGCCTGTCTGTTCCCTTCCTCGCCTTCTTGCCGTGATGTCACAAGTGACTACGAACATATGGATGAATACATATTACATATATCCAAATGATTTGGGACTGAGGAGTGAAGAAATTAAAATGACTTTACCAAATGGCTATATAGTATATTACTTAAGCTCACAACTTTGTGTAAACTTGCCGTCAATCGTGAGTCACGGGATTGACTCATTTTCCCTCGTTACAAATTCATAAGGGATAATAGAGTGCTCAGGGTAGTGTAGCGCTCTACCGTAGATAACAGTCAAGTCGCCACCTGCAGTCATGTCGCCAGGCGCCATATATTACGAATTATAGCATTACTACTGATTTTTATGTGCCACTGAAGATAATACACAATAGTTTATATCATGACTGTATAATCTACTCTGTTTCAGCGTTGCTTTATGCTTTGTAGCTGCAAGTATAGACGGTTTCAAATTTCACTACGCGTTTTTTTTCTCGGGTGACGACGACAGCGGTACTACACTCAGTAAATAAACACTAGATGGCGACTCTACTGTTGGTAGCCACTTTGTAGATATTTTTGTAATTTGTTCATTTATAGCCATAATATGACACGGATGAAGACACAAAATGACACAGATTCTCCAGATAGCCCCTTCTAACTTGCCTGAAATCATGGATGTAGAAATGTAAGTTGTTGTTGTTGTTGTTGTTGTTGTTGGGGGTTTGAAGGGGCTGTGCAGGCTGTGGTGCCACAGCCTCTAGTGCCCCGAAGGTGCAGTACGCAGATGAATCAGCAGGTTAGATCTTGTCAGTTGGCCCGACTTGTGTAGGAAGGTCCTGGGGCTACATTCAGAGAGGCTAACTTCCGGTCTTCACGACCTAGCGACTTCCAACAGCTGTTTTGGGCAACTTTTGGCATTCTGCGGGCAGATTGATGACGTACTTAAAGACGTTAAGCTGTCAAAACATAGCGACCACGGTAGGGGTGGCGTAGAGCACGCAATATACATAAAAATACTCATAAATTGAGTATATATGATGTTTTCTGACTCAAGAACTGAACAGGGCAAGTATACAAATGAAATTAGGCCATAAAACTATCTCCTACCCTCGTGGTGAGTTTATTATGAGTTTGTTATGGGGTGATGGGCCGAGTGGTGAACGGCGGCACCTCAACGAGACCCTGACCGAGACCACCCGAGACCACCGAGAGACAAGGCCTGGTGGATCGCCCGTGACGTCACACCATAAGGATACAACCCGCTCCGCTCCCCGTACAAGTTTACCTACCTAATATAATGTTTATCAGTATAATAGATATACTGTTATCTTCGGAAATGTTTGTTCTATAATATTATCAAATAAAAAACCGTAAAACACACAAAGAAAGTGCCATTATGAGACTCAAGAAATATGCATTAACTTAAACTCTTCGCCATTTAATATTTTGCTCGCAAACATTTTACATGGAGAATATCGATAGAAGCGGAGTTTAATTAGCTTTCCATTGATATATTTCGTTTACTGATAAATGAATTAGCGGCATGCATAAATTAGCGTTAACTAAATATAAAAAATTATGAAATCGGGTAATTTCCTACCTAATATATGTTTATCAGTATAAAATATATACTGGTATCTTTGGAAATGTTTGTTCTATAATATTATCAAATAAAAAACCGTAAAATACACGAAAGAAAGGCCATTATGAGACTTTCAAGAAATATGCATGAACTTAAACTTTTCGCTATTTAATATTTTGTGCAAAAACTTTTTACATGGAGAATATCAATAGAAGCGGAATTTAATTAGCTTTCCATTGATATATTTCCTTTTCTGACAAATGAATTAGAACTATGTATAAATTAGCGTTAACTAAATAAATAACATCATGAAATCGGGTAAATTACCCGATTTCATGATGTTATTTATTTAGTTAACGCTAATTTATGCATAGTTCTAATTAATTTATCAGAAAAGGAAATATATCAATGGAAAGCTAATTAAATTCCGGTTCTATTGATAGTTAAGAAATATGCATGAACTTAATTAATATTCACTTGAACTCATCGCCATTTAATATTTTGCGAGAAAACATTTTTGATGCTAGCGATAGAAAGAAGCGGATTTTCATTAGCTTTCCATTGCTATATTTTGTTTTCTGATAAATGAATCTTAACCATGCATAAATTAGCGTTAACTAAAAAAATTACATCATCTATCGGGATAATTACCCGATGGATGATGTTATTTATTTAGATAACGCTAATTTATGCATGGCTCTAATTCATTTATCAGAAAATGAAATATAGCAATGGAAAGCTAATTAAATTCCGCTTCTATTGATATGTTGCATGTAAAAAGTCTTCACGCAAAATATCAAATTGCGATGAGTTTAAGTGAATATAAGTTCATGCACATTTCTTCAGAGTCTCATAATGGAATTTCTTTAGTGTATTTTACAGTTTTTAATTTGAAAATATTATAGAACAAACATTCACGAAGATAACAGTGTATCATTTATACTGATATGCCATAGTCTACTGTATTCAAGGAACATTTTTTACTTGCCGATACGATTGATGATGTTATTTTTTTAGTTAACGCTAATTTAGGCATGGTGGTAATTCATTTATCAGAAAACAAAATATATCAATGGAAAGCTAATGAAAATCCGCTTCTTTCTATCGCTAGTATCTAAAATGTTTTCTCGCAAAATATTAAATGGCGAAGAGTTTAAGTGTATATTGAGGTCATGCATATTTCTTCACTCTCTCATAATGGCATTTCTTTAGTGTATTTTACTGTTTTTTATTTGATAATATTATAGAACAAACAGTTACGAAGATAACGGTATATCATATATACTGATAAACCTTAGGAAGGGAAATAGGGGTGATGTTCTAAAATGGCAGGAATCTCAAAACTGGCCTCCACTGGTCATGGGCGGGTTGGCGCGGGGCACGAGTAGCAAGTCCAGTATAGAGTAGTCTTTGATTTAGTTAACGCTAATTTATGCATACCGCTAATTCATTTATCACTAAACGAAATATGAAAGAAAAAATGGAAAGAAATGAAATGAATGAAAATAAAGAGAATGAAATGGAAAGCTAATTAAACTCCGCTTCTATTGACATTCTCCATGTAAAATGTTTGCGAGCAAAATATTAAATGGCGAAGAGTTTAAGTTAATGCATATTTCTTGAAAGTCTCATAATGGCATTTTCTTTGTGTGTTTTACGGTTTTTTATTTGATAATATTATAGAACAAACATTTCCGAAGATAACAGTATATCTATTATACTGATAAACATTATATTAGGTAGGTAAACTTGTACGGGGAGCGGAGCGGGTTGTATCCTTATGGTGTGACGTCACGGGCGATCCACCAGGCCTTATTATCTCGGTGGCCACGGACCACCTCGCTTCACCACTCCGGCGGGTAGCTGCCACTAACCGCCACGCATCAGACCGAAGGTATAATGGCTCCCTTTTCCTTAATAAAACCCCCAAGCCCTTGTCTATTCAGCCGTGATGGGTATCTCCTTCTCCTTCTCCTCCTAGCCTTTACTTGTAGCAGTTGGTGGTAGCTGTGGTAGTGGCAGCGGTGATAGTGGTAGTGGTGGCAGCAGTAATAAAATATAAGCCGTGTAACACACATTTCAGCAAGTGTTATTGGAGTGGTCTTCGTACTAAGACGATGCTTGGACGACAAAAAATATCATTCTACGCTGCTACAGAAATCCCTTTAGTTTCCTTATTATTTCCTGAATACATAATTAAATTCCGTCAAAAAAAAAAAAAAAAAATGTATACAGTTGATTTCACGACAAGGAAGTCACGTGATCCTGGGTTAGATAGTTGACCTGACATACAATGACATGAGGTCAGTTTATTGGGGTCAAGGTGCCTCAAGGGTGGGCGTGGGGCTGGGTGGGACGGTGGCTTCTGCGGGCGCGGTGGTGGGCGGGTGGGTTGTCGTGGTAGTGGGTGGTAGGAGAGTCGCAGTGGGCGTAATAGTCATGATAGTGGGCTGAATAGTTGTGGTAGTGGGCGGGATGATCGTCGCCGCGGTGGGCGTAATAGTCTTGATGGTACGTAGAAGAGTAGTCACGGTAATGGGCGGGAGGATAGTTAGGATGGGCGTAATAGTCTTGATAGAAGCTGGGAGGATAGTCACGGTGGGCGTAATAGTCGCGGTAATGGGTGGGAGGATAGTCAAGGTAGTAGGCGGGAGGATAGTTACGGTTATGGGTGAGAGGATTGTTGCTGTGGTGGGTGGTATTGCGGGCGGTGTTTTGAGCAGAAGGATGTATTTGGCGGCGTCTTGTAGAGGGGCGGGAAGGGGCAGGATTGTGAGTGGTGGTGTTGGTGGAGGAGTGGGCGGTGTTGCGGGCGGGAAGATGTGGTGGGCGGCGTCTTGCGTGTGCCGCGCTGCGGGAAGGAAAGTCCTCGGCGTTGAGGGCGGGAGGGAGGACGGCGCTTTGGGTGGGCTTTTCGACAGTAATGGGGAGGGGAATTTTAGTGGTGGTTGGAACGGTGGTGTGGGTAGTTGATGGGGAGGTGGTGTGGATGGTTGATGGGGCGGTAGTGTGGATAGTGATTGGGTTAGTTGTGGATGGGGTGGTGGTGTGGGTAGTTGATGGGGAGGTGGTGTGGACAGTGATTGGGTTAGTGATGGTTGGGACGGTGGTGGTTGAGACAGTTAGACGGGTAGTACCGGTAGTGGTTGGGATGGTGGTGGTTAGGACGGTGGTGTGGGTGGTGGATTGGGGTGGATTGTGGGTGATGCTGCGCGAGGCAGTCTGGCCTTGGCCGCGGGGGCCAAAGAGTGCCAGGGCGCCGGTCACTTGGCGCCGCGGACCCTTCAGCATGACGCTGCGGGAGGCGCGGTCCTGGAGAGGCGGCACCGTCACCGCCACTTCGGGAAACTCTTTCTTGAGCTTCCGGATGTTGGCACCGCCGAGGCCTATCACATGGCGACGCTGGTGTGGCGTCACTTCCACCTGTGCCTCCACCACCTCTGCCTCGTGCAGCAACGCCTTGAGGCGATCCACCGCGGCGGTAACCTGCCGGGGAGGTCCTCGCACCGTGACGGTGGCGGTCACGGCGTCCCGCGGCGGCGGCACCTTCACTACAACGCTGGGAAAGTCCTTCTGCACTTTCTTCAGTGTGGCGCCGCCGGGCCCGACGATGCAGCGCCGCATGTGGGGCGCCGCGGCCACCGCCACCTCCACCTTCTCCACCTTCCATGAATCTCTCACGCTTTCCTCCGCACGCTTCTTGGCACGCCGGACATTCTTCTTGACCGGTGGCAGCGTGGCCTGCTGCTGCGTGCACGTCGCCGCCTCGGTGACGGCGGACAGTGCCTTGGGCTTCCTGGCCGGTGGCGGGGCGGCCTGCTGCTGCGTGCACGTCGCCGCCTCGGTGACGGCGGGCAGCGCCTTGGCCTCCCTGGGGCGGTGCCTCTTGTCGCGGACCACCGTCCAGTCCTCGGAGGTGGCGTCCTGCTCCTCGCCGGGGACGTACATCACGAGCCCCTGAGGCCCGGACACGAGGCCCTGAGCCACCTCGGCCTGGCGCAGCTTGGCCTTCCGTTTTTTATTTTTATTTAGTTTGGGTAGTTTTCTCTTTCTTCCCTCTTCCTGTGCTTCCTGATGTCCTTCTTCCTGCACCTCGCTGGCAAATGCGATGTCTTACATCCTTACTTTCTGCTCAGTGTTTGGATCTTCCGTGGCTAATCGTCTTCGCATTTTATCGGTCTTCTATGACATTTGTGTCTTCACATTACTCACTCTTCGTTTCTTTTCTCTACATTTTCCTTCGATATCTTCTACTGATCTTTCTCCGTTTCCTCGTTTTAGTATAAACTTCCACGTACATTCTGTCTTACCGGTTGGACTTCTCTCTTGCGTCAGCTGCGTCCACAGCCGCCGAAATGACGTAGCATACAGCCGCACAAGTCCTTGGGCTCCTGTCGTGCGGCATAACCTTGTACTTGAGTCTGCGCCTTGGAATCATCACGGTCTCCAATCTTACTTGCTCTCAATGCTGGTCAAACGGCACCCTCGCAAATTAGGATCTTTTTTTCTAAGTCCCCAAAACAGGTTGGAGTTGGACGTCCACTACTAGCCGAACTCCAGCTCACCACCCCAGAGTCAGGTTATAGCCCTGTGGCCCTCCTTCCTGCCTATCTTTGCCTTCCTTCCTTTCCTTCCTTCCTTCATTCCTTTCCCGTTCTTTTTCCTTCCTTCCTTTCCCTCCTTCCTTCCTTCCTTCATTCCTTCTTCCTTCACCTTCCTTCCTCCTGTCCTTTCATCCTTCCTTCCTGCTCCTTTCCTTTTCCTTCTTCCTTCCTAAATCGTCGTCCATCCTATCCTCTTCATCGACATTGCTTCATACACTCCTCCTCCTCTCCTCCTCTCCTCCTCCACTCTCTCTCCTCGAACCAAACAAATTCCATCTCTGCGAAATTCATCTTATTGAAGTAGAGACTTCGGAACTTATATGTTTTCCTTAAGGATCGTAAATCTCGTGGACTTGATAGCAACCTAAGATCCTAAAAGTTTTGAGCATTATCATGAGGAACACTTTCGAGCTCCTTCAACTTCAAGTGAACACAGAATAATGGTTTCAAACTAAACGGTAAACTTGCATCACCGATCTCCGAAAATTATTTCAATTAGAGTCGTTGATCGATGAACAGTACCAGCAAATTGTCGGATTCCAACACCAATAACTAGGTTATTCAAAACAGACTTGACGCGCACTGTAAAGTAAATGGGTCACTAGATAGTGCAGAATTGTACCTTGGTCCCCCGTTCTTCTTTTGTAGTGTTGGTATTGTAGTTAGTTTTTTCATATCCTATCATTGCACTATGCAAATTTCCATGTTCCTATCCTTCTTTAGGGACATGTATCTTTTCCAACTTTTCTTACAATCACGTTATAGTAACTAGTAATGTATTAGCAGATACCCTCGCTATGACCATAGGTCTCCTGGTGCTCTGTTACTCCTATGATCCTCGTATCCTTCCAACGACGTTGCAAGGGATTAATTAAAACTAAAAAGCGCGAGTATGAAGAAAAAATTGCAAAGGAATCCAAATCAAACCCGAAAAGGTTCTTTCAATACGTTCGAAGTAAGAAAAACGTCAAAACTAGTATTAGGCCACTGAAAGATAAAAATAACATCTTGGTAAATGATAATAAGAGCATGGCAGTCGTACTCAATGCTTACTTTAATGCGGTATTTATTAAAGAAGACGAAGCTCCATTACCAGAACCAGTAAACATGTATGCGGGACTCGAAAGTGATAGATTGGAAATAGGAGAGATAACAGTAAACGAAGTATCAAAGTATTTGCAGAAACTTGACCCAGCAAAATCCGTGGGGGTGGACGAAATTTCGCCGCGACTACTTCGCGAATGTCACAGTCAACTTTCGCTTCCACTAAAGATTATCCTCAATAAATCGCTAATGGACAAAAATGTTCCTAGTATGTGGAAATTAGCTAATGTTACACCGATATTCAAGAAAGGGAGTAAGAGCCTCGCAAGTAATTATCGCCCAATTAGTCTAACGTCTGTGATTGTTAAACTATTTGAGAAAATATTGCGGGATAAAATAGTGTCTTTTCTCGATGAAAATAACTCAATATTAAACTCGCAGCATGGATTTCGAAATAAGAGATCCTGCTTAACAAACCTACTGGATTTTTTTAATGTCATTTATTCAAACTGGGACGCTAAAATTCCCTCGGATGTAATATACCTTGATTTTCAGAAAGCCTTCGATACAGTTCCCCATAAGCGACTTTTGACCAAGCTAAGGGCACATGGCTTGGGAGAGCAACTATGTTCATGGATTGGCGATTGGCTTTCAAATCGTAAACAACGGGTAGTAATAAATGGTGAAACATCTGATTGGTTAGATGTTACTAGTGGGGTGCCTCAGGGCTCGGTCTTGGATCCCACTCTTTTTCTGATATATATCAACGATCTGGACTGCGGACTTGTATCTAAAATATCGAAATTTGCAGACGACACCAAATTAGGCGGTAAAGCATATACTAGAGAAAACTGCGAACTCATACAAAGTGACCTCGACAAACTATCAGACTGGAGTGATAAATGGCTATTGAAATTCAATTCCGATAGATGTAAAGTAATGCATATAGGCAACGATAACCTCAAATATAACTATCAAATGCAAAATAAATCGTTAACTGAAGTACAGCAGGAAAAGGATTTAGGTGTCATCATCAGTAATGATCTTAAAACCAGTCCGCATTGCCTAGCTGCCAGTAAAAAGGCGAATATGATGTTGGGCTTTATTAAACGCAATTTTGAACACAAAACTCCGAAAGTAATGACACAATTATACACGTCCTTGGTTAGGCCACACTTGGAATATGCCGTCCAATTCTGGTCGCCCTGTTTCGTAAAAGACCAAGCAAAATTGGAATCAGTGCAAAGAAGAGCAACCAAACAAATTCCATCTCAGCGAAATTCATCTTATGAAGAGAGACTGCGGAAACTTAATATGTTTTCCTTAAAGGATCGTAGAATCCGTGGGGACTTGATAGAAACCTTTAAGATCCTAAAAGGATTTGATGTCATTAATCAAGAGAACCTATTCGAGCTTTCAACTCAAGTGACAACAAGAAATAATGGTTTAAAACTAAACGGTCAACGTTGCATCACTGATCTCCGTAAAAATTATTTCAATGTGAGAGTGTTGATCGATGGAACAAGTTACCAACAAATGTTGTCGAAGCCAGCACAATAACTACATTTAAAAACAGACTTGACGCGCACTGTAAAGTAAATGGATATTGATAGTGCCCTGCGAATTCATATTTAGTCCCCCGGATCGATTAGTTGTAGTGGTAGTGGTAGTTGTAGTTAGTATATTTCATACCCTATTTTTCTGCACTATGAAACTTCCGTGTTCCTATCTTCTTTTAAGGACAAGGTATCCTTTTCCAACTGTTTTCTTACAAGTAGTTGATAGTTAGTAGTATGTAGTTCAGCAGATACCCTCGTCATGGACCAATAGGTCTCCTGGTGTCTGTTATTCCTATGTAATCCTATGTAAAATCCTCCTCCTTATCCTACTACTACTACTACTACTACTACTACTACTACTACTACTACTACTACTACTACTACTACTACTAATATACTGTAACAAAATAGTAATGAGTTAGAAGTAAATAATATATGTAACTTTTAAGGATATGATAAGGACAAGCTGGATTTTTTTTGTCTTGCATAGTTTATTGTTAAGAAAAATATCATTACAGTGACAGACTTTTGTCACGGCGGAAAACCACTCATTTGCTTCAGAAATACAGGAAAGTATATTACATAGATTATTTAAAGTTAATAACAAAATAATGTCGTTATCCAATCAGGCAATTAAGTGACATAGAATGAGCATAATAAGTCTATTACAGTTTTTGTTCAGAAGGAAAGTCAATAATAAAAATATTTAATTTACTCAGTTTACATTAACCCCTTCACGCCCAGATCTTTCCATTAATAAATAAAATTGTCTGTTGTTAGCCATAAAATTACGAAAAGTAGCTTAATATACCAAATGAGCTCGTGGACAAGGGTACTAAACAGGTCATAGCTATAAAATATTCCTTATATTCATTAAATTCGTCTTATGGTAGTCAAAGTACAATGAAAATTACGTTCTGGGCCTCAAAGGGTTAACTTAAAATCATTCTACGCTGCTACAGAAATCCCTTTTATTTCCTGAATACATAATTAAATTCCGTCAAAAAAACAAAAAAAATGTATACAGTTGATTTCACGGCAAGGAAGTCACGTGATCCTGGGTTAGATAGTTGACCTGACATACAATGACATGAGGTCAGTTTATTGGGGTCAAGGTGCCTCAAGGGTGGGCGTGAGGCTGGGTGGGGCGGTGGCTTCTGCGGGCGCGGTGGTGGGCGGGTGGGTTGTCGTGGTAGTGGGTGGTAGGAGAGTCGCAGTGGGCGTAATAGTCATGATATTGGGCTGAATAGTTGTGGTAGTGGGCGGGATGATCGTCGCCGCGGTGGGCGTAATAGTCTTGATGGTACGTAGAAGAGTAGTCACGGTAATGGGCGGGAGGATAGTTAGGATGGGCGTAATAGTCATGATAGAAGCTGGGAGGATAGTCACGGTGGGCGTAATAGTCGTGGTAATGGGTGGGAGGATAGTCAAGGTAGTAGGCGGGAGGATAGTTACGGTTATGGGTGGGAGGATTGTTGCTGTGGTGGGCGGTATTGCGGGCGGTGTTTTGAGCAGAAGGATGTATTTGGCGGCGTCTTGTAGAGGGGCGGGAAGGGGCAGGATTGTGAGTGGTGGTGTTGGTGGAGGAGTGGGCGGTGTTGCGGGCGGGAAGATGTGGTGAGCGGCGTCTTGCGTGTGCCGCCCTGCGGGAAGGAAAGTCCTCGGCGTTGAGGGCGGGAGGGAGGACGGCGCTTTGGGTGGGCTTTTCGACAGTAATGGGGAGGGGAATTTTAGTGGTGGTTGGAACGGTGGTGTGGGTAGTTGATGGGGAGGTGGTGTGGATGGTTGATGGGGCGGTAGTGTGGATAGTGATTGGGTTAGTTGTGGATGGGGTGGTGGTGTGGGTAGTTGATGGGGAGGTGGTGTGGATGGTTGATGGGGCGGTAGTGTGGATAGTGATTGGGTTAGTTGTGGATGGGGTGGTGGTGTGGGTAGTTGATGGGGAGGTGGTGTGGACAGTGATTGGGTTAGTGGTGGTTGGGACGGTGGTGGTTGAGACAGTTAGACGGGTAGTACCGGTAGTGGTTGGGATGGTGGTGGTTAGGACGGTGGTGTGGGTGGTGGTTGGGGTGGTGGATTGGGGTGGATTGTGGGTGATGCTGCGCGAGGCAGTCTGGCCTTGGCCGCGGGGGCCAAAGAGTGCCAGGGCGCCGGTCACTTGGCGCCGCGGACCCTTCAGCATGACGCTGCGGGAGGCGCGGTCCTGGAGAGGCGGCACCGTCACCGCCACTTCGGGAAACTCTTTCTTGAGCTTCCGGATGTTGGCACCGCCGGGCCTAGCACATGGCGACGCTCGGCTGTGGCGTCACTCTCGCCCGTGCCTCCAACCCTCTGCCTCGCGCAGGCAACCCTTGAGGGCGATCCCCGCGGCGGAACTGCCGGGGAGGTCCCGCGGCGCACCTACCGAGTGGGAAAGTCACGGCGTTCCGCGGCGGCGGCCTTCAGTGACAACGCTGGGGAAAGTCCTTCTGCACTTTCTTCAGTGTGGCGCCGCCGGGCCCGACGACTGCATGCGCCGCATTGGGCCGACTCGTTCCCACAGCTGCCGCCGCTCCACTCTTACCGGTCCACTTGCTGAATCTCTCACGCGTCCCCCCGACGCTTCGTTGGGCGCTGCCGGACTTCTTCTGGGGGCGGCCGTGTGCGTGGTGCGCCTGGCGTGCTGCGTGCGGTCGCCGCCTTGGTGACGGGCGGACGTGCCTTGGGCTCTGCCTGGCCTGGCGGGGCGGCTGCGCTGGCTGCACGTCGCGCCGTCGGTGCGGCGGACAGTGCCTGCGCTCCTGGCCGGTGCGGCGGGGCGGCCTTGGCCTGCTGGGGCGTGTCGCCGCTCCGCCGTGACCGCCGGACACGGTGCCTGGGCTTCCATGCCTGTGGCGGGCGGCCGCTGCTGCTGCACTCGGCCGGCTCGGTGAGCGCTGGCGGCCTTGGCCTTCCTGTGGGGGTGTCTTTTCTTGTTCGGGTCCTCCGTTCCATTCCTTCCTGAGGTGCGTCCTGCTCTCGCCCGGGGAATGCATTACGAGCCCTTGAGGCCCGGCAGATGGCTCTGAGCCACCTCGCCTGGCTGCAGCTTGCCTTCGTTTTTAATTTTTTATTTATTTGGAAGATTACTCTTCTTAACCTCTTACTGTGCATCCTGATTTCCTTTCCTGCACCTCGTGGCAATGGCGATGTTACATCCTTTAGTTTCTTCTTCTCAGTTTTTTGATTTCTTCCGTTGCTAAATCGTTCTCCTTTTATCTGAGTTCTTCCAATGACATTTGTGTCTCGGATATCACTCTTGTTTCTTTTTCTCTACCGCAAAGATTTCTTCGCTTCTTCTACTGATTCTTTGGTTTCCTCGTTTTAGTATAAACTTCACGTGCATCTGTTTTCCTTGGACTCTCTTCATCTACTGTTCGCACAGTCGCCGAAAGAACATGCACCCGCAACAAGTCTTGGCTCCTTATCGAATTGTCCCATAACCTTGATACTGAGTTGCCTTGGAAATCATCACGATCTCCAAGCTCTTACTTCCTCTCAGTTATCCCGTCAAACAGCACCCTCGCAATATAAGGATCTTTTTTGCTAATCCCAAAACAGGTTGGAGTTGCACACATTCCACCCCTTGCTTTAAAACCAGCCTCAGGCCACCCCTCAAAAGTGGAAAGAAGGTTATTCACAGGTACTACATACCGTGTGGCTTCCTTGCCACCGCCACTATTATACTGCATGCTGCCTGAACTCAACTCCACTCCGGGGTTTGCCCCACGAAATTCAACACCCTATTCTCGCATTAAAACCTGCCTCTAAGAGCGCACCTGGCATTTTTTCAAACTGAAAGGTGTGAAAATTGGTGATAGGAGAAGGGTTATTTATCAACAAGTACGTACATAGGGAGTGTGGACAATAATATGATTGCAAACAGGCAGCATTTTCTGCATGGCTAGCCAAAAAATCAAATATTTGACAGTTTCCCAGGGAGCTCAATTTTTCATCAGGAATTTCATCAGTATATTTCACAACAAAACTTCTTAGCAAAGGAGCGACGGCATGGCATTAAATTTCGCGGAAAACTGATATACACACCGGACAGCCAGGAAATGTACTTTGAGGGTTTTTTGATATGTTTTAATTGCTGTTTTTACTTTGGGCGGGGTATTGAAGGAGTGATAGTTAAGGGTAGGTTAGATGGGCAGGGATCGAGGGGATTCGAAAGTTGCCTCCCCTACTTCATTTGGTGTGTCCCTTGCAACATATGAAAGTGTGTTTATCATTCCACTTGTCTTTTTTTTCACCAGCAGATTTTTTTTAAGCCTAGGACCATACTACATTTAAAAAATGGGGTTTGGCCCTATACTATATATTAAACAACTCAGTCAGGCCTAGGGAGTAAATGTACCTTTGCTGCTGTTTTTTTAAGTAATGTTATTATTCTTGGTATAATTTTACTATTGGACCTTTTTTTTTTAAACGGAGTATATTTCTAACGGAGTATGAGATCTTCAGTTTATCCTCAGATTTTGGAACAAATACTGGAGTTTCCATTGCGTATTCGACTTCGGAGGCGTTTTATTGTAGGAAGGTAGAGGTCGAGTAGCTTATTGTTTACCCAGCTTATTTTTATTGCATTGGTATCTGTGCTTTCCTCTCACCGCGGGCAATCATTATTTTCTCTACGAGGGGTTGGCTAATGCTAGGTTGTTAAAACGTGTATAGTACGTCCGTTTGATGGTCTAGTGGTTCAGAAACGTGGCCTTTTGGGTAGGATTAGTCAAAGGGGGTTGCGTGGTGCGAGTTGGGGTACAACGTGAGGTTATTGTTATTTCCGACGTGTTTTATGGTGTCTATCGTCCCAAAAATTAACAGCAACAGGGCCATAGCCATAGTTTCTGACCCCAAATCTGGCACTGATTCCAATAGGTCAGTGTACGGACGATGCTGCATGGCCGCGTTTCGGTAAGGATATGCGCAAAAAGGGCGGATGGAGCCGAGCCAAGGGGGCTAGCCCCCAAGCTGCCATTATTTAAGTTATTTCTTAATCTAGTTCTTCTTTCCGTCTTCAAAGTGCACCAATTGACAATAATATGATATTTAACCCCGTTGCACAAAGCTCACGCGAATCGTACCCGACGGTCACGACTTGCTGAGTCATCCAGTCGGTGCGGACCTGCCGCCATTTTGGGGGCGCCAGAAGCTCCAAAACCGGCGTGGTTGGTCGGGTCGGCCAGCATAGGGCGTCAATCAGCGACTAGTCCGCGATGTCGGCGATAGTCGCTGACAGTCGCGGGAGCTAAAACTAATTTAACCGCCACATTGGGTTCGCCGTCATGCGCCTGAGTCGCCGCCATCGCACAAGGGCCCCGCAACGATTTCCCAAGCCCCAAGTGCTGCGATCTGACACGAATAGTCACAAGCCCTCCACGGGCGCAGGGATGGAAAGAAAAAGGAGAGGAACGGAAGAGAGGACACGAGGGCTGTTTACGGCTATGGCTAATCAATTCTGTAGAGTTTGAAGCTACACTTTCATCTGGTGATTGCTTACTTATGAATGCCTCCGATATTGAGAAATTGAACATCTAATAAAACTAATGGTGATAACATCGGAATAAGGCACAAAGATTTACATCGAACGATAAGTATACCCGAGTGATATACTACTAGTTAGTATTAGAGCATAGGCCTAACAGTCGAGACCCCCCCGCGCGCGCTACCACAAACTCCGACGAACCGACGGCGACGGTCTGGGCCTGCCCGAACCAAACCACGATCGGCTTCTGAGACAGCATGACTTTCCCGGCAAGTCGTTGACTGGTCGTCCGACGCGAGGGCGAGATTTAAAGTGAATGGTTTAAGGAGTTTGACCCCCAGTAGCGGCTTTTAGAAGGCTTGGAATCCCGCCATCATAGTTTCACAAAATAGGGCCCCCAAACAGCATTTCGCATAGGGCCCCCAAAAGGCTAGACTGCCTTTGACTCTGCTGGCTAGTCACCCTTAGTGCACGGTACTGACATCAAGGGACTGAATTTCATATCCAAGAACGGACTCAAAACATTACTCACCCATGCGTAGAATTTATATACTAGTGGAAGAGGATAATTTACTCTATCATACATCCACCTTTCTTAGCGTGATTGTTCGTATGAAGGTTAAGGAGGAGAAAACTGCAAGTGATGATTATAGAAACTGCAAGGGTAGTGTGGAAAACTGGAATTAAAGCACCAACATGATTTTCCATTAGACCACAATACCATTGCAGATATTTACCTGTTACGTTTATACTAATGAGGTCTTAAAGCAGGTAGACGGAGAAATAATTAAATGAGAATGCTGGTCTATAAAGATAAAAGGAGGATGGACGTAATGCCTAGAAACCAGTCTTGCTTTTTTATGACGATGTAACATTTTTCTCCTGCACTCCATTATCTTCCTTCTCAGAGCAGGGCAGTATTTAAATATATTTGTATTTAAATACGTATTTAAACACATTTGGGTATTTAGAACTGTATTTATAAATACATTTGTTTTCATGTATTTAAATACAGTATTTAAATACTTTTATGAGTATTTAAATACATTGTATTTAAATACTCATAATATAAAAATGTAAATACTTTTTTATCAGGTAATTTGGGCATAAGCCCTCCCAACTATCTGGCAATCCTGATGTTACAGTGAACCAGTGATTCCATTTTCAAGGAAATTTCCTTATTTTAAGGAAATTTAGGCCTGAGAAGGAAATTTCTAAGGAAACCCAAAATCTAAGGAAATCCTAAGAAAATCCAATTTTTTCGGACATGTTAAAATTTGAGTGTATTTAAAATGTATTTACAAATGTATTTAAATACAATTGATGTATTTAGTATTTAGTATTTGGTATTTAAATACATTTCTCCCATGTATTTAGTATTTAAATACATTCAATGTATTTAGTGCCCAGCTCTGTAGAATCCTTCTCATAGGTAGAACAGTGGTTGCATTAATGTAGTTTTTCTTTACTCTATATTTTCATTCAGTACAATTATACTGCCCACACCACCCCTTAGCAAACATTAAAGTACATGTTTGTTACTTTTTATAAGCCAATATGCGTACTATGTTTATATCATTTTTTTATGGTCATAAGCTTTAACGTAATACAGTGTGGAATCAACCTTGCAATTTTTCTCCTCCTCTTCCCCCTCCTCCTGCACCTCTTCCTCCACCTCCTCCTCCAAGTAGTATATTCTTTCCTAGTACTACTGTCAGTTTATCAACCTCTCCTTCCTCCGGTACCTGTCACAATATTCTAGGATTCTTATCCTATTCTGTATACATTATTATGATGCAGTCGTTTTTCCGCCAAGCGTGTATTGACCCCATGCAAAGCCATTAATTATACTGATATTTGATTTATTATTTGTTGATTGTTGTTGTTGATGTTAAAAAGGAATACAAAGGAAAAACGGACCGATCGTTGGGTAATGCTGGGACCTCGCACACCACACACGCACCCCATCCCCTTACTCAAGGGTGACAGTAACTGCCCATATTTGTCTAAAAATTCCCTGGAAGCGAGCGAGGATCGAACGCCCGACCACAGAAGAACCTGACTGGCGCTCTAATCTGCAATTAACCACGCAGACGGTGTGAGTGTGACCCACAGTAACCTATCGAGGGTCACGTGCATGGTCACTTTCGGCGTTTCACCCCACTATATGGCCTGCAAGGGATGGCGTTGACCTCAGCCTCCTCCCTCGCTGTGCAGATGGTTGAGGTCAAGTGGGGGCGGGGGGGTAGCGGGATGAGGGGTGAGGTTGGGAGGGGGGGTAGCAAGAGGGGGAGATTTTGGCAACGTCCCAAGCTGGAAGAAAAAGTTACCACCAGTAAAGAGAGACAAGAGAAAATAGTACCACACACACACACACACACACACCACACACACACGCACACGCACACGCACACGCACACGCACGCACACACACACACACACACACACACACACACACACACACACTTTAATAACCACATAAATCCTATATAGTATTGCAGGTAACTAATGACCTGTGTTTGTATAATGGAGGAAAACATGGCAATATACAAACATACAAACATACGTAGTATTTGAGAAGAAATATTGGACAGTGTGTCGTGGCTACCTAGCTGCATCTCGTCATGAGTGTAGCTAATGATAAACACAACTTGTATATGTTGCAAGGGACACGACCAAATGAGGTGGGGAGGCACTTTCGACTCCCCGCGTCCCTCCCATCTATTCCACCTTCACTATCAACCTCCGGTCATCCCCGCCCACAGATAAACAGCATTGAAACGTATCAGTCTCCCCCTCAATCAACCAATTTTCTTCTTCCGGTGTGATACAGTTTTCCGCGATATTCAAATGCCATGCCGTCGCTCCTCTTGCTGCAAGGGTTTTGATTCTGAAATGAGTACTGATGAAATTCCTCGCTGGAAAATTGGCTCCCTGGGAAAATTGTGAATATTTTATTTTGTGGCTAGCTATGCAGAAAAGTGCTGTGCAACATGATGTATTGTCAACACTTATGTACGCTACTTGTGTGCATAAATAACCCTTCTCCTCCTTCACCACCTTCTCTTGAAAAGAGGAGGTGGTATAGAGGCTGTTATTACAACAGCGAGAATAGGGTGTTGTGTTGGTGGTGGCAACACCAGATGTGGGATGCAGCAGCAGCAGCAGCAGTATATAGTGGGGTGAGGGCAAGGAAGCTAGAGACACGTGTTTCTAGCTTCCTTGGGTGAGGGTGTGATGGGTGTTGGCAGTCTAATATTAGACTGTGGTCTGTGGGTGTTGGTAACTGTGGCTGATGTTTGCGATGGTGTGATTCCCGTGTGGGGATAATGGCGGTGGTAACACTGTAGCTGTAGGAAGGGAATGATGAATGCGTTGGTAACACTGCACCGACAGGAAGAACATGTTTAGGCGTTAATCATTTTAATTACTCATTGTTTTATGAAGAATTCATCAATTACCTTCACAATAGATGAACTTGTAATTATAACTGAAACAATATATTCTGATAACTTCGCTTTATTACACCTAAATGCAGTAAACACAATTTTCACATCTTCACATTGTATCATGATCATTGAGAACTATTTGTACTAAGCAAATTATATCGTACAATCATAGTCACACTGATACATGATTCCCGCATGAAGTACTCTGAAGACAACACGACCCCCGAACCCCCCTGTGCCCAACAGGTACACGTTGTTGTAGGTCTCATGGCCAATTGTAGCTTCCTTATTTTCTTATGTTCTAATGTTCTTATGTGCCTTGCATTAGGGCAGCGGCGGCGGCGCTGCCCTAACTGCGAAGGTGGGGTAAAAGACTACCCCACCTTCTAAGACTAAGGAAGAATTATGTCTCGTAGCCATACTTTCTGCAGTACGATTTTGATAAAGAGTTTCCTTGAAAGCTTATATTATGACCAATCTATGATGTATACAACACCATCTTATCATACCTCTGACTTTGTGAAAACTGACTTTGAAAAAAAAGCCAAAGGGGGCGTCTTGCCCCATACACTGGGTAAAACGCCCAGTGGGAAGGCCTATTGCCCCCACTACAGGATATCATCAATGGGACATCAATGAACCCACATCGGGGTATAATACAGAGCTATATAATTCAGATATACTACGTATAGCAACCCTGCATAACAATAAAGCAAACTCTATAGTTATTGTTCTTTTACTGTAACCTTTACTATATATAGGTAACCCCAAAGCCACTGAAAACTTACGTGAAATTATGCATAAACAAGAAAAGTCGTCCTGCAGTCAGTAAATGTACTCCTTGTTGATGACATCAGTTCTTGTGACTGCAGACAAGGTAGATAGAAGAGTCCCATAGCGGTCTCTGGGAGTGACGCTACCTCTCTTCTATCTACTTTCTTGACTGCAGAGGGATTGCGCTGACTACCAAATCAGCTGATTGGCTTGTAAAAAAAAAAAGGAAAGAAAAACAGAGGGGCGATTATTAATTTCACGTTTAGCTCCAGTCGTCTTACCCCACCTTCCCCTATACCTTGACGGGTCACCTTTATTGATGGCAGCGACGGCGATGACTCGACACAAACGTGGAATGAAGGCTCGCGGCTGGGTATTGGTTTGCATATGGCCGGGCAAATTACATTTCATTTATATAAATTTGAGCCTAAAGAGTCTGTATGCTTTTTATTCTCTTTGGGTTTCCTAAATCTAACCTTGTAAGTTTTTATATGAGGGCGTTGATGGGAGTTGACGGATGGTGGACTTGACGGATTTTTAGAGTAACTCCTTTTATTTTTAGAGGCTCATGTCGCTCCGCGGTGTCCTCTGATGCATTCCCCGTCGAAGGTAAGATTGATTGGCAGCATATGGATAGTACTCGGCCACTCGACGATTGCAGAAAGGTTTTGCCACAGGCGGAACTCGGGAAACCGACCTCACCACTTTCAGGCTCTAACCACTCGGCTTGAGGTGGTTCCATGGGTATCCGCTGGGCGGGGGGGGGGAGGCAAACAGGTCATTGGCCCGCCCATGGGACAGGTAGCATAACTGAGGGACCAATAAAACGCCACTAGTATTAAGGATGAAGCAATTATGATAGTGAGAGTACGAGTATCTTTTGTTCCCCTCCCCACCTCATACCCCTTCTTATAAAAGTTGCAGTGGACGCCCTTGGGTGGCTCTCACGCAGGGGGCGCAGCCTATATCACCCTACGATCAGTGCTCCTACCAGGTGCTGCAAGGTTATTACTGGCAAGGTATTATAATCACGGTTATATCAGTGCCATAGTGTGGAATATTCAATAAGATACTGTTTTCACCCTGTGCAGTATACAATAAGTCATACATGACACAAAAAAGATGAACGAGAAGGTGTCCACCCCAAACGACTGACTTCGTTTGTCCATGATTTCTTGTAAGTTAGTATGCAATATAAGATGGGCGAGGATTATAGAAAATCGATATATGGGCAACACGTTTTTGTAATCATGCATAGTAGCGTTGTGTAGCGTTCTATACTCACATAAGTGTTAGGTGCGCATGATCTTCCTCTATTCCTCCCTTCTTATATTCCTCCCTTCGTTCTTCTCATCATGATTTTCCTCAATTTTTCCCTTCCTCTATTCCTCCCTTCGTTCTCTCTCCTCATCATGATTTTCTTCAATTTTTCCCTTCGTGTATTCCTCCCTTCGTTCTTCTCACCATAATCCTTCTATTCTTCCCTTCGTTCTTCTCACCATGATCCTCCTCTATTCTTCCCTTCGTTCTTCTCACCTCAGAAAAGTATCGCCACTTACTCGGTTCACACGCCTCAGGGCCGCCCGTCAGCACCTTCCGCCACCTCGCCTCACATTCCTGCCTTTTGTTCCCATCCTCTCATCATCAGTGTGTGGAGTGATCTTTACCATCACCTTTTACCTACCATGCAATTACCTTCTCCGCTCTACCTGTGTACCTCGTTATCATTCCCTAATTAGCATACCCATCCAGTACTTCTTTCTCATTAACACTAATCTCCTTTTTTATGCCTCATGATGCTTGTTTACTATATTTTTTCAATCAACAAACCATTGATTGCCGTTCCTGTTATGGATACCAAAAAAAATAGTGCATGAATGGGTGTGCTTTTGATGAAGTACGTAATGTTAATGGGGTAAAAGAGAAGGATTATATGACCAAAATAAAGGACTCATAATTAGGTTCTTGAATTATCACGTAAACTCATCACATTTATGTTTTTTCCATGGGTGATCAAAGTCCTTTAATCGACCAAGGTTTTTTCTAAGGATAATATACTCGGGTTTTTTCCTTCACATACTTTTAACATCTCGCGGATCTGTTCCTCTCGCACTTCAGGCTAAGCAAGCAGGACACGTAACAGTTTGGTTAGGAAGAGTGAGGTGGGGAGGATGGGAGGGTTATATATAGGGAACAGACAAGTACTGCTGCCATGTGTATCTGAGTGAGTGTGTGAGAGGGAGAGAGAGCAAGAGGGGTAAAAGGGAGTGAATAAGCCGTCTCAGCATCTTGTCTTTATCCCGCTCTGAAACACACGCTACAACCTCCTTTCATTAGCAGGTGACGAGACGCGAGACTTTACAGTGATAGATATTACCGTGATGAAAATGGATCTTTTGATGGGTATATTATGTTGATTTACTTTATTATTGTGAGTTCTTCGTTTGGCATATAGATAATTGAGTGAATGTTGACGTGTGAAAAGATGACGTGGGTGTTGAATACAAGGACACACACACACACACACCCACCCACCCACCCACCCACCCACCCACCCACCCACCCACCCACCCCCCCCCACCCACCACCCACACACACACACACACACACACACACACACACACACACACACACACACACACACACACACACACACACACACACAACACACACACACAACACAAAGTCAAGTCACGTTTCCGTCTTGATTTTCTTTCCCTCGGACTGACTTTTATTGGTTCGCATAGAAGTAAGTCCTTTTAGGGTTCAATTGATGTAGTTGTTATTATCATTATTAGGAACCTACTGCTTTTATTATTATTGCTATTATCATTATTATTGTAATTTATTGATTACATTATTGTAATATTATTTTGTAATCACATCTTATTATTTACTTTATTTATCTTTTTTCAGTTTCCATTTGAAGCAGTGGGATAAGTTAGTTCATCTTAATTACTGACGTCAGGTGACCACGACCACGACCACGCTACTACAGTACAGGTAAGTTGCTCTCTCACTCCTACCTTTCGTAACACAGACGGATCTTCCTACTTTGACGCACCATCACGCGACGCTTTGTTGGACGTATATTTCCTGAAATACTCGTTCTTGTGTGTGTGTGTGTGTGTGTGTGTGTGTGTGTGTGTGTATGTGTATGTGTGTGTGTGTGTGTGTGTGTGTGTGTGTGTGTGTGTGTGTGTGTGTGTGTGTGTGTGTGTGTGTGTGTGTGCGTGCATTTTTTTTGGCTACTTCTATTTGTCATCATTCTCCTTAACATTTTCTACGTTCTCATTTATATAACTCTCTCTCTCTCTCTCTCTCTCTCTCTTCTCTCTCTCTCTCTCTCTCTCTCTCTCTCTCTCTCTCTCTCTCTCTCTCTCTCTCTGGCGTCACCTTTCATAACCAGCTCTCCCCCTTCTCCTTCCCCTCCCTCCACATCCGCCCCTGTATTATAGAACTACAACTCTCTTCGATTATTATATACCTGGTCGGCGGGTACTCTATACATAACGATTGAAACAAGGGTAGTAATGCAGGTATCTGAATACGTATTGAACCTCCACTGTGTCTTAACGTAAGATGATAATAATATGGAAGTACTACCCGGTTTCTTGTATTAAGCTGTCATCGGTACAGAATTACAAGTTATATATGTATTTCTTAATGGTTTTCGCTTTCTCCTGTTCGTTGACCCCCTTCCCCTATCAACCCGGACAAAACACCCGAGTATTTCCCCTTTGTTTGTGGGAATTGCTTGCCATGACCTCTGATGGTTGTGTGTTCCAAGAAGGATTCTATATTTTTCCTACCTTGATGATTTACCGATATGCGTTTCTCTACCTCCTGCTCGCTCATCAAGGTGACATTAAGAGAAGAATGGTGATCTTACCTGTTGTGCGAAGGATTTTCTTGTAATATCAATAAGAATATGATATTGAAGAATGAAATGTGGTAAGAATGAGTTAGTTTCTAGGCAGAGATTTCAACGAAGCTTCCATGAGATCTAGAATTATCGCGTTTTATAACTCGGCAGTCAAAGAAAATGGAATTGGGTGAAGAAATCTGGAGAACGAGAAAACTTGCAAATACTTCCTTTCGGAGACACAATTCCTGTCCCTCAAGATGAATATTTTGGTCTCAATCTACTCTACAACTAATAGTGTTAAGTAAACATTCTCCCTTTCTCTACGTATTACGGGAGAATCGATATGAAACACTGTGTATGGAAAATGTTACAGTCACTCCATGAAGTGGACGCATGCGGCAACCCCACAGCGCGGCGAGAGGGCGTCCCTCCGCTCAGATTCCACCGTTCCACGCTTCACGGCCGCAGCTACCTCAGTTGTTGTCCCGCCTCTGCCGGGGGATGATGCTTTTGTGAATACCAGTGGAACATTAAATGAAAATGTGTTTGACGTCGTGGCTTTCTTTATTTTTACTATTGGCAAGCATACCATCTGATCATGTGTTGGGACAGATAATAAGAGATGAAGACAGAGGATCCTTCGCAATACCAGGTGAGTGGAGCTACTTGCTAATGCTTGGCGTGTCTCTCGTGTCCACCACCACCACCACCTTGCCTACCTGTGTGTGTGTGTGTTTCAGGTGGGAGGGATCCTTGCCTCCTACACCCCGCCACGCCGCCACCCCTCACACCTGTCGCTCACTACTCTCCTGACTGGGTTTTCTAGCTGTGGTGGTGCGTTCAAACATGTTATAAGTGAGATTTCAGTATGTAGAGTAAGATATTCGTGAGTTTAACTTGTCTTTAGTGTTGCTTGACGCGCATTCCTCGCTAGGTGACCGTCGAGGGGGTGGCGGCGGCTCACACCTGTTTGTTGGTGTGAGTTGTGCGAGTAGATGAGAGTAACGCTATGAGGAGAAGGATGTGTTCCCTGCTTTGATATAGTGATTGTTTTATTTAACTTTTTGATGTAAAGTCTAAATTGTAAAATGACATATGTATGGGTATATAATGCTTACCTATTTACATCTGTATATCTATCTATCTGTCCATCCGTAACTATCTACATCAGGCTTTTACCTTAACATTTAATACATTTTCCATCTATTGTATATACGATAGCGTCAGTGATATTTCAAAAAAGAATATCATACTGCAAAAAATCACGAACTACTCTTATACCTACTAAGGGTTTGGTTGCGTCCTAAGTCAAAGAGTTTTCCTAAGGGTGACGTGAGGTTCCTGGGAGACTGTATATCATATAAGAAAATCATGTGTAAGGTAGTCTGTGCACGGCGTCCCATTCTTGAGCAGCAGCCGAGAGTGTCATGCATTTAAACAGCATCCTCAGGTCCCGTTACTGACCGCGTTGTCTTACCTTCGCTCTGAATTTCTCTCCTGAGCTAAGCAGGTCGCTGGTGGGGTAAGGAGGCCGTGTGTAGGATGATGAGGGAGATTACTCCTCGCTTGTGTGGTGCAGACTAGGGAAAAAATCTGATTAGAAAGGGAGAATAAGAAAAAAATCTGATTGGGAAAGTTAAGTTACGGGGAGAGAGCTAAGGCGTGACGTTAGATAGGGAGGGATGGAAAGATTGTGTTTTTGTAGAGCGGGGGGATTAATCGTGGTATGTGGCTTGAATTTTGGGTGATTCCAGGGATTTTTTTTCTCCTATTTGGCGGCGGTACGTTCCTCGTTTTTTTGTTATTGTATAAGATGCGAAACTGATTTTGCTTAATAATCAATTTTTTCCATTCTTATATTTTTTAGCAGATGGATTGCATACTTAGCAATGGCACACACACACACACACACACACACACACACACACACACAATATATATATATTATATATATATATATATATATATATATATATATATATATATATATATATATATATAACACGCACTTTATCTCTCTCTCTCTCTCTCTCTCTCTCTCTTCCTCTCTCTCTCTCTCTCTCTCTCTCTCTCTCTCTCTCTCTCTCTCTCTCTCCTCTCTCTCTCTCTCTCTCTCTCTCTCTCTCTCTCTCTCTCTCCAATATACACACACATACATAGACACAGTCCTATACCGCACCACACATCATACCTACACTCAATCACCCTCACACACCATACACTTATACATCCATTCTCCTATAACACACACCACAGCATTCCTAACCTTCACCCACCTCCACCTACCACCTACAACCGTACACAACTCCCACCTTTTCCCGTCAATCCCATCAAAGATTCACATGAGTAGCTACAATACGCTCGCTCGATCAATACCTCTACAGCGGCTTTGTTACAGCGACACATACACTTTACAATACTAGAGTAATTTGGCAGAGTGATTTTTTTTTACTCATCTTATTTTATTTATCATTTACAGGAACTACTTCGTGTAGGTCTCACGGCCTCTTGTAGCTTCCTTATTTTCTTAGGTTCTTATTTCCCTACTTCGTTGTGTTGAGAGAATGTGAGGTTAGATAGCACCACAACAGTGTTCTTGGCGTACTCTGGGCGGGTCCTTTCAAGAACGTACCGCTTTGTTCGTGTTTGAAACGCACACATATCAAATGTCTCTTTGTTCTGACTTGAAACGTATATGCCTAACCTGTTCTGACCTGCGCAGGTGTACTAAGGCGCCTAAACACAGCGAAAACGTATTGCACGAACACAGCAGTCACAGCGAACACGTATTGCACTTAACCCCTTGAGACCCAAAACGTAATTTCCATTGTAATTTGGCTACCATTAAGACTATTTTTAGTGCATATAAGCAATATTTTTTAGATAATATGACCTGTTTATTATCTTTGTCGACTAGTTAATTTGGTACATTCAGTCACTTCGTAATTTTATGGCTAACAACAGACAATTTTATATAGCAAAGGAAAGATCTGGGCGTAAAGGGGTTAAAAGTAATATACGTGAGTCTATTAAATGATAAAATGATATGAATAAGTGAGTAATATAACGTATTCCACCGATCTATACAACTCTATTACAAAGCGATACCTCGAATCTTTACAGTTCGAATCACTGCCTCTGAATCCTCACCTTCGATAACAACCTGAAAAGCAATGATGATAATAACCCCTTTAAATAACAAAACCTTTATCCTCCTATCTTGACCGGGGTATGTGCTAGTAACATCAAAAAGACTCATAATTTCCCATATCTATTCACACATCACATACCTAACCAGGAATTCAATCAACCACTTATTTATCCATCGATCTCCAAACGTATTGGATGAAGGTTTATATGTAGTTTGATGTGTTATTGTTGTTCCTCATTCCTCATAACAGTTTAGAGCGTGACGCATGAGAGAAGGGGATGGTGTGTTTAGCGCGGGGCCTCACTCACTCACTCCCTCGCGTCAGGAATCAAAACAAGGAAGTGGTTTCGTCTATAGGTAGTGACGGTGAGGTTTTGTTTTGGTTGACTGACTGACTGACGCGGTGTTGTTGGTGTTTCCTACGATATTTAGTGGCTATGGTATCCTCCGCCCGCATCCCCCCCCACCCCTCTCTCTCTCTCTCTCTCTCTCTCTCTCTCTCTCTCTCTCTCTCTCTCTCTCTCTCTCTCTCTCTCTCTCTCTCTCTCTCAAATGAAAGTCGTGCGCTGTGCTAGTTACTCGTGTGTGATATAAAAAAGAAAGCTGTCAGGTCTCGCTCATATTATCGAAGCTTCGTAAAGAACATGTTTTTTCTTCTTCCAATATTCAAGGCGCCTGGTAATGGGAAATTATAAAAGAAATGATAATTGTCTAAAATATCAGTGAGGGAAGAAAAACTTTGACCAAAAAGAAAATATGGTAGATTTTTTGTGGATGTGTGTGTGTGTTTGAGAGAGAGAGCGCACCATAACCTCCACCCTTTAATGTTACCTGTCATATTTATGTCAGAAAGGTACCGTGATTATTTCATTTATGTTATTCTTTTTTTTAGCGCTCCATTATTACACTCTTGAAAACTTGTCTCATTAATCATGGACTTTGTTCCCTTATTTTGAAATGTCTTCTTTTTTTGTGTTATTCTGTGTCTTTCATAACTCTCTCTCTCTCTCTCTCTCTCTCTCTCTCTCTCTCTCTCTCTCTCTCTCTCTCTCTCTCTCTCTCTCTCATGTGATTCCTGCCTGAGGAAATGAAGAATCTGCTGTTCTGTTGTGTAGTGACAAGAGAGAGAGAGAGAGAGAGAGAGAGCTTACCTGTTGTCAGTTGCCACTCAGTCAATCGTTGCCTTGTTCACACTGTTGATTAATTAGTCTGATGTTGACTTTACACGGCATTCTCTCTCTCTCTCTCTCTTTCTCTCTCTCGTTTGTTACGTATCTACATGCTTCACAAACGACAACGACACGACTCAGCTTTTGTTCTCGCCCCTGACTGCTGACACACACACACACACCGCACGCACACGACGTATATATGTTTGGTGATCGTGTAACTTTCCCAGACTCAGCTATTATTTTTTTTCTCACTTTTTTTTTCCTTTTTTATGATGAGGAATGGTGGGTGGAGGTGAACAAGGCAACAGAGAGAGAGAGAGAGAGAGAGAGAGAGAGAGAGAGAGAGAGAGAGAGAGACTCGCAAACCCTGAACTGCATCCGGTCCCCTGAGCTATGAGAGAGAGAGAGAGAGACAGACAGACAGACTGCGATGCAACAAGCTAACTGTAGTCACATATAAAACAGGACTGAATAAATATGTAGATTGCTATGTAGAAAATAATAAATATTAAAAACATGTACTATCATATATGCCTGTTTGTAAGGGAAATTATCACGTTACCTTTCTGGCGGGAACTAGAGTTGAGTGTGTGTATGTTTTAAAAATTATAAACAGTGAAGTGCTAAGCTTACATTAAATTTACAAAGTGATGAAAAAATACTGCGGTTTCTTTGCCATCACGGGAATTTGAGAATAAGAATTGGATTAAACCCTTGAAGCCCAGAACGTAATTTCCATTGTACTTTGACTACCATAACACGATTTTTAGTGAATATAAGCAATATTTCATAGATATGACCTGTTTAGTATCCTTGTCGACAAACTAATTTGGCATATGAAGCTACTTTTCGTAATTTCATGGCTAACAGCATACAATTTCATATATTAATGGAAAGATCTGGGCGTGAAAGGATTAAAATAAGAAAAATTAATTGATATAATCTTATGCTAACAAAAAATTATAATCTTATGCTAACAAAGCTTTCTATGTATTATAACGTAATGCCATGAATGGAAGTAGGCAGAAAAACACATTAGACATAACTCTATTATAATTAATCTTACCAATGACCCTGTAAGATTTTGGAATTTTCTCTTTGTTTATGTAACGTAACGGAGTGGCAGGAGGGAGGGAGGGGAAGGGGTGGTCCGTAATGAATAAATGGGGGGGGGGGGAGAGGGTGAGTCACGAAGGGGTGGATAGAATGGCTTGACTACATGAGACGAATTGTGGAAGGGGATGTTTGTGGTCGATTTGTGGAGAGAGAGAGAGAGAGATATTGTCGAGTAGCGAAATGACAAGACTGATAGAAGCGTAGCAATTTAAAGATAAGATAAAACTGCAGTGGAAAATGAAAACAGTTTATATCGGAGAGAGAGAAAAAAAGATGTAGTGAGGGAAAAAGAGCAGCACGTGTTTAGAAAGTAGAGAACGTGCACGGAGGAAGGAGGAGGAGGAGGAAGAAGATAAGGAGGAGGGGGTGATAGAGGTGTTATCATAAGAAAATTTGCGATAACAAGTGTGAAAGCGTGGTTTTCCTCCTTTCTATACCTTTATGATTAAGTATTCAAGGTTCAAGGGTGACTCAGGTTTAGTATAGGACACACACACACACACACACACACACACACACACACACACACACACCACACACACGTAGAGAAGAACAAGATCATTGAATGGCTACCTCAACGCGTCTTTGAGGGTTGAAGTAGGAAGAAGAAGAAGAGGAGGAGGAGGAGGGAGTAGTAGTAGTAGTAGTAGTAGTAGTAGTATAAGAACTCGGTCATGCAGCGCCCTGGGCATAGCGACTCCCATTTATTTGAGTCTCACCTTGATTAGGGTCATGCACAGGCGTATAGAAAACGTGGCGATGCATAAATCCCCTTGATGATGATGATACTTGATACCCAATGATATGTTGATGATATACTTGTACTGATATACTGATGATGAGGTGATCTACTTGATGATACCCAATCGGTCTCTCTTTTTCATGGGTTATCGTCTCTCTCTCTCTTTTTTTTTAATTTTTTTTTTTATTATTTTTATATTTAAACAACTCTCTCTCTCTCTCTCTCTCTCTCTCTCTCTCTCTCTCTCTCTCTCTCTCTCTCTCTCTCTCTCTCTCTCTCTCTCTCTCTCTCTCTCTCTCTCTCTCTCTCTCTCTCTCTCTCTCTCTCTCTCTCAGTAAGTGCCGTGTCCTTTAACTCGGCGTCTGTTGGGAAATTACGTGGAAATTCTGAGTCGATGAAAGAAAGAAATCGCTGAGCTTCGTGAACGTGAGATAATTGAGAGAGAGAGAGAGAGAGAGAAGAAAAAAAAAGATAGTCTACGTATTAAGTTATAATCTTTATAAGGCATAGAGTGTTTAGGAATATCATTTGGTGAGGTTTGTGAGAGAGAGAGAGAGAGAGAGAGAGAGTATCGTAGGAAGACCCCACCCCATTCATCCCGTTGGTGGGCGCCTCTAGTCAGCTTCCGAATTTTGCCTTGATAGATAGAAAATAATACAGGAAAATGACTTATATGGAAGGAAAAGTTAAAAGAAGTAGAAGATAAATAAAAGAAACTGGAGGAAGAGAATAATGAGGAGGAAACAAAGAGAGACTGTAGAGGAAGGAGGAGGAAACAGAGAGACAGAAAATGAAACAGACAGACAGACATATATGCCTCATTGGTGCCCTGAGGATCCTTCATCGATCAATGGTTCCCTTGTTCTTACCTATTCCCTTTATTATTTTTTTTATCTCAGAAATACCGGACGAAGAAAACGATTACAAAAAGAATCAGTTTCCGTATTAATATTTTTTGCACTTTCAATTTATTATTATTCTTCTGTATTTGGGATGTTTTGTTTTATGATTATTATTTATACTTTGGTTTGCCTTTGAAATACTAAAAGCGTAAAATAAAGATAACATCATTCAAGGTTTGTCTCTGAGTAATGTTTTCTTCATGATTTTTTTTGCGAATGTAGGTCGAATTCCCATATATTTTCCACCGTAACATTACTATAGCTTGCCATTTATTTTTTATCCCTCGCGTTACTATGCCTGCAACACACACATACGTACAACAGACACGTACGTAACCTTCCCTTGTACTGTACGTGATAGTTTTCCATGCTGTTTAAAGTACGCCTCATCCCTTTATCCTTTGATCCGCACGTTATAATATCTCTCTCTCTCTCTCTCTCCTCTCTCTCTCTCTCTCTCTCTCTCTCTCTCTCTCTCTCTCTCTCTCTCCTCTCTCTCTCTCTCTCTCTCTCTCTTACACACACACACACACACACACACACACACACACACACACACACATGACACTTAACACGTCACACCTCGATCGTAACTGGTGCGTGGTCGCGGGCTGTCGACTTTGGCCACTGCGGGAGGTAATGTAGCGCCGTGACTCGAATGCCGAATAGGGTGCGGCTACTTGATAGCAGGTCACGGCCCTACCAACCTACTACTACTACTACTACTACTACTATACTACTACTACTACTACTACTACTGTATATATTACTCCTACTCCTACTACCACTACTACTACTACCCTACCACTACTGCTTCTACTACTACTACTACTACTACTACTACTACTACTACTACTACTACTACTACTACTACTACTTCTACTACTACTTCTACTACTTCTACCACTACTACTACTAACTACTACTACTATTGGGGTGGGATAGGCAGGGAGCGTGGCAGAGGGGTGATAATTACTACAGGGGAAACTCGTGTACTGATGCAGGATAGTAGGGGCAATAATTAACCTCAGCAGGGGGAGTGAGTTGATACAGGGAAAGTTCACGTAGGTCGGCAGGGGGGGATGGGAACTGGCAGGGTGGTGAGATGTCTGACAGCTGTTGCAAGGGGATTTCTTCATAGTGAGGCAGGGTAGAAAGGGATACTTAACCTTAGCAGGGGATTGAGTTGACTTACAGGGGTAAACAGACACAAGAAGGGAAGGGAAGGAAGGGAAACTTAAATTTAGCAGGGAAATGAGTTGACTTACAGGGGAAAACAGACACATGAAGGGAAGGGAAGGAAGGGAAACTTAGATTTGGCAGGGAACTGAGTTGACTTACAGGGGTAAACAGACACAAGAAGGGGAGGAAAGGAAGGGAAACTTAAATTTAGCAGGGGAATGAGTTGACTTACAGGGGAAAACAGACACAAGGGCAGGGAAGGGAAGAGAAGGAAAAGTGGAAGGATCAACACCACGTATATATAAATGAGGGGGATTTAAGGGATGATGTGATAGAGGAAGCCGTAAGTTATGGAGCGTTGGTGCGTAATGGTGGGAATGATGACTGGTGGTGGTGAGGGAGAGAGTTGTGGTGGTGGTGGTGAGGGAGAGAGTGGTGGTGAGAGACAGAGAGAGAGAGAGAAAAAATGTATACAAAGAACGATTTCAAGTGTGTGAATGCGTGTGTGTGTGTGTGTGTGTGTGTGTGTGAAAGTTCACTATGTAGGGTGAGAGATGATGTGTGTTCCCAGCGTCATTAAGGTGAGAGTGAGGCGGAGATTAAGAAGGTTCAACATCCGTGATCCCGGCCAAAAGTTAAAAGACACGAGAGAGAGAGAGAGAGAGAGAGAGAGAGAGAGAGAGAGAGAGAGAGAGAGAGAGAGAGAAAAAAAAAAAGAGAGAGGGGGGCAGGGGGGTTAGGGCTTGGAATGGGGGCTTGGTTGTCATGGGTTGAAAATGGGTTTGGGTTAAATGACTTAAGATGTGAAGACTGGAAATGGTGTGGTTGTATCATTGTCTGGAATTGTCTGGTCTGGGCGTGGCTGGAAGGAAGGAAGGAAGAGAGAGAGAGAGAGAGAGAGAGAGAGAGAGAGAGAGAAAAAAAAAAAGAAGGAAGAGAGAGGGAAGGGAAGGAGAGGAGGGAGGGAAGGGAGAGAGGTTGGAGGTAACGGAATAAAAAATCTTACCGTGTGTCAGATCTGATTGTATGAAATATTTTTTTGAATATCTTGTTATTGAAAGCTCCTATTTTTTTCCGATCGGCTGTTGAGTCACGAGAGGCGCAGCGCTTTATTTACCGAAGCTCTCAGAAGCGAACGAACACTTTTTGACTTCATGTGGAATTAATGAAACGTTAATCTTTACGTATTAATCTGGATTCTGGCAGGCAGCATATCTCTCTCTTTCTATTTTCACGTACAAACCTTTGCCTAAAAAATAAATATGAAATCTGGAAGTGAAGCCAAACTTGTCATTCCAGTCAATATTTTGGTATCTCCCTAGTTTTTTTTCCATCTAAACCTTCGCATTCAGAGGAAAAAAGATAGAGATTGGTTTGAAACTGATTGGTAGGAGTAAATGGCTCATCAACTCCCCTCCTCTGACTGACTGTCTTCAATCTTTAAATCACCGCCGCAATGTTGCTTCTCTTGCTCTCTTCTACCGTTATTTTCATGCTCACTGCTCTTCTGAACTTGCTAACTGCATGCCTCCCCCACTCCCGCAGCATCGCTGCACAAGACTTTCTACTCATTCTCATCCCTATTCTGTCCATCTTTCTAATGCAAGAGTTAATCAGTATCTTTACTCTTTCATCCCTTTCACTGGTAAACTCTGGAACTCTCTTCCTGTTTCTATTTTTCCACTTTCCTATGACTTAAATCTTTTCAAAAGAAGAGTAACAAGACACCTCCCGAACTAAATTGGCTCACCCCTCTTTTTTTATATTATTCTCTTACTGTCTTCTTT
>JACEEZ010000067.1:82500-92500 GCA_016584305.1 Chionoecetes opilio | reverse complement strand
CGGATGAGAGAACGTATATAGTCACGGGTGGCGGGGTGGTGAGAGGGCGGTGATGTGGCGGCGCCGTGAGTCACTGTTGGAAGCAAGTGCGGGTTTTTACCGGCTTGTGGGTCACTTCGATGTCAAGGAGGCAGGGGGAGTGCGTGCCTTGAGGGTGAGGTCGAGGGAAACTGGTTCAGAGTCGTTGTTTTGTCTTGTTTTGTAGTGAGAATGTGGTTGTAGTGGTGGTCTATGATGGTGGTTGTAGTAGTAGTAGTAGTAAAGTAGTTGTTGTTGTAGTAGTAGTGGTACTAAATGAAGTGGATTGAGGAAAACGGGAGTAAAAGTGGTAGTAGTTATTATTTTTATTGTTATTTATTATTATTATTATTATTATTGGGTTTTTTTTCACTCTTATCATTATATGTACACGTATATACTGCTATTACTACTATTGATATCACATGCGGTCAATAGTAGTAGTAGCAGCAGTAGAAGTAGTAGTAATGCTATTTGCTATCTGTCACCGAAAGAGTTATGACAATTCGATATCGCTCAATAATGCGACTCAGTTTAGGTACTGCGAGTGTGGGCGGCGTATTTCGTATGTATGTTGAAACTAGGCGGAAGAATTAATAACATTAGTGACAGGGAGAGGTTGACCGTGCTAAGGAAGGTATAATAGTAGAAAGTATTACAGGAAGGTCAGTCAGTCAGTCAGGCAGGTAAAGGGAAGGAGGTAGCATGAGTGAGCTTCTAAGGTAAGAGTCAGTATTATAGTCAGTCAGTCAGTCAAGTACGGTGAGTTCATGTACAGTCGTATAAGTCATAAGCAGGTAAGGAGTAGCGTGAGTGAGCTTCTAATGGTAAGAGTCAGTATTATAGTCAGTCAGTCAGTCAAAAGGGTTAGCGTGAGTGAGCTTCTAAGGTAAGAGTCAGTATTATAGTCAGTCAGTCAGTCAAAAGGGTTAGCTGGAGTGAGCTTCTATGGTAAGAGTCGGTATTATAGTCAGTCAGTCAGTCAGGCAGGCAGGTAAAGGAAATGAGGTGGCGTGAGTGAGCTTCTAAGGTAAGAGTCGAGGCTGCAAGGTAAGGGGGTGTTGGGCGGGAGGGAAAGTTTGGGTCAGTGTCCGCCAGCCACAGCCGTCACCACCGCCGCCGCTCTCTCTTCCCTTCTCGAAGCTTACATAAGGAGTGCTGATTTTTCTATGCTTGTGTAAATGTGTAAATGTTGATATGTTACGTGGGGTACGAAGTGTTGGGGATTTAAATGGGAAATGTGATGTATGTTTATATGAAAAGTGGAGGTGGTACTGTATGTGTGTTTGTTGTTAGTGATGTTGATATTTCTGTTAATTTCACCTTGTTTGTTCTGTTCGTTTGTTATTTTGGAAAGATGTTTTATTATTGTTGTTGTTGTTAGTGGTGGTGGTGGTATTACTATTAATGTTGTTTTCTTGTGATTTATTTTGTATTGTTATTGTTTTTGTCGTCGCTGTTGCTATTTTATTATCATATAAGCAGAATTCAGGCAGGCATACACAACGCTTCCATAACGGATTCCATAACAAAAGTTTTTCAATAACAAATTATCCCAATAAATGTCGACAACACTAAACATGGAACATTAGATTAATCATTATTCATATTTTCATTGATCGCATTTCAAAAAATTGGAACCGAAATTAAATTAATTGCAATAGGCGGATACGCAGAGGCATATTAAATTTCACATCAGAGTGGGTAATGAAAACAGGATGAGAGAGAGAGAGAGAGAGAGAGAGAGAGAGAGAGAGAGAGAGAGAGAGAGAGAGAGAGAGAGAGAGAGAGAGAGAAAGAGAGAGAGAGAGAGAGAGAGAGAGTGTACCAAGGTGTGTTATAACGCCGTGCCTGTACATACAACTGCAAAAACGCAAAGCTCATGTCAACATTACACAATAAGGCTTAGGGGAAAAACAGAAGGGGAGAGAGAGAGAGACAAAGTGTCGCGGTGATGGAGGTGGTGCGTCATATGGCTCGATATTACGTGAAGGGAAGGGAAGGGAACTTTCTCACTCCTCTCACTCACTCACTTCCCTGTATCTTTTTTTTTTTTCTCTCTCTCTCTCTCCTCTCTCTCTCTCTCTCTCTCTTCTCTCTCTCTCTCTCTCTCTCTCCTCTCTCTCTCTCTCTCTCTCGCTCGCTCTCTCTCTCTCCTTCTCTCTCTCTCTCTCTCTCTCTCGTCTCTCTCTCTCGCTCTCTCTCTCTCTCTCTCTCTCTCTCTCTCTCTCTCTCTCTCTCTCTCTCTCTCTCTCATCTCTCTCCTCTCTCTCTCTCTCTCTCTCTCTCTCTCTCTCTCTCTCTCTCTCTTCCAACCCCCTTTTCGATGGTGGGTCAAGAATGTGTGTGTGTGTGTAGCCCTTCGATTACATGAATGTGGTGGAGTCGTTCGTCATGGTTTAATTTCCTGCCAATGATGATTTCGGCGCCTTTCGTGGACTTGGCCGCCGCGGAGACAGCCGAGAAATACACCAAGAGGCTTGCTAAACATGTATACTTGCCTTCTATGTCTATTTGATGGTGACGTCCCACATATACCTATATACTGTATATATATAAACATTAATAACAAAAAGAAATTCGATATACATACATAGCCATAAATATTTGTGTTTTTTTCTGTCTACTATTTGAGGAAATTGGTAATTTGTGGCCTCTTTCTATGTTTTTTTTTTCTGTCGTGGGCCTAATCCCTGTAAAGAAAAAAATAGATGAAATAAACATGAAAATACAAATGCACACACACACCTACAAGAAAATAAAGTAAGCATGAAACACGAATACCTTAGTTAAGAAAATTGATGATATTGAAGCATATGATTGTTTAAGTGTTACGCCATATGCCTAATTTGAACAGTTTCCATTTAAGTATCTTATTATAATGCACCGAATGTCCGTATGTCTGTCCGTCCGTGGTCCTCCTTAACAATAAGGTACTCATAAGAAAATAAGGAAGTTACAAGAGGCCGTGAGAACTATACGAGGTAGTTCCTGTTACTTAACATTATAGCTACATCCACCTTTCATCCCCATCCATGAAATGATCTAGCCTTCTTTTAAAGCTCCCTATAATAATGACTCCGCACTAACTACCTGTTTACTGAGTCCATTCCAATAATTTACCATCCTATTCGTGAACCAGTTTTTTTCTATTTCTCTTTTAAATTACGCTTTTCCAGCTTGAATCCGTTACTTCTTGTTTTACCCTGATTACAAGCCGTAAGAACTTTTCCTACATCTCCTTTATTGTATCCCTTTATCCACTTTAAAACTTCTTTCAGATCGCCCCTTATTCTATATACGCCTCTCGAGTGAGTGTAATTTTAATAGCTTCAATCTCTTCTCATATTTAAAGTTACGCATCCCTTGAATAATTTTGGTCATCCTTCTCTGGACTGATTCTAACAAGGCTATATCCATCCTGTAATACGGAAACCAAAACTGAACCGCATAGTCTAGGTGAAGTCTGACAAGGGTGCAAATAAAGCTTTAAAATAACCTCAGCATTTCTACTTTTAACACTCCTGGTAATGAATCCTAACACCCTATTAGCTCTATTTCTAGCCTCAATACATTGTTTCCTAGGTCGGAGGTCTGGGCTCACCCTCACTCCCAGATGTTTCTCACCTTCTGATCTTTTCAGAGATACATTGCGTATGGTGTATCTATTACCAGGATTTTTTCTACCAACATTAAGTACGCTACACTTATCGATATTAAATTCCATCTGCCACCTGACTACCCACTGATTTAATTTATCTAAGTCTGCCTGCAATATGTTTACCTCAGACTGTGATCTAATAATCCTACTTACCTTAGTATCATCAGCAAACTTGCTGATATCACTGCTAATCCCACTGTCTAAGTCGATGTAAATGAAATGTAAATGATGTAAATCAAAAATAGTAATAGACACAAAACAGACCCTTGTGGGACCCCACGTATTACCCGCCCCCATGCAGATTTAGAACCATTAATTGTAACCCTTTATTGCCTATCACTTAGCCAAGATCGAATCCAACGAAGAACCTTCCCATCAAAGGGAAGTATGAATGGAAAATGAAATGAATGAAAAATCTCCTTCCCATGAAAAGGGAAGGAGAATACTCCTTCTCAAGGCTGGAATACAAAATATATATGATTGGATGATAAGTGTATATAAGGAGATGAAAAATATATAGAATAGGAAAAGGCTTACCCAACCGTTTCATTGGTTAAGAGTAGGCCATGGAAAATATAAAAACTAAAATATATCAATAGGCCTTCAGTATTGCATAGGCTCATTTTGTGTAAGATCAAGACTGTCATAAGAGTCAAATGGATGATGAATGATGTATACATTTTTTTTATCATGCAAATTATACCTCCTCCTCCTCCTCCTCCTCCTCCTCCTCCTCCTCCTCCTCCTCCTCCTCCTCCTCCTCCTCCTCCTCATTTCACCCGCATAAATTTCACAGTTACACTATTCTTAGCATCTGTCAGTGTGGTAGCATTTTTTACAGAATAGTTTAGGAAGAATAGAACGTAGACCGTCATAGAGTCTATATTCTTGTCTATATACTAGTCTTTATAGACGCTGCAAAATACAGATTTGTAGTCATGTTTCTTTAGTGTTGTAGTCATGTTTCTTTAGTGCTGTAGTCATGTTTCTTTAGTGTTGTAGTCATGTTTCTTTAGTGCTGTAGTCATGTTTCTTTAGTGTTGTAGTCATGTTTCTTTAGTGTTGTAGTCATGTTTCTTTAGTGTTGTAGTCATGTTTCTTTAGTGTTGTAGTCATGTTTCTTTAGTGTTGTAGTCATGTTTCTTTAGTGTTGTAGTCATGTTTCTTTAGTGTTGTAGTCATGTTTCTTCTTATTGGTTATACTTATTCGTTAGTGTTTGTTTTACTTTACTAAAGAAAGAAACACTCCCAGGAAAGATCTTGGAGCGTCTAGGGTGGGGTGGGGGGGAGGAGGAGGGGAGAGGGAGTTAGAGAGTGTAGAGTGCGTAGAGATGCCCTAAATGCCTCATTCACTTCCACCTCCTGACGGGTCGATGTAATATTGAAGTTGCTGTTAAACAGGTGATAATGACATCATTTCAAATCTACGCCAGGATTAGGTATGACTTGGTAAGCACGGTAAGCACAACCATGCAACACTTAAAGCAATTACTCTCTCTCTCTCTCTCTCTCTCTCTCTCTCTCTCTCTCTCTCTCTCTCTCTCTCTCTCTCTCTCTCTCTCTCTCTCTCTCTCTCTCTCTCTCTCTCTCTCTCTCTCTATCTATCTATCTCTATCTCTCTCAGTACTGGTGCCATACATCTTATCCTTGGTCTCATAATGTCCTCCCGGTACCATAAATCCTCTATTTGTGGTATTTACTTCCTGCAGGTCCCATAAACCTATTTTCCGGTGCCATGGTCATTGGTCCCTGTAAAATATCCTTTGAGTACCTAAATCTCGTCCTTGTGAATCATAAACCCCAGTACCATAAACTTCTGGTGTATTTGACTTGTTTCCCAGTACCTTCTATCCCCTACTGCTTGTCTCTCTCTGCCCGTCAATTTTCTAGGCCTGTGAGGGTAGATGCAGGGGTCGTGATGCCATGTCGGCGGCAGGGGTGACAGGGGGGGGGGGTTGTGTGAGGCCAGAGCGGTGCGCCAGGACGTCAGGCGTAAAACTGATTGAAGTAATTGAGGCGATGGTAATTATTTGTGCCGAACTAAAAACAGTTTCCTCCCTGTTTAAATATATATGTGTGTACGTATAGAATGTAGAGAAAGTTGTACTGAACTTTTATCCATCGATGCAGAATTTTGTTTACGGTTGTGATGACGTAATGTTTGTTGAATTTGTTGATGGTAGTACAAATCAATATATTACTTTTTCTTTATTTCTATTTTGGTTTTGTTTTGTGTGGGGTTATTTATGTGGCTGAAATGACGTAGGTATTGACTGACTGACTGATAGTGTGTGTGTGTGTGTGTGTGTGTGTGTTGGACGAAAGAATGTTTGTGTGTACCTTTGTGTGTATGTGTATTTATCTTGTACTATATACAGAGTCTGAACTATACTCGTGTGGTCCTGCCTCCAGGTGTGTGTGTGTGTGTGTGTAGCCCCAACTGTCCTGCCTTTGGTGTGTCAGATACACGTAATACCTTTGTGTCTGTCCATCAGTGAAAGGCAGGGAGGGGGACGGTGTGTGTGTGTGTGTGCGTGTGTGTGTGTGAGGCGGACCAGTTTCGGATTCACTTTACGTTGCACAATTCCCACGACACCTGTGTGTGTATGTGTGTACCTTTGACGTAGTTGTGGCTGAGAGTTTTGCAGAGTATACGAGGCCTCCCCCTTTTTTTCTTTTTTTTTAAGAGAAAGTAGGGTGAGGGAATGTGGAGTTTTGTGTTGCAGTGTTGTGTCTGTCAGGATTTCGACTTGCTGACGGATAGTAAAAGCGTTGCCGTGTGTGTGTGTTTGTGTGTGCGTGTGTGTGTGTGTGTGTGTGTTGCCATTGTTGAGGCTGTGGTGATGCTGCAATACTCTTGACGTTTCTGCTGTTACTGGTGGACGTACTGGGAGTCTGGGTGTTGGAGGGGAGGCGCGGAATGACACCTATATAGTAAAGCTTGCCGTAAAGTCAGTGTTGCTTCGCGTGGTAGGTAGGTATTATATTTGGTGATTTTGGACAAACTTTAGAGCGTATTTAACCCCTTCAGGCCCAGAACGTAATTTTCATTGTAATATAACCACCATTGGACGATTTTAATGAACGTAAGCAATATTATATAGATTTGACCTGTTTAATATCCTTGTCCATCAGCAAATTTGGTTTATTTAGTTACTTTTTCGTAGTTTTATGGCTAAAAACAGACGATTTCATATAGCAAAGGAAAGATCTGGGCGTGAAGGGATTAGCATCATAACGGACAGACCAATAGCAAAAAAATAAAAATAATAGAAATAACAAAAAACCCTCTAGCTGAAATTTGCTACTGTTACTTTTCTTACTTCTGTGCACCCTCTCCTCCTCCACCCTTCCACCCTTCCACCCTTCACCCATTTTCCATTTCCTCAACTTTCTCCCATAATCTCCTTCACCTCCTTTCGTGTTCTTATAGGAAAAACATCTCCCCACCCTCGCTCCTCCTCTCTCCTTTCTCTCCTACTTCTTCTTGTGTTCATTTCCTGTTTGTAAAGTTTTTCTTAGTGTTATAATCAGATAGCGGAGGAAATACCGTTACTCTGGTTTATTGCTGTCCTCCTCCTCTCCTCCTCCTCCTCCTCCTCCTCCTCCTTCTCCTCCTCCTCCTCCTCCTTTCCTTCTTTGTCCGTGTTGAGATGTACCGTTGTATGCTGAAGGCTGTTGTTGTTGTGGTAGTGTTAGTATTAGTTGTTGTTGTTGTTGTTGTTATTGGTAGTACGTACTGTGATATTTGTGGTGAAAATCAAGTTACTATCAACCATTCGCCATTTCCTCCCTACTTTTTTTTCCTTTTACTCCTCCCCTTCCTTTTTTTTCTCTCCCTCCTCCTCCCACCTTCCTTTTTTTTTTTCTCTCTCCTCCTCCCCCCTTCCTTTCCTTCCCTTTTATATATTTCTCTTATTTATCCTCCTCCTCAACCTCAACCTTCTTCCTACCCTTCCTTTATTTTTTTTTTGTCTTCTCCTCTCCCTCCTCCTCAACCTTCACCTCCTTCTACCTCCTCTTCCTTTCCTACCCTTTTATCCTCCTCCTCCTCCTCCTCCTCTCCTCCTCCTCCTCCTCCTCCTCCTCCTCCTCCTCCTCCTCCTCCGAGTGCTTGCCTTTCCCGCGTCAGCACCTCTCCGCGTCCTCACTCCGGCGGGAGGATTTCATCAGCGCTTTGTGGCGGGACTCAGGAGGCTCTTCTGCCGGGGAGCAGGAGGGAGATAAAAGTTTTAAGGGCGACCCAAGGGAGGTATTGACGTGTGGAGGGAGAGAGAGAGGGAGGGAAGGAGAGACGGGAAGAGAGCAGTGTCTGGAGGATGAAAGGGGAGGAGGAAGAGGACGTAGAGGAGGAAAGAGGAATGGATGCGTCTGAGGGAAAGTAAAATGTAGGAATGAGAGAGATTAGGGATCTTAGAGACGGGCAGATAGACGGAACGACACAGACAGATATACGGAACGACACAGACAGACAGACATATAGACGGAACGACACAGACAGACAGACAGATAGACGGAACGACACAGACAGACAGACATATAGACGGAACGACACAGACAGACAGACAGATAGACGGAACGACACAGACAGACAGACATATAGACGGAACGACACAGACAGACAGACAGATAGACGGAACGACACAGACAGATAGACGGAACGACACAGACAGATATACGGAACGACACAGACAGACAGACATATAGACGGAACGACACAGACAGACAGACAGATAGACGGAACGACACAGACAGATAGACGGAACGAGACAGACATAGACGGAACGACACAGACAGACGAAGATAGACGGAACGACACAGACAGATAGACGGAACGACACAGACAGATAGACGGAACGACACAGACAGACAGACAGATAGACGGAACGACACAGACAGACAGACAGATAGACGGAACGACACAGACAGACAGACAGATAGACGGAACGACACAGACAGACAGACAGATAGACGGAACGACACAGACAGACAGACAGATAGACGGAACGAGACAGACAGATAGACGGAACGACACAGACAGACAGACAGATAGACGGAACGACACAGCCAGATAGACGAACGACACAGCCAATAGACGGAACGACAAAAGACAAATATACGGAACGACACACAGAAAAGACAAAATATAGACGGAACGACACAGACAGACAAACAGATGAGAAAGGAACGACACAGACAGATAGACGGAACGACACAGACCCGATAGACGGAACGACACAGACAGACAGACAGATAGACGGAATGACACAGACAGACAGACAGATAGAGAAACGACACAGAAAAGACAGACAGATAGACGGAACGACACAGACAGACAGACAGATAGACGGAACGACACAGACAGACAGACAGATAGACGGAACGAGACAGACAGATAGACGGAACGACACAGACAGACAGACAGATAGACGGAACGACACAGCCAGATAGACGGAACGACACAGACAGAATAGACGGAACGACACAGACAGTAGACGGAACACACAGACAGACAGACAGATAGACGGAACGACACAGACAGACAGACAGATAGACAGAACGACACAGCCAGATAGACGGAACGACACAGACAGATAGACGGAACGACACAGACAGACAGACAGATAGACGGAACGAAAAACAGACATACAGATAGACGGAACGACACAGAGACAGACAGATAGACGGAACGACCAGACAGACAGACAGATAGACGGACGACACGACTACAGACAGATAGACGGAACGACACAGACAGATAGACGGAACGACACAGACATACAGATGACGGAACGACACAGACAGACAGACAGATAGACGGAACGACACAGACAGACAACAGTAGACGGAACGACACAGACTAACAGACAGATAGATGGAACGACACAGACAGACAATAGACGAACGACACAGACAAACAGACAGATAGACGGAACGACCACAGGGCAAGACAGACAGATAGACGGCGAACGACACAGACAGACAAAAAGACGGAACGACACAGACAAACAGACAGATAGACGGAACGACCACAGACAGACGACGATAGACGGAACGACACAGACAGTACAAATAGACGGAACGACACAGACAGACAGACAGATAGACGGAACGACACAGACAGACAGACAGATAGACGGAACGACACAGACAGACAGACAGATAGACGGAACGAGACAGACAGATAGACGGAACGACACAGACAACAGATAGACGGAACGACCAGCCAGATAGACGGAACGACACAGACAGATAGACGGAACGACACGACAATAGACGGAACGACACGACATAGACGGAACGACACAGACAGACAGACAG
>JACEEZ010000067.1:72500-80000 GCA_016584305.1 Chionoecetes opilio | reverse complement strand
TCTCTCTCTCTCTCTCTCTCTCTCTCTCTCTCTCTCTCTCTCTCTCTCTCTCTCTCTCTCTCATTTGTTCGTCACCGTTTCTACGCACTAAGATTGTATCGCTTTCCTGGTGACAAATGAGTGAATCTGGAGTTTCTTTTTTTTATATTTTCTTTAGTTTATGATAGACCAAGCTTTTGTGTTTTATAAGTGAAGTGTTGAAGTCTTGAAGAGGTGAAAGTATTACATCCTCTCTCTCTCTCTCTCTCTCTCTCTCTCTCTCTCTCTCTCTCTCTCTCTCTCTCTCTCTCTCTCTCTCTCTCTCTCTCTCTCTCTCTCTGTCTGTCTGTCTGTCTGTCTGTCTGTCTCTCTCCCTCTCTCTCTCTCTCTCTCTCTCTAAGACAATACAAAAGAGTGAGAGTTGTGACATAATGAGTGAGAGAGAGAGACAGAAACAATGAGTATGTATTTCCAAGTATATTTTTTCCCTCTACCAATAGCCTAAACAAAAGTACATAGGCTTGATGGCATTATGATCCGTAAGATACAACCATTAACCTCTTTCTGGATATCTGACGTAGTAGTAGTAGAAATCAAAGGGGTTGAAGAACTTTGCTCCCTATTTTAAGAGACAGGACGCAAGAGAGGCTTAGAATACGTGTCACCATCATCTTCTTTTCTTATTGGTGGTAAAATGGGGATTGTCGTGGGAATAGAAAAGAGGGGGAAATAGCACATTGTCGGCTATACCCCCTTCCCCCCTCTCTTCCCCCTCCCCCGGGTTAAGACACCAGTTAGCATGTGAGGTCGTGGGAATGTCAAGGAAATTTTTTGGGAAACGTATATACAGTCAGTCAAGGAAAACTAGTTACCGGCGTTTCTTTTTTATTGCTTCATTCCTCTGTTTCCTCCTTTTCCTCTGCATTAAAGTGATTATCTTGCTTGTTTTCCCATGATATTTTCGCAACTTGTTATTTCATTTGCCGCTCAGAAGTTTCCCATGTTTTGTGAAGTGCTGTGTCATGTCATGCCTGCTTGTCACTTGTTGAGAGAGAGAGAGAGAGAGAGAGAGAGAGAGAGAGAGAGAGAGAGAGAGAGAGAGAGAGAGAGAGAATAATGTGTGTTGGAATAAATACGTAACTTGCACCGTTTGAGAGAGAGAGAGAGAGAGAGAGAGAGAGAGAGAGAGAGAGTATAATGTGTGCGTTGAAATAAATAAGTAACATACACCGTTTCACTTTAATTATTTTCCTATTTTAAGTTTCCTGTGCATCAAATACCAGTTTAAGCTGATCATTTAAACTTAGGCTTATCCTGGCCATTTCAAGATGACTGGCTAAGCTATATTGCCTAATTCTATATAGCTGGGATGGGATGGCCCTGTGCGAGGATGTGATATCAAGGTAGGTTATAACTTTGGCTTCCTAACTTATACCTGCCTAACCCGGTGTGCCTAAACTAAACGTAGCCTTAATCTTGTTAACGTAGAGTGTGGCTGTGCGTAATACGAGTAACGTGATATTGTTTACCGTAATAAGTGATGAGAACGTAACGTATTATCATCGTATAACATAATATTTATCGATCTATCCAACGGGAATGATGTTAAAAGTGGCTTTCTAATAATTTTTTTTTCATCTTATCTATAGAAATATTTTAATAATTTTTTTATATGTCAACAACTTAAGTTAGCTCTTCAAAAACTTCCCCTTTGGTCCAGCCCTTTGTGATGTAAAAAAGAAGGGCAAAGGGTCGTGATGGTTCTTTAGATCAGGTAAACTCAAAATAAAATTCTGGTAAAAGGGGGGCAGCATGAGCCCTCTAATCACAGGCGTCACTATAAGAATCCTGCCTGCGCTACCAACGGGCGAGGACCAACCATAAAAAAAAAAACATGGAGTATAGTCAAGGGAGGGAGTGTTAACCAGCGACAGGGAACACACGGGTGGCTGCACTGATAAGGAGGGGGAGCACATCACTGAATAGCCGCGGGGACATTACATACGAATAAACAATGTAATAAAGCGGCGTTGCTGACATAGGATTTCCATGGAATGTGGTGCCCTCAGGAAACTTGATCAGTATTACCTACTGAGCGTGGAAGGTGTCATGGTGGTGTTACAGTGTGTGATGGGAAAGTATGCAAGAAAAAACAAAGCTAAGTTAAGAAGTGTAAGAAAAAAAGTAACGGAGAAAATGTTCGGTTTGTTTAGGTTTACGGAAGGTTAGGTTAGGTTAGTTGGTTAAAGGGTATGTTTGGTTAGGTTTAGAGTAGGTTTAGGGTAGCTTTGGTTAGAGTAGGGTAGGTTTTAGGTTAGGTTTAGTTAGGTTTTAGAGTAGGTTATTTAGGTTTAGGGTAGATTAAGTTAGGTTTAGGTCAGGTTATTTTGTTTTCTTACACCAATACTTTGTTTCCTCGTTACTTTCTTCCCTGCACTCGTTCTGGTGTCCTCGTTTTAGCTAGCCGCGAACATGGGTACAACTTCTCCCCTCCCCCTTCCCTTCCCTTCCCCCCACCTCCATGTCCTCGCCGTTGTCCCCGCCAGCCGCGTCCTGCCACAGCAACACGTAAATGAAATTCCAGCGGCGGTGCATCGTGGCCGATTAGACAATAAATAGAGAATTTCACCCGTGTTGTTGAGCGCCGCGGCAGAGATATTATCAGCCTCGGATAATACCGTCCTCATTCCTTCTTCCGAATACCCGTGGCAGTGTGACCTTGCTCCGGGTTCTTGCTTGGTGTTGGTTTGTTTTTCCCCCCGTATTTTTCGTAGGTGTTTTGGGTTTGGGTGAGAGAAGAATATGTTACTGTTTTGACGCTGGATTTTTCCCTTTTCCACTTTTTTTGGGGTTACTTTGCCTACCATTCGTTTTGTCGCTGCATTTTCCCTTGGAGTTAGTTTGGCTGCCGTTCGTCGCTGTATAAACACTGATTTGCATATGCCGAAGCGGAATTCAAAAAGTATACGTATATATATCCGGCGGCAGATAGGCTGGGCGGCGCCTCACTACCAACTCTGCTCACTATAAAAAAAAAATTGGGTAAAACTCTGAAAATGGTAGAGATATTCCGGATCCCTGTAGGTTTTATAGCTCTTCCAATCGGTGTCACAGATATGATTTTAATCTAGGTATGCATAGAAATATCTTTATACCTGTGAAATATTAACATAGAACCTTTTCTCTTGTTTCAGGTGAGTGTTGGTGTGGCTGGTGATGGGTATTTGATGATGTAGTGACAACAAGCAACTACTGAAGGAGGAGAAGGTGGAACACGCCCTTAGGCAGGTGGGTTACTGTTGTGTTGGTATCTAGTGCAAGACTTACCCTTGCTCAAGGTCATATCCCATTTTGGTGCGTTCTTTTTTATATTTAGACTCTTACATCGCATCTCGACCACGCCTGTATGTATGTACTACGTACACACACACACACACACACACACACACACACACACACACACACACACACACACACACACACACACACACACACACACACACACACACACACACACACACACACACACACACACACGGACAGGGAAGGCTGGAGGACATCTGGGCCCAATAATTCCTCGGAGGACCAAGTCAGCTGGAACACGGAAGAGGAGGAGCTGGGACGGCTGGGAAAATATGTAAAGAAGGCAGGTCGTGCCGAGAGAGAGCAAAAAAAAAGGGGAGGATTATAGGAGGGAAAAGAAGGAATTTTGTTTCGTGCATTATTGTATTGGTGAGGGTTATGACCTAGAGAGAGAGAGAGAACAAAAAGAAAAAATACCACACACACACACACTCTCTCTCTCTTTCTCTCTCTAAGGATATTACACTCCGCGGTTTCTTGCGGGAACTACTAATTGGTTTTATTGGCACTCCGGCGTACATCAGGTGTCTCAAGCACTCCTTCCCTTCCCCGCTCCTTCCTCCTTCCTCCTCTCCTTTACCTCCTACAAGCTGCTACCAAAAAGCGAAGGAAACAAGTAAAAAAATGACCTTTATATAGCCATAAGGGAAAGACGTTGCGTAAAGTCTAATCACTCGTAAGATAAACAAACATTGGCGGCTTAGAAAATACATTGTTGTTATACATGGAAAGTAATACCAAAAAAGCATACACATTAAGACTGAGGTACGAAAATCCTCCTAGTCGTGTTCTTGAAAAAATAATCGTTTCGTCATTAATAATTTTCTAGCATTCGTATTATATTCTTAACAACCGATGATTCAGTTCTAATAATAATACGACAAAAACTCGCACACAGTAAAGGATTGATCTGTCAGTGTGTAGTTCGTGTCGTAAGATAGAAACGTACCTGTCTGTTGTGTGTACCTGTATGCTAATTAGCGGGCCGGAGAGGGAAGTGAAGGTAGCGAGACAAACAGACACGCACGTAGAGAAGGTGTAACGGAGACGACACAAGGGGGAGGCGTCGACTAGGAAGAGGTAGCCGTGCACAGAAACAGTTGAGTGGTCGAATGATTGCACACACACACACACACACACACACACACACACACACACACACACCACACACACACACACACACACACACACACACCACACACTACACACACACCACACACACACACACACACACACACACACACCATACACACCACAACACCACACACCAACAACACCTACACAACACACACAACAAACACACAAACACTAAACACACACACAACACACACACACACACACAAAACAACAAACATGCACACACACACAACACACACACACAACACAACCACACAACACACAAACAGACGAAACCTCACTAACGCACAAAAACTACACACAAAAACGACACAAAATTACTGTCTTACGCTAAATAGAACACCTGTCTGTGTGTTACCTGTATCTAATTACGGCCGAAAGAGGGAAGTGAAGTAGCGAGACAAACAGACACCACGTACAGAGGTGTAACGGAGACGAACCACAAGGGGAGGCGTCGACTAGGAAGAGGTACCGTGCACAAAACAGTTGATGGTCGAATGATTGCACACACACACACACACACACACACACAACACACACACACACACACACACACCACACACACAACACCACACAACACACACACACACACACCACACACACACACACACACACACACACACAACACCACACACACACACACACACACACGGTATCCATCCTATATAAGCATCACATCTTGTGCTTCACACTCTCCCTCCTCCTTCAGATTAATATACTAGATAGATATAGATAGATTAGATACTTCAATTTTTCAAAACATTGAAATTTTGTCAGACACTAGCTAAAATCCTTGAAAAAACACCTTTATATGGGTATGCTTAACCTCATAGGGAAGTTATAAGAGCGAACACGAAGTTAAAAGAGACTGTAAGGCATTGGTTTCCCTGTCTTGTCTCTTCCCCTTGTGTCTCCTCTCCCTTTATTACCTCTCCCTCTCACCTCCCTCTCACTCTTCCTCTTCCCCTTGTGTCCCCTCTCCCCCTCACCACTTCGGCACCTTGTAAATCCCTCTGGAGCCTCTACTGAGCCTAGTGACGAGCAACAAACACCTCGCTGGAGCACACTTGATTACCGCCGCGGCAGGAGGAGGGCGGGCGGCACGTTCCATCCTCTGTGTTGTGACGCGACGCCTGTACCCTCAACGCCCCTATGACACGCCCGTCACCGCTATGCCGTCTTGTGTGAAAGGTGGTTTTTGTCGCTGCTTTGTGTGTTGTTTATATCATGCGCTATGTAATGTTTAGCGGTTTGATGTTGCGTTTTAGTGAGACCATAACACGTTTTCTGAAGGGTAAACTTATTTTTTTCATGGTAATGTGAAGCGAATGTTGTCCTGGCATAAGAAGGAAGCGATATTATGAGGTGGAGGAATATAAACGGAAATACATACAGAAAATAGGAATGATAAACAAGCCATAAACTACAAGAGGAAATAGCTTGTTTATAAGACCTGCGTAGTAAGTACCTAAACATGATAAGGCAAAGGAGGAGAAAGGTTTAAGATATCTTTGGTAATACCCACGTTTTAGGAAGGCTTTTTTTATTATATATTTTTTATATTATTGAAAGGTAGGAAAAGATGTAAAAGAAAAATGTGGAAATAATAAAGAAAAGTAAGAACAGAAAGTAGGAAAAAAATGTGTCTGGCTACCATTTATAATAATAATAATATCATTTATATACAAGGATTGTCTCCACACACAGGACGCCACACAAACAGGATAAAGGCAGCGACGCATGACACCTGGAAACACTTATTAACCCAACCGAAGAGAGATGGTCATAGGATACATTTTCTTCACCACTATTTTTTTGTCTACCTCAAACTCGCTGAGACTTTATTTTAGGATACGTTCGCTGTCTTGCCAGTCTTTTTTCTCCATCTCCCAGAGGCTGTTATTGTGTAATCATTAATTTTCGACTCTCTCACTATCCTAACCCAACCAGCCAGGCTACTTCAACCGTCCATGCTTTACACACCCGCACACCCTCTCCTTGCCACCTTCTCACCCTCCCTCCCTCCCTTGGTTACCACTGGAGTACGTCTTCCAGCGGTCACCTTGCCACACGGTTCAGGGAAGTTAGGTTTCCGCGGCAGGAGATATGCGTGCCTGTTCGCTATCTTACAGTCGATGGCTTTGAAGTTTATTTTTTTGTTCATGACTGCAGAAAGTGTTTTTGTACCTTTATTGTCATGATTAAGTAGAACAATAATTAATTAGCTTTAGAAAACACTACTAATATTATTGTTATTACTACTACTGTTGCTACTACTACTACTACTACTACGTCTACTACTACTACTACTACTACTACTACTACTACTACTACTACTACTACTACGTCTACTACTACTACTACTACTACTACTACTACGTTTACTACTACTACGTACTACTACTACTACTACTACGTTTACTACTACTACTACTACTACTACTCTACTACTACTACGTTTACTACTACTACGTCTACTACTACTACGTCTACTACTGCTACTACTACGTCTACTACTGCTACTACTACGTCTACGCTTGTAATAATAATAATATTTGATAATGATAACAATAATGATAGTCTTTTTCTTGATTTTTTATGTAGTTCAGTCACTTTCGGCCTCATGCATCAGCCCGCAAAGCTCTGATCTCTACTAATCATGTACATTTATTCGACATTTTTGTTTTATACATTCGAATGCGCTTTCATTTTTTATTTTGTGTTCAGTTTTGTGTCTCGTCAATGCCGCCTGATGTCCTGTGAAAGAAAATATAAAAGTGTAGACAAAAAATATACCTAGGAAAAAAAGGAGAGTGACTGATGCATTTTTTATCCTTTTATTTTTCATCGTATACGAGAATTTTTTTGAATATAGATATTTTTTTGCCATCCCTTTGATCCGCAGCGCTGCAGAAGTGAAGGGTATTTATGGAACAGAATTAAATACCAGACTTTAATTATTATATATATAGTATTTAGTCCTCTTGTTCAGCGCACGCCTATGACCCGACTATTTTCACT
>JACEEZ010000067.1:67500-70000 GCA_016584305.1 Chionoecetes opilio | reverse complement strand
CACACACACACACACACACACACACACACACACACACACACACACACACACACACACACACACACACACACACACACCAACATAAACACGTGCGCCGACGAATATGCAATACAACTATCCAGATTGTTTTCATCAAATTTAGATTAATTGATGAAAAGGCAACGCAAGCAGATGTTATATTTGAGATTTTAGTCCAACGAGAGAGAGAGAGAGAGAGAGAGAGAGAGAGAGAGAGAGAGAGAGAGAGAGAGAGAGAAGAGAGAGAGAGAGAGAGTCAAATCAGCCAACTCTAAAAGAAAACGAAAGAAGTTAAGAGGGCGAAGAGAAGAAGGAAAATAAGTAACACGTATAATAAACAATAATAAACATTTGGGAGCAGATTATCGTCTTCACGTCTGGGTTCCCACGCGAGGCAGCCACCGCGTCGCTAACTGTTCCTCCGCATCCTTTTTCCTGCCGCGGCTAAGGGAACAAGCGGGCTACAAGGGCACCTCTCTGCTGGGGGGGCGTGTGGGAGTTCCGCGTTTCGATCCTGTTGTGTCACGGGCGTCGAGGTCACGAGAGCGGAGAGAATAAGATTAATTTCGTGCATTAAGTCTTGTTTTTAGGGAAGAGGAATAAGAATTTGAGTTAACAATGTCTCTGTATTTCATGTGATCGTTAATATATAAAGCAGAGAGCTAACTTAAGGATTAAACTCGTATCAGCAAGTTAAGTTCTCTTCAGTAAACGCCATGCTGGTAAGTTAAAAGACATGCTCACTGTTTAGGTAATGTAATTAGAGGATGGCAAGCCTTGGTATATTGGTAAAAAAGACAACATTCTTAGCGCTGGTTGTCTTTTGTTTACTCACTCCTTTCTTGGTGATGCACGGCCGCCTGTAGGGTTATGGTGGTGTCTTATGTACTGAGACCACAACCACAGCCTCCGTGGTGAAGGGCTTCCGGGTGAGAGAGAGAGAGAGAGAGAGAGAGAGAGAGAGAGAGAGAGAGAGAGAGAGAGAGAGAGAGAGAGAAAAGCAATCTACCTTCTGTATCACACCTCAGTCTTGTCTAAATCACGTATAATACCTATCTGTTTGTGTCATACTGGTACAGAACAAGTAACAAACACCTCGTCTAAATATCACCTTTCTTTTTTTAGATGTTTTTTCCTGTAACCACGAAAGATAATAATGTTCAGTCCAGGACGTGATTGAAATAATTCTTTATACACAGCACACAGATCTGGTGTTGAAACTTGAAAATTGTGGGAAGAACGTTTCACCGTCAACAACAAGATTAGTTTCGTCACTCTTTCCAGCACTTTCATGACCTTGAGATGTCTGCGAGTCTCTCTCTCTCTCTCTCTCTCTCTCTCTCTCTCTCTCTCTCTCTCTCTCTCTCTCTCTCTCTCTCTCTCTCTCTCTCTCTCTCTCAGGATTCCCAGAGGCTCATTGGAGTGAAAATGCTGTAAACACCTTACTGGATCCTGTTGTTAAAGGCGACAAAAAGAGATACATTTTCCCACAGCGTTTTCTGTACAAATAATGGACTGACTGGCTGGTTGGTTGGTTGTGGAATCAAGGACTTTTATTTAGCCGGTGATGGTTTTCCTCGAAGCCATCACAAGAAAATAGCGTCTTAGTGTTCAGAAAATGGACTGGTAGTGTGTGTACAAAGGGAAGGAAGGGACTTGTTATTGTTTTCTGGAAGTCCATTTTTCTTGCGTATGCGTTTCTTTGATTGTTTTCGGTGAGTTGGTGGTTCCTAGTCACGCAGAGAGAGAGAGAGAGAGAGAGAGAGAGAGAGAGAGAGAGAGAGATGATACTCTTCTGCCACGACTATAACTAATATAGCTTAATAGAAAAATAAATAAATAAAAAATACCCATACTTTTCACTAGTCTCCCATCACAATTACAAAGCGAAAGACAACCACCAACACTCTTGTATTTACATTATATAATCACAAAATTCAATTCTAAGTAGAGGACAGTGTTAGAGCAAAGTAGTTCTTGTTTACACCTTATATATATCGTGTGGGAATGCGTTAGAAGTATATAATTAAAGACTCACTTACCTAGGAGGAATGTGTATGTGCGTGTGTATACTATGGGTGTGTGCGTGCGTGCGTGCGTGTAGGTCCAAGTAGTGCCGTGCCGGGAACTTTAATGACTAGTTGTGAGAGACTTGAGATGGCAGGTTGATGGGGTGAAGGAGGGAATGGCTATAGGCTATATAGTGCTGACTGTGCGTGTAGGTTTTGTAGTGGCTGTAGGAGCAGGTAGTGATGGGACGTTGTATGGTGTGTGAGGCCTAGATAATCTTGATAGGAAGTGGAATAGGAATATTATGCGTCCATGTCACTTATTCTTCAAGGTTTGTTTTCATGAAGGATTGGAAATTGCCTCATCACCTCTTAGTCAGTCAGCCAGTCAACCAATCATCCTGTCATGCAGAGGTCGCTTAATTCTAGTGGCTTGTGAGGTGTCGCGGAACTAAACTCTTTCTCGGAATAAT
>JACEEZ010000067.1:60000-62500 GCA_016584305.1 Chionoecetes opilio | reverse complement strand
AAGGAGGTAAAGTTCTGTAAAAGGAGGCTAGATAATTTCATGGAGGGGGATGAAAGGTGGAGGTAGGTAGTGTTAAGTAACAGGAACTACCACGTGTAGGTCTCGCGGCCTCTTGTAGCTTCCTTATTTTCTTAAGTTTTAATGCCGGGAGTCTGACCTGCCCGCGTCGTGGAGCGTCAGATACACCCGGCCTTAATATGGCGAGAGGGATCCGTTTCCGTGTCTCCCTGTGTAGCGCCTGTGTAGGTAGTGTTCTGTCTCATCGTACCCTGTGACCTGTTGTTTTCTCGATTTTTATTGGGCAGTTTTTTTTATGAGAGTTACTTGTATAGAAAATGACTAGCTGATGTTGTGTAAGAGAATATGTTAGCGGGTGTAGGTGTTGACGTGTGTGTGTGTGTGTGTGTATTCATCTAGTTGTATTTTTTACAGGGCCAGAGCAACGCTCGTATGGCCCCGTCTCCATATCAACATTTTTATCATTCATCCTTAGTGCTTAGTTTTGGCCGAAGCCAGCACCCCGGAGAGCAGGTCACAAACCCCGGCTAACACCCGGTACCCATTCACTGCTGGGTGGACAGGGGCTCGGGTTTTAAGGAAACAGCCCATTTGTTTCCGCTCCGCCCGGGGATCGAACCCGGGACTTCTCGGTTGTGAACCGAGCGTGCTATCCCGTATACTACGGAGTACCCTGTGTATGTGTGTGTGTGTGTGTGTGTGTGTGTGTGTGTGTGTGTGTGTGTGTGTTGTGTGTGTGCATTTACCCATTTACCTATTTGAGTATTGACAGGATTGGGTCAAGCTCGTAACAACCCATCATTTAATACCAAATCATTATATCTATTCGTAAATTTGTGCGTGTGCGTGTGTGTGTGTGCGCGTGCGTGAATGAAAGCAGGTAACCTTTGTACGTACGTATACATAGTTGAAGGTGAGATAGAACTCGAAGAAGAAATTAACCTGTCTCCACCCCTGCTTGTCTCCCCCATTCTTACTTCCCCTTCCTCCCTTTCCCCCTCACCCACTTCCCCTCCCTCCCCTTTTCCCCTCTCCCTTCCCCCCCTCACTCATGGCTGGCGGCGACATGAACGATCGGTATTCATGGTGAAGGCGAAATGTTTTGTGGGGGGAGGGGAGGGGGTGTAGAGGTGAAGGGGAGGGGGAGAGAGGTAGTATAGGTGTGTGTGTGTGTGTGTGGTTTTCCTGTAAATATGCCTCAGGTCACCTCACGATGGGACAGACTGGTACGCCGCGCCCCTGCTCCCCCCTTGCCCCCCCAACCCCCCTGCCTCCTTACCCCCCTCCTCCTCCCGCCCCCCTTAAAACCTGTCTTGTGCAACTCTATTTCCATCACACACACACTCAAGAAAAAGGAAGAAAATAGTAGAGAAAAGAAGTATGATATTCAAGTTCAGAATGTACTAATATACGAAGAATGCTACATTTATGAAAGGTCATTTTTCTTTCTCTCAACCTGACCTTTCATATATACTGGGCCGGACAGGTTACGTTTAAGATACTGTATTTTTTAAGATACTGTATTTTTTTTACTTTCTTTCATTGTTCGTATTTTTCGGGTGATGGGATTTTGATGCGGAGTGTGTGCGCAGCGGCCATGACAGGGGGTGCGAGGCGGCCTACAAACTGCCAGGTTATTGACTCTCGCGCCGGAAATATGAAGTAAAATCTTGGAGCGAGGCAGCGCGGCGATATTGCTCCTCACTGCACATCATAAAATATTCACGGTGTAAATTTCCTGAGTCCAGCAATGGTGAATATTGTATTTCAATGCCTAGCAGCGTGAAGCACCAATGTGGCTGGTCCGTATGGCAGGCCGAAGCGTGCAGGCTGGTGGTCCTTCCATATCCTATCGTGCAGGTAAGGTAGGCCGGCTGTTCTCTTCGTTAACTTCGTATAGATGAGGATGACTGGTCCTTCTCTTTCATTCCTCATCACGAAAAGTAAGAGTCAGCTGATAATCCATTAGTGAGCCAGCACTGTCAAAATGCACGAAAATCAAAGTCATCGTAAAAATCTCTCCTTATCGCCGGTTGTAAAGGTGAAAAATTGAAGTCTTTGCCTCGATCATGCCATCTAACGGACTCTTGCCGAAATAAGTATTATGTGTCTGTGGAAATAAAGGAACAATGGAATAACTGACGCAACTTCACCCTCACCCTCTCAGCTTCCATATTTGTATGACGCTCAATCACTTTAATTAAAAAGAAAACGTAATGAAACAGTTTCCTTGCGGATGTCCACCACAATAACCTAATACAAGTAATTAACGTTATTGACTGATTTACTTGTGGTTATTTTCCATTAGATCAACGTTTTTTCTCATCAAACTATAGTAAGAGAGTTTAGTGACAAACTGATGAAGTGTGACGCTAGGAAACCACGATATAAGTACAGAGAACCCTGGCGTGTGATGTGACAAAAGGGCGTGAGTGAGTGATAGCCTTGGCTGGGAGAACTGGACGCCTACTCTCTCATTCCA
>JACEEZ010000067.1:45000-55000 GCA_016584305.1 Chionoecetes opilio | reverse complement strand
GTGGGAGGGGAAACATTTTATAATATATTTCCCAGTAATTGACGACAAGCTTGAAATCTTTCGATTTTTTTTGCGTCAATTCTGAACTGAATATCAATCGCAATGCCAACTCCGAATGCATTATTTAAGTTTATTAGCGTTAAGTCAAGCTGGGTAATGTCTGCAAATCTAGTAAACTTGGGATCTTGTCTATTTCCATTGCCTTGTTATGCTTGCCCCCTATCTTTCCTAACATAATTTTCCTCCTCCTCTTTTCAAATCGCGTCTTTCATGTCTTCCTTTAATTAAACCTCATAAACAACAATGTAACATTAACTATCTTATCTCAAACTTCTCTCATTCACATACCACTTCACGAAACCTCATTGTATCGTATTAACCTCAATTTCCCTCACATAAACGTCTCTCATTTTCTCCCCATCTCACTACAAGAATTTCTAGATCACGGGGCTAATGCAGGGTTTACAAAAATGTTTAAAGATGTAGAAAAGAAGTGAGGTTTAATGGAGAGAGAATAATAGTTTAAACAAAGGAAGTTGAAGTGGCAAAGGTGTTAATGAGGTTTATAATGCTCGTATTCGTAGTCACATACCATGATTGATCGTGGTAATTGCTATGATTTTGTTCCATTTCTACTCAGTCAAAATTATTCACTTGATCTTGTAGCTGCCATGGAAAGTACTAGAGCAATCATACAGTACTCCTATTGCAATCACAACAGAGCTGGCATGACATATTGATTTAATTAGAACAAGACAAAAAGTGAACAATTACCACGAGCAATCTTGGTATGTGACTACGAATACGAGCATTATAAACCTCATTATTCTCTCTCCATTAAACCTCACTTCTTTTCTACATCTTTAAACATTTTTGTAAACCCTGCATTAGCCCCGTGATCTAGAAATTCTTGTCTACTAAAGCCCAAACCACACTAGCGTTGCTTTGTTGCCCTGGTTTAGGTTTACTGTGGTTAACTATGTGGATGGTTTTATTTTTCTTTATGCTCGGGTTGTATATTATTTTCTACTTTGACCTTGGTGCCTTGTTTTGTTTTAGTGCATGGAAAATGTTGTTGCACCCCCTCTCTCCCCCCCCCCCTCTCTCTCTCTCTCTCTCACTAGTAACCTTGTGGTGCATGAGAAACTGTTGTGATGGAAAATGTTGTTGTACCCCCACCCCTCTCTCTCTCTCTCTCTCTCTCTCTCTCTCTCTCTCTCTCTCTCTCTCTCTCTCTCTCTCTCTCCTCTCTCTCTCTCTCCTCTCTCTCTCTCTCTCTCTCTCTCTCTCTCTCTCTCTCTCTCTCTTCTCTCTCACACACACACACTAGTAACCCTGCTTGGGTGCATGAGAAACTGTTGTGATGGAAAATGTTGTTGTACCCCCCACCCCCCCTCTCTCTCTCTCTCTCTCTCTCTCTCTCTCTCTCTCTCTCTCTCTCTCTCTCTCTCTCTCTCTCTCTCTCTCTCTCTCTCTCTCTCTCTCTCTCTCTCTCTCTCTCTCTCTCTCTCTCTCTCTCTCTCTCTCTTTCTTTCTTTCTCTCTCACACACACACACACACACACACACTAGTAACCTTGTGATGCATGAGAAACAGTTGTGAGGTCTCGTAACAACTCTCCTGTGACGGTGTTTTGGAGTCATCGCGGTGTTGGGTTTAAGCAAGGGCAGCCTGCAACCCCTCATGTTGAGTGCCACCTTTGTATGCACCGAGCCCGCACGTCTCGGCTGTATTTCCCTCGTGGCTGCCGGACCATAACCCGTCTACATTATTGTCCAGTGAAGACCTGCACCGCCCTGTCGTTCAGCTCTCCCTGGGAAAAATATGTTAGATGTTTATTTCTAGATATTTTTTTTAACCCACTCGCTGCGGCAGAGGATTTTTTTTTCATCTACACCGACTGAAGTGATGTCGGTGATGCGTAACAGCAGATGATGCGAGGCGAGAGGCGGTCTGTTTGGTGCTTAGGAGGGTTAACCCTACTTGATGGATTACAAGTTTGCGCCACTCCACTACCCCTCCTTCTTCCCCCCCCCCCCCACAGCTTGGCCAGCAGGTGTGTGTGTGTATGTGTGTGTGTGTGAATGTGTGAGAGTGCGAGACCGACCCATCAACATGAATGATTCGAGGTTATTCAGAAACAATCCGCCTTGATCACGGGCGTGCACTGAGGGTTGCCACAGCGGCCTTTTTAACCACACTGTTGGCACTCACGCTGACAGTGAACGAAAATATGGGGGAACAAAGGCATAACTGAGCAAGAAACAGTAACTTTAGAGGCTTTAAACCACGTCTCTTTAGTAAGTGGCCTTACGCTGATAGGTTCTCATGCCCACCACCGCACCTCATGTCCATCGTTCTAAGGAATGACACGTTTTCTCTACCAAAGCGGTGAAGTAAGGCTGGGAGCTTCAAATCCTGCCGCTATAAAGTATCTCATCGGTCCGGTGGTGTAGTGATTAGCATCAAAACTGACAGGTCCAAAATTAAAAGGGTTCGATTCCCCGGTTGCATGGAGATAATGTAGGTATGGTTCCTCTCATGCCATGCATATACCACTTATTAACCTAGGTGAATAAGCGGTGTGGCATGAGAGGAGACATACCAACATTGTGAAATAGGTACGGAATATAAGCTGAAAAATGTTCCACGCCATACCACGAGAATTGTTAAGCAGGCGTGAAACTGAGGTGTAAGAAAAAAATCATATATAGTTTCTCCCAAGGGCACTGTAACTCCGGCTGCCGCATGCCAAAGAGCAGGATTTCCCAGGACACGACGCTTGTGTAAGACTCCTGCAGGTAAATGGCGGCGTGCGGGCTGTAATGAGAGGCTTCCTGTGTTGCCAAGGAGGAGGCGCCGCGCCCTGCCTGCCATCACCGTCTGGCCCGCTCCCGCACTCACGCCATGGGTAATTAACAACACTCTGAAAACTGATGCTGAAAAAGACTTAGATAATTATAATAGGTAGCGATAATAATTAGTGATGATGATGCTAGTAATAATGATAAACACAACGCTGAAAAAGACTGCAGTAATAGATAGCAATAATGATAATGATAATGATAGTAATGATGATAACCACAACGCTGAAAAAGACTGAAATGATAAATAGCTAAAATTATAAGTGTGATGATTGATGATAATACCATTAATTACACGCAGCTATGATAAGTAATAATATACTTCATTGATAACATGTGATACGATGTGCATCTATTAATTATATTCATCCTCATCGTATAAGAAAAAGGGTTCAGCTATATATATCTGCAACGATGCAAAAACTATAGATATATGTATGGCGATCGTGCATCAGTTCAGGACGGTGTGATGGGAGCGTTTCATTGTTCTCAGTTACACCACTTACCCCATCACACCTCACATCCCACCTTACACACCACCACCTACCACCAACACCACTTACACCACACACCTCCACCATCACATACACCACACCACTCATCACACACACCACACCTACCATCACCCCACACCAGAGAGGAAGAGATGAGGGAAGGTGAAGGGTTGATATAATTCTACCGTCAAGATCAGCATTTCAGCAGCATTCCTCATGTGCTTGCATTAACACAATATAATTCATGTGTGTGTTGTGTGTGTGTGTACCTAATTGATTACTCGTTTATTACCTTCGTGTAATATACAGTGAGTATATCGGTGTAGCCCTGTAGCCCTATTCTTTCTGGGTGTGGCATGTGTGATTGTGTGTTGGTGGTGTGTGTTTGGTGGAACAGGGTGTCTTATATTTGGTGCGTGTGCAAGCGGTTGTGTGCTTGTGTGTTATATGTGGTGTGTGGTGTGCCCTGTAGCCTGTCTGCGAGTAATTTACATCGAAATTAACCGACCCTTGACATAATCATGAATCCACACGTAAGTTGATATCTTCAACGAACTACACCATAACCACCACACCACCTAATCAACCACAGACCTACGATTAATTAGAGAACTGTTGGAAGTGGAATGGTTGTCACAGGGTGATAGTACACTGAAAACAAGTGGTACATACGTGGAGCATTCGTCGTGTGTGTGTGTATTGTCATGTGACTAGTAAATTGTATGTGTGTGTGTGTGTGTATGTGTGTGTGTGTGTGTGTGCATGTGTGTGTGTGATTTACGTAATTGTATTTACTTAGTTGTATTTACCTTAGTTGTAACATACAGGGCCTGAACTACGTATACTCGTGTAGCCCTTGTAGCCCTATCTTTCTGTGTGTGTGTGTGTGTGTGTGTAGTAGTAGTTTTAGTAATCATTTTTTGTTGGACTACAGTTTGTTACTCAAAATTTGTGGGAATGTTTCATTTTTTGGACATTAAGTGTTTTGTCTTTTTATTAATGATATTATGTGTAATTTATGTATAAAGCTGTGGTCAATAAATATTTATCTATCTATCTATCTGTGTGTGTGTGTGTGTGTGTGTGCAGGCCATAGAGTAAGAGTGAAGGGCGTGAAAGCACTCGTTATTTAGTGTGGTTTGGCTGAGTTGCGAGATAAATGTACATGTTTCAACACGCTACACGGGGGACGGACGCTCATCTGTCTTCACCTCTCACACCGGAAGCATTTGTAAACAAGCATTGTATTCTCCCCCCAACCCTCCCCGCGCCTCATGCTCACCCCGACATGAGGGGAGGAAAGGGGAGAGAGGGAACAGGATAACCCAATGTGGTCCCAACTTTGTGAGGGGAGGAAGGAGGAAAAGGGGAGAGGAAAGTAGGAGGGGAGAGAGGAAAAGACATTCTCGTGTGGTTCCAGCATTGTGAGGGGAGGAAAAAGGAAACATGAGAGGAAAAGGAAGAGGAAAGGGAAGGAAGGAAGGAGCTGGAGGGAGGGAGAGAGAGTGTGTGTGCTGTAAGAGGAAAAGGATTAGAGTAGGAAAGTAGGAGGTGGTAGAGAGAGAGAGGCAGAAAAGGCAGAAAAGGGAGAGAGACACACGCAACATTTCCATATTCAAACCCAAGCAAGTGTTTTGAGGTAAATAAATACAACACAAAAACGACTCTGTATTCCATGCGATGTCAAAAAGGAAAATAGAACGTGATTTAGATTAGCTGAGGACTTTTCATATTGTTTGGGACTCTAATATATAAAATCAATCATATATAAAAAGAAAAAAAAGAGTCTCTAACAACATAGCTTCTGTTACAAAGAAGAGAAAAGATAGCAGGGAATCATTTGTTGGAACCAAAAAAAAAAAGGAAAAAAAGAATATATCGGAAATGTCAACAAATGGAATGTTTGATTTTGCAGAGAGAGAGAGAGAGAGAGAGAGAGAGAGAGAGAGAGAGAGAGAGAGGAGAAGAGAGAGAGAGAGAGAGAGAGAGAGAGAGAGAGAGGAGGAGGGTGGAGGCAGCAGGTGCACAGCTACACACACACACACACACACACACACACACACACACACACACACACACACACACACACACACACAAAGGAGTGGCCAGTGAGTGGAGGCAGAATCAGAATAATCACGCTTGTTAGTGGCTTTGATCTCGCTGAGCTGGTGGTGGTGGTGGTGGTGGCTTGAGGGCGTGGTGGTGGGGCGGGGCTTCGGGGCTTCAGGGACTTCAGGACTAGGTTTTCGAGCTGCCTTGTTAGTTTGTGTTTATTGTCATGCAAATGTACACACTTGTTTATTATTGTTTCTGTATAGGAAATGGCAGCTATTGGACTTTTGTTACTTTTTTTTGCCCTTGTCCAGTCCTATGAGATTTAAAAAAAGGAAAATAGAACGTGATTTAGATTAGCTGAGGACTTTTCATATTGTTTGGGACATCTAATATATAAAATCAGTCAAATATAAAAAAAGAGAGAAAAAAGAGTCTTAACAACATAGCTTCTGTTACAAAGAAGAAAAAAGATAGCAGGAAATCATTTGTTGGAACCAAAAAAAAAAAAGGGAAAAAAGGAATATCGGAAATGTCAACAAATGGAATGTTTGATTTTGCAGAGAGAGAGAGAGAGAGAGAGAGAGAGAATAGAGAGAGGAGAGAGAGAGAGAGAGAGAGAGAGAGAGAGAGAGAGAGAGAGAGAGAGAGATTTAAAAAAGAATATGTTGGATGATGACGTGTTATGTATGTTATATGTATACTGAATTTTGTGTATGTGTATGCAATGCACGTATATGTGGGTCTATGTATACGGCATTTCGCATACTCGTGTACAGGACAGACACTCAGGTGTTCGTCATGCAAGGGATCAAGGTTTTTGTATTTATAATCATTGTTTATTATCTTTGCATACCCACAGCTGCTCCTAAACAGTAGATTGTATAAGAGTATTGCTTTGGTGTCAGTTATTCCTTGTATGCTTAACACGATTAATTCTAAAGTTGCACTACATATATATATAAGGGTGTAGGAGGAGGAAGAAGAGGAGGAATACAAAGGAATTCAAAGGAAGAACATACAGCTATTACTTATTGGTAGACAGGAGGAGGAGGAGGAGGAGGAAGAGGAAGAGGAAGAGGAAGAAGAGTGTTGCACCATTCAGCAGCATGTCAGGGAAGAGGAAGAGGAAGAGAAGGAGGGGGGTTATGACAGTCAGTAAAAATGATGTTGGCAAAATGGATGACACTTGTGACCTTATGTGAGCTGCGCGTGTCACCAACGACAACAGGACACACACACACACACACACACACAGCACACACACACACACACACACACAACACACACACACCACACACGTCAAGAGAGTGAACAATATCCTTCATTCATGTTTGGTTTGCTCTCTATGTTGTATTTCTCTTCGCATATTTAAATCACCTCACTGAAGGCTTTACACACACACACACACACACACACACACACACACACACACACACACACACACACACACACACACACACACACACACCACACACACACACACACACACACACACACACACACACACCACACACACACACACGCACAACACACACACAACACCACACACACACACAGACACACACACAACACACACACACACAACACACACACACACACACACACACACACACACACACACACACACACACACACCACACACACACACACCCACACACACACACACACACACACACACACACACACACACACACACACACACACACACACACACACACACACACACCACACACACACACACCACACACACACACACACACACACCACACACAGAGAGAGAGAGAGAGAGAGAGAGAGAGAGAGAGAGAGAGAGAGAGAGAGAGAGAGAGAGAGAGAGAGAGAGAGTCTTGATGGCGTGTAATAAAGTCGCTGTGAAGGATGACGGGAGGAGAGCAGATGGCTGGAGGGAGAGGAGGAGGAGGAGGAGGAGAAGGAGGAGAAGAGGAGGAGGAGGAGGAGGGAGTTAAGGGGTGATAAAAGAAGAAAGAACAAGAAGGCAAGAAGTAGGAGAGGAGGAGGGAGATGAAGGAAGAGGGAGAGAAAGAAAAAGAAAGGGAAGAGAAGGAAGTGGAAAGGTGACGAAGGAGGAACGAGAAGAGAAATAATGGAGGAGGAGTAGGAAGAAGAAAGTTGCGGGAGAAGAGAGAATTGATGAAATGGGAGAGGGAAGAAGAGGAGAGAAGTAGGAAGAGGTGAACGAAAAGGAAGATGATGAAGAAGAAAGGAGAACTAGGAAGAGGGAGAAGAAAAGGAAGAGAAGGAGGAAGAAGAGGGAGATGGATAACAGAAGAATAGAGAAAAGAAGAAGAGGTGGTAGGAAGTCCGAAGTAAAAGAAAAAAAAAGAGAAGGAAGGAAGAAAAACCGAAATTTAAAGAGAAAGAAAAGAGGACAGAATTTTTTTTATTTTTTTTATTTAGATTTTTGAAATTTTGATGAGATTTTAAATTTAACTAGTGGTAGAAGTGGTGGCAGAGGAAGGAGGAAGAGCAAAAATAGTAGCAGTAGTAGCAGCAGTAACAGTAGTAGTAGCAGTAACAGTAGTAGTAGTAGAAGCTATTGTCACCCTTCTTCCCCTCCCCCCTCCCTTTCCCCTCCCTGGCTCCCCCCTACCCAACAATGCCTTATATGTGAGTTATGGGTTTTGATATTGGATGCTTAATATTGCCGGGGACGTTTGGCGCCTTTAATAAGGCGAGAGGGGAGTGAGGGGGTCGATATAGACGGTCTGTAGGTATAGGCTCACTTTGATCCACTAACTCAAAGCTTCATTCCGTAGCAACAACACTTGATTTCCAATGGACGACGTGTTAATGGAGTTTGTGTATCATTATGTATCACAGATTCCTTTAGAGGCGTATAGAGATCAGGAAGTAGAATTTTGAGTTGTAGTTGAGATGAGTTGAGTAAAATTTTGGATTGTAGTTGAGTTGAGTTTGAGTGGAGTAAAATTTTGAGTTGTAGTTGAGTTGAGTTTGAGTGGAGTAAAATTTTGAGTTGAGTTTGAGTGGAGTAAAATTCTGAGTTGTAGTTGAGTTGAGTTTGAGTGGAGTAAAATTTTGAGTTGAGTTTGAGTGGAGTAAAATTCTGAGTTGTAGTTGAGTTGAGTTTGAGTGGAGTAAAATTTTGAGTTGAGTTTGAGTGGAGTAAAATTTTGAGTTGTAGTTGAGTTGAGTTTGAGTGGAGTAAATTTTGAGTTGAGTTTGAGTGGAGTAAAATTCTGAGTTGTAGTTGAGTTGAGTTGAGTTTAAGTTAGGGTTTGAATTTTGTTGGGTGAATTGGTAAAAGGTTTGAAGGAGTTGATGGGATGTAAAAAAAAGTTGACAGTTTCATTATTCCAGAGACTCGTATTTTCATTCCAGTATTCAATGGATTACGTTACAAATAATTCACAATTCGATTAACTTACATCGTTAGAGATATTTATTCATAGGGTCTTCATATAGTATTGTATTTTCGCAAGGTTGTTTTAATTTTCAGAGTTATTATTATTGCTACATTTCATAAAGGGTGTGATATATTTAATAGGGGAGTGTGTATATATATGCGAGGCCTCAGGGAGTATATTAGTAAATTTCAACCATTAACTCCTTCACACCCAAATCTTTCCTTTGCTATATGAAATTGTATGTTGTTAGCTATAACATTCTGAAACAAGTTACTAAATATACCAAATAAGTTAGTTGACAAGGATACTAAACAGGTCATATCTATAAAATATTACTTATATTCACTAAAAATCGTCTAATGGTAGTCATATTACAATGGAAATAACATTCTGGGCCTCAAGGGGTTAAGTAGGTGATATTGTATAGATTATTGATACAGTTGTTACGTGGAATACTGAATACAAAGAAGTATATTGTAAAGGCACTTCTCCATTCAAAAAGGCTTGTAGACGTGAAGAAGAAAAGAAGAAAAATCTCTGTACCCTGAATCCGTGTAGTGTGTGTGTGTGTGTGTGTGTGTGTGTGTGCGTGTGTGCGTGGGCGTGTGTGGTAAAGGCGTCATGCATATTTGATATATTTACTGTATATATGCATGGCGAGGCACCACACTCTGCGTTCCAACCAAGTGTCTGGGAAGAAGATGGAGGAGAGAGGAGGAAGAAAAGAGTCTAGGAGGGGAGGAGAGGAGAGAAGGAAGAGGTAGTATTCGATAGCCTCCTCCTCCTCCTCCTCTCCACCTCCTACTCTCCCCCCTCCTCCTCCTCCTCCTCACTCCTCCTCATCCTCCTCCTCCTCCTCCTCCTCCCCTCCTCCTCCATCTCCAAAGAGATACTTGAATCGGTAAGGGGTCATTGTCAAGCATCTCATCCATTTGTCATCGGCGGGGAAGGCGGGCAGACGGGATGGCTATGCTTGCGGTCTCATGGTAATGGAATGGCTGCAGCGAGGGATTCCTTAGGCGTTCCAGAAAGACTACATGACATGGTAGAGTATAGGAAGAGAAGGGAGGGGAGGGAAGAAAGAATGTTAGAGAAAAGTGGAGAGAGAACGCTGCTAGATTTCATGGATAGAGGGAGTAGAGAAAGAGAGAGAGATAGGAGGGAACATTGCGAGACTTCACGAGCTGGTTGAAGAAGAGG
>JACEEZ010000067.1:22500-37500 GCA_016584305.1 Chionoecetes opilio | reverse complement strand
GAACTCATCTAAACCCTACGTGATGAAAGCCAATAATTCAGGGGAAGCACCGCCTTGGGAGGATCCGAACCCTTGCTGCGTGGGGGCGTGGAAGGCGCAGGGACGCACGCCTCCACCCTGACTGATAGGCGGGATGGAAAAGACATAGAGGAAATTTATGTTACCTTCGCGTGGAGAAAGCCCGAGAGGAACAAAGCCTGGCTGGAGGAAGAGATGAAAGAGGAGGTAGGAGGAAGAAGAGGAGGAGGATCAGCGTGAAATAACGGTATATGTATGTAAGCAAAGGAGAGGGAGAGAAGGAAGAGGAGAGGGGTGGAAGAGAGCGGCGTTGCGGGACAGAATAAAGGCAGAATGAAGGAGAAGCAGGCGAGGATGCGAGTTGAGTCAAGTGGAAGTGTAATGAATGGCTGAGGACGTGAAGGGGCCGCGGTGAAGGGCGTTGAAGGGACCAGAATGAGGAGTAAATAGAAAGGGAAAATTTAGCGCCCGGGAAATAGTGGCACTTTAATTCTGGTATTTGACTGCCATTAAAGACCCGGCTAATGCTCTCTCCCGCGTGTCGCCTTTTATGGATGAAGTTTCGAATTATTTTTTTATTCTTATTACGTTTCAAATGTTATTCCTGCACTTCTGGAAATGACTCTGAAGGTCTTTCCTAATGATGTATGTACGAGTATTCATGACTTTTTTTTGACAAGTATCGTTATCAGATTGGTGATTATTCTCAAACGTTCACACTGATTATGTTTGTATGTACGATGGAAATATGACCACATCGAATTTTTTGCATCCATTTTAATAGTTTTTTGTTGATATTTTCGATATTGTGTAATTTTTTATCCATTTACCTTATTCCCTCTTTGATTTATAACTTGGCAATACGATTTTCAATAACCACATAGTTATTTATATTTCACCTTATTATATTCCATTCAATTGACTAGTTACGACACACCTTAACTACCTAAATGGAACGCTTAAGGACGTTTGAATGCACCTGTCTTAAGAGCCCTTTACGCTATGATAACCTGGCGAGGAAGGATATTAACCCAAAACTTTGATGGTGATAAGAGTCAAATCGCTTAGTAGTGTTGCTCAAAAGCAAACAGGTCAGCCTAAAAATGTAAACAAAAATTGCCCCCTATTTTTGGGTTTGGGTAAACCAAAAATTTTAATATCGGAAAACCCAAAACAAAATTGGCGGTGTTTTTTGGGTTAATGGGTTTTTTTTAAATTTTGGGAAGCATGGGGGAGTAAAAAACCCTTTTGGCCTAACTAGGTTTTTTAAATTGCCAGTAAACCTTGTTTTTACTTGGGGGCCTCTTTTATTTTGGGTTTTTAAGGGGGGGGGGGACAGGAAAACAGGTGAGGGGAAAAAGGGGGTCGTTAGTGTATTTTTAAAGGCCGTCCTCTGGGTTTGAACGCATTCCCCAAAACAGGCAAAACAGAACTCCACTTACACCAATACCAAACATAAAGAAAAAACCCCCTTAAAAAACACAACCAACACAGTTTAGACAAAAACCCATGAAAGCAAGAAAAAACAAAAAGACACAGACAGAGGGGAGAACAGCAAAAAAAAAGAACCCCCAAAAAAAATTTTCTCGGGAGAGTTTTTTGGGGGTTTTGGGTTTCCGGGGTTTTGGGGGTTTTAAGTTTTTTTCTGGGGGGTGGGTGTTTTTGGGGTTTTGGTTGTGGGGGTGGTGGGGTGGTTTGGGGGTCGGCCGGGGGGGGAAATTTGGGGGGAATTTGGGGGGGGGTTTGGGGTTGGGGAATTGGGGGGGAGCAAGTAAAACCAGCGCGCTTTCCCCCGGGAAAAGGGGCCCCCGTTTCCCAATTTATTTTTCCAAAGGTTGGTTTTTGGCGGGAAAAATTTTTTTTTCCCAACCACTTCCCTCCAAATTGGTTATTTTCAATCCGTTTTTAAACCCCCCAAACCAACCTTATTCGGGGGTTTTATGGAAAAGGGATTTTCCCTTTTTTCAAATTCCTTTTCTGCCCAACTCCCTTTTAACCCTTTTTAAAAACCAATTTAAACCCGGGCCCGGGCGGTTTTTAATCCGGGGGAAGGTGCGGGCGGGGGGAATTGGGGACGGCCCTAAAATCCAATGTAGAAGGGGATTTTAACCCCAATTACCACAACCCCCCGGGGTTGGTACAAGTTTCCCCAAACCTTTCCCCACAAAACCCCCGGGGGGAACTTCAAACTAAAAAAACCCCAAACCCCACACCCAAACAACCCCCCCGGGAACCAACCCACCCCCCCCCCCCCCCCACACACACACCCCACAACACCCCACAAAACCACACACCCCACCCCCACACAACACACACACACACACACCACACACCCCCAAAACCACCACAAACACACACACCACACAACACCCCACACCCCCACCACACACACACACAAACCCACACCACACAAAACACACACACACACCACACCACACACACACACACAAAAACCCCAAACCACACACACACACCCCACAAAAACACACACACCCCAAACACACACACCACAAAACACACACCAACACACACCCACACCACACACCACACACCCACACACACACACACAACACACACAAACACACAACACACACACAAAAAACCCCACACACACACACCAAACACACAAAACACACCCCACCACACAACACACAACCACACACCCACACACCCAAAACCACACACCACACACCACACACACAACACACCCCCACACCCCACACACACACACAAAACACACCCCACCCACCCACCACACCACACACACAAAACACAAACACACACACACACCCACACACCACACACAAAACACACAAACCACACACACACACACACACCCAAAACCCCCACAAAAACCCCACCACAAAACACCACACACACACAAAACCCAACACACACACCCCCCAAAACCCCCACACACACACACACACAAAACCCCACACACACACACACCACCCCCCAAAACCCCAACACACACACACACCCCAAAACCCACACCCACACCCCACACACACAAAACAAAACAAAACACACCACACACACACAAAAACACACACACCCCACAAAACCACACACACACCCCACCCCCAACACCAAAACCACACACAAAAAACACACACCACACACACCAACACACACACAACACACCACCACACACACCAAACCCACACACACACCCCACACACCCCACACCACACACACCAACAACAACACACACACACACCACCCCACACCCCAACACACCACACACACACACACAACCACACACACACACCACACACACACACACCCACACACCACAACACCCACACACCACACACACCACACCCCACCACACACACACACACCCCAACACACCACACACACACCACAGCACACCACCCACAAAAACCCCACACACAACACCACACCACACACACCCACCCCCCCCACAACACACCACACACACACACACACACACACACCACACACACACACCCCCACCCCACCCCCACACAACCCAACCACACACACCCCAAAACACAAAACACACACACCACACCACACACCCACACACCCCCACAACACACACACACACACCACACACCACACACCCCACACCCCACACACACACACACACACACCACAAAACCGACAACCCACACACACCCCAAACACACCCCACACACACACACCACACACACACACACAAAACCACCACACACAAACACCCCACACACACCACACACCACACACAAAAACACACACACACCAACAACACACCCCACACACACACCACACCCCACAACACACACACACACACACACACACACACCCCACACACACCAAAAACCCCACACAAAACACACAAAAACACACACCCACCCCACCCCACACCCCACAACACCACAAAACACACCACACACAAAACACAAACACCACACACCAACACAAACACAACACCAACAACAACACACACACCCCCACACACACACCCCACACACACCACACCACACCCCCCACCCCACACACACACCCACACCCCACACACACACAACCCACAAAACACACAACACACCCAAACCCACACACACACACACACAACCACACACACACACACACACACACACACACACACCAGGCACTCGAGGCCCCTCCGCCACGCCTGGGCCCCGTCCAGACCTCACTTGACGCCCCGCCGAGCCCCTGCATCCGGCACGCCACACAGGGGGTGGAGACGCCATCCACCTACGTCCTCTAAGCTCACTAACAAGGGGAAAAATATGTTACAAGAGTGGGGAACAAGAAATCAGAGAAAAAAAAATTGCCATTCTGGGGGAAATTTAAATTTAAATACCAAACTAATAAAAAAAATATATAAAATTTACCTTGACCAAACTCGGGAAAAAGGGGAAAAATTAAAAAAAAACCATAGCTATAAAACTGAGCCCAAAAACGAAAAATTACCAAATTTAAATAAAAAAATAAAAAAACCCGCTTTTGACCCAAGTAAGTGTAGTAGCAAGTTTTTTGAGTGGCCAGGACTCTCTTAACCCACTATAACAAGGGGAAGAATAAGTTACAAGAACGGGAAAAGAAAATAAAGAAAAAAAAAAAAACCCCTACTGACCCTTTAAAATATATGTTTAATTTAAACGAATAAAAATTGGGAAAGCTTTTGACCTAATTAGAGTAGGAAATTTTAACTATATAAGAAAATATATGAATAGCGTTGATTTAAAGTGGTTTATGGACAGTTTTTTGAGGGGCCGGACCCCCCAAAGGCCCGTGACATTTCGTTTCCCCAATGACGCATTTGGGGCCCCCGGGGGAACGAGGCAAGCCGAGAAATTTGGTCTTTTTAATTAAACCCTGAAAAAAATTTAAATATCGCGAAGGAAAGTGGAGAGATGCTTTCCTGTCTTGTCGAAGGAGCGAATGCAAGCAGAAAAAGCAGGACATAAAATTTTTCATCACACCTCTCATATTACCTCGTCTTTATTACCTCGTGTGTCTCTCTCTCTTCTCCTCGTCCCTCTCTCTCTCTCCCCTCCCCCTCTCTCCTCTCTCCTTTCCCCTCTTTTTCTCTCTCTCCTTTTCTCTCTCTCTCTCTCTCTCTCTCTCTCTCTCTCTCTCTTTTTGTCCATTGCGTTTTTTCACTTCCAATTCTAGTTTCCTTCCCTCCATTCAAGTATCTCGCCTCCCTGGAGCCTTCATGCTACCTAAGTAACCCTCCCCTGAGCCTCTTCACAGCCTCTCTCACACCACTCACACACCACTCACACACCACTCACACCACTCTCTTCATTCCACATTATTACCAACATAGGGAGACCCCAACCTCTCACCTCAGAAACTAGTATACTATTTGTGTGCCTCCTAAAGGGAAAGCCACCGCCAAAAACTTTAAGATAAAAATGTTCCCCCCGACGCATTTAAATTCGACCTAACTTCGCCCCCCAACACTATATCATGCCGTTTAAAAATACAAAAGGGGGCAGAGGAATTTCAGTCTTAGGCCCTGACGCCTGAAGGTTTGTTTTTGATGTTCGGTGATTCTTGTGACTGTCGACCTGGTTTAGAAAGTTTGTTCGTTGGGTTGTTAAAGTTTTTCCCTAGTGGGTAGCATTTACTGTTCTAAAACCCCTCTCCTTTTTTTCTCTCTCTCTCTCTCTTCTCTCTCTCTCTCTCCCCTTTTCTCTCTCTCCTCTAACCCCCAAAAAACTCTCTCCTCTCTTCTCTCTCCTCTTTCTCTCTCTCTCTCTCTCTCTCTCGTGGGCTTCAGGGGAAAAAGAGGGAGAGAGAGAGAGAGAGAAGAAAGAGAGAGAGAAGAGAAAAAAAGAAAAGGGGAGGAGAGAGGATCTAATGTAAGAAGATAAAACCAAAATTCATCATTCATCATTTTCTGTAAGAACCATCATGAAGTAAAACCGGTTTTGTGTGTGTGTGTGTTTGTGTTGTGTGTGTTTTGTGTGTGTGTATGTGTGTGGGGTGGGGTGGTTTTTGTGTGTGGTGTGTGTGTGTGTTTTGTATTTGTGGGGGTGGGGTGTGTGTTTTGTGTGTATGTGTGTGGGTGTGGGGGTTGTTGGAGTGTGTGTGTGTGTGTGGGTTTTGTGGGTGTGTGTGTGTGTGGGGGGTGTGTGTTGTTTGTGTGGGTGTGTGGTGCGGGGCCCACAACCTCTCCCAACCCTTTGGGAATGATCTTTTGGAAATAGGAAAACTCCTCCTCCTCCTCATTCTTTCCCTCTTCTCGCTTTTTCCTACCCTTATTTCACCCTGTAATTTTTTTTTCTCTCTCTCTCTCTCTCTTCTTCTCTTTTCCCCTCTCTCCCCTCTCTCTTCCCCTCCCCGCCTCTTCTCTCCCTCTCTCCTTCCCCTCTCTCTCTCGCTCTCTCTTCTCCTTTTCTCTCTTCTTTTCCTTTTCTCTTCTCTCCTCCTCTCTCTCTCTCTCTCGTCTCCTCTCTCTCTCCTTTTCTCTCTCTCTCTCTTTACTCATTATTCCCTTCTTCCATTCCTCGTATATTTTCTTTAATTTTTTCCCTCATTTTTCCTTATCTTTTGCTTCCTTCTTCATCCTTTCTTTTTATCTTTCATCCCATAGGGTCTCTTATTATTGAGCTTTATTATTGATTTTATATTTATTACATTATATTTCATCTCATATTGATTTTGTATTTGTATCTTTTGTTGCAATCTTCGTTATTTCTCATTTTCTTTATACTTCAGCTTTTCATAACTTTCTCACGTCACTGAATATATTTTTATGTAAACTTTCATTTCTGGAACATTCATTTTTTTCAGAAATCTGAGTATGTATTTTATTTTGTTTAGCACAAGTATTTCTCTTTATATAAACCCTCTGTACTATTTTATTTTTACCAACTATTTTCTCTATTATTTTCATTATTGACCTTTTCCTACCTTTTCCATCATTATCATAACATTTCTAACTGTCCCATCATTATCATAACATTTCTAACTGTCCCATCATTATCATAACATTTATAACTGTCCCATCATTATCATAACATTTATAACTGTCCCATCATTATCATAACATTTATAACTGTCCCATTATTGACACCATACTTATCTTAAACGACCATTAACCCCTTGAGGCCCAGAACGTAATTTACATTGTAATTTGGCTACCATAAAACAACTTTAATGAATCTAAGCAATAATTAATAGATATGACCTGTGTAGTATCCTCGTCCACTAGTTAATTTGGTATGTTATGTTACTTTTTGTAATTTTATGGATAACAACAGACGATTTTATATAGCAAAGAAAAGATCTGAGCGTGAAGGGGTTAATAATAACTCTCACTACTATATGACAAGAGACAGTTTAGGATTTCTCTACGCTGTTCTTCTTACCTTTTCCATCATTATTCTAACATTTCTTACTGTCTCATCTCTCACCTACCTTCCTCCCTCCCTTCCTTTAATCGATATATCTCACGCATCGATACAGTAATCCGTAGAAATCCTTCATCATCGAGCCTTTTTACTTATTAGTATTTATTAGTTCATTAGCGTGACAGTTATGTTTCCCCGATACACTGCGCTGGACTTGGCTGCCTGGCTACTCTCCTCGCAGCGAGTATTTGATTGGCTCATCACTCTAATGGACGTGATTTGATTGGTAACGATGGACGCATGCTGATTGGGCCTGCAGCGAAAATGATCAGAGTGTGATTTGCGTTAATAACAGGGTTTAGAGAGAGAGAGAGAGAGAGAGAGAGAGAGAGAGAGAGAGAGAGAGAGAGAGAGAGAGAGAGAGAGAGAGCGTTTATAATCAATGTTTTTTTCTCGTTTTTGTCTGGGCTATTGAGTCTATTCGAAAAAGGTGTGATTTCAAACATTCCTTTTGTAGTTGATAGCCTTTGTGAAACTATCATCAATGCATAGTAGTAGTAATAGTAGTAGTAGTAGTAGTAGTAGTAGTAGTAGTAGTAGTAGTAGTAGTAGTAGTAGTATGGTAGAAGGGGCAGGCAAAATGACACGGAAGGACGAAGGAGTAGGAACGTAGCGGGGAATGAGGAAGGAACATGAGTAAGTAAGGCGAGTGACAGACAGAATGAGTCAACCCTATTTTCTGATTCATGCACAGGTGAGTCAGGCAGCGTCCCATCCCGCGCATTTCCCACTCCTCCCTCTCCTCCAGACTTCATTAAGAGGACATTCACCCCTAGCATGATAAGGTTATTTATTTTCTTCCCCCTCACTTCCCCCTTGGCTTCTAAATGTTAGTGTTGATTAATTAAATGCCAAAATAAAAAAGGGGGAATGTGCCAGACAAAAAAAAAAGTTAATGTATATAAGGTTGATATAGTATATAGTAATGATATACACACACTATACTTATCATAGACCACCACTTAGACCACTATAACACTACTTGAAGACATTTTAGGATTTCTTTACGCTGTCCTCTACTCTGCTGTTTGTAGTGTTAAAATTTACCTTATCTTAACCAGGATGTTTGTGTAGAGTCAGGTATTAGTGAAAGGTATATATGGTGATGAATTGATAAGGGGGGGTATTCTAGATCGAATACAGGTGTCGGTGGAGTTATTAGAGTCGATGATAGAGATGGAGTGAAGGAGAAATATAGGCGAAGACAGGAGGAGGAGAATTAGGTGAAGAGATTAAGACTAAAGATGAAGGAGAGTTCAGGGGCAACTCAGCGTAGGAGTTCACTCCTACGCTGATGATTCTACCCTGCATTTTTCAACGTCGTTTATTAGACGTCCAACTCAACAGGAACTAAGTGTTTCACGGAGAGATGCCACCGAGCGCCTAACTTCTGATCTTTCTATAATTTCTGATTGGGGCAAAGCAAACCTTGTTTTGTTCAATGCCTCAAAAACCCAATTTCTTCACCTATCTACTCAATAAAACCTTCCAGATAACTATCCCCTCTTCTTCAATGACACTCAACTGTCTCCTTCTTCTACAATGAGCATTCTAGGACTATCCTTTACTAAAAATCTGAACTGGAAATCTCACATCTCATCTCTTGCTAAAACAGCTTCTAAGAAGTTAGGTGTCCTGTGGCGTCTGCGTCCTTTTTTTTCTCCCTCCCAATTGCTTGCTCTCTACAGGGGCCTTATCCGCCCATGTATGGAGTATGTCTCACATGTTTGGGGAGGATCCACTCATACAGCTCTCCTAAACAGGGTCGAGTCAAAAGCTTTTCGTCTCATCAACTCCCCTCCTCTGACTGACTGTCTTCAATCTTTAAATCACCGACGCAATGTTGCTTCTCTTGCTCTCTTCTACCGTTATTTTCATGCTCACTGCTCTTCTGAACTTGCTAACTGCATGCCTCCCCCCCTCCCGCGGCCTCGCTGCACAAAACTTTCTACTCATTGTCATCCCTATTCTGTCCATCTTCCTAATGCAAGAGTTAATCAGTATCTTTACTCTTCCATCCCTTTCACTGGTAAGCTCTGGAACTCTCTTCCTGTTTCTATTTTTCCACTTTCCTATGACTTAAATCTTTTCAAAAGAAGAGTAACAAGACACCTCCCGAACTAAATTGGCTCACCCCTCTTTTTTATATTATTCTCTTACTGTCTTCTTTATAGGGACTGGCAACTAAGCGGGCTTTGTGTTACCCATTTTTTTGTGCCCTTGGCCAGTCCTTTGTGATTTAAAAAAAAAAAAAAAATAATAATAATGTGCCTTAGAAGGAGGAAAGAAGGTCGGAGGTGGTAAAAGAGGGGTGGGAGAGGGGGTTAAGACTGTCACCCCCAGCCAAGCACACCCCCAACCACGCACCACACACAAAGACAGCTCAGGGGCAAGGTTTAATAAGGGCGTTTTCTCTATTCGGGTCGCATTCCTCACCCACCCACGCATTGGAAGACGCTTCGAAGAGTAACTCCCTCTCTTTCTCTTCCTCCAACTACAATACTTAAGAAGTCTATAGTATGACTGTCGACACATTATAGTTTCATTATATATATATTTATACCCTTGTATACGATAGATAAATAATTCCTATGGTGCATACGGTGAAATATGTCTTATGGTTTTGCTCTTAAATTAGTGATCATACGAAATTGATGAATGCAGTTTTTTATTAGTGATTTTACGATTCATTCGACTGACGCAAGGAAAGCAGAGTTTCTATTATGTTAGTTTTAGGCTTTATTTTTTTAGTTTTTCGTCCCCTTCCTCTTTCTCCTTATTCTTCTTTGTCGCATCGCCTTGTTTTCTAATACTCACACACTCCTTATTCTCCTCCCAATCCTCTTTCTTCATCTCCTCTTCCTGAAGGACCAATACTGGAGACTCAGCAGCAAGCACAGCGGTAGTGTCTCAGCCTTGCGAAAGTGCTGACTCGTATGATAAATGTCCTATGAATCCTGACAATGGCTATGCTACCTGAGAGAGAGAGAGAGAGAGAGAGAGAGAGAGAGAGAGAGAGAGAGAGAGAGAGAGAGAGAGAGAGAGAGAGAGAGAGAGAGAGAGAGAGAGAGAGAGAGAGAGAAGAGAGAGAGGAGAGAGAGAGAGAGAGAGAGAGAGAAGAGAGAGAGAGAGAGAGAGAGAGAGAGAGAGAGAGAGAGAGAGAGAGAGAGAGAGAGAGAGAGAGAGAGAGAGAGAGAGAGAGAGAGAGAGAGAGAGACGTTATTATTTCTTCCGTCTGAAAATGACAAAGGCCTGAATGAAAATGTCACCAGAAATGCGATCGAAAAATTCGGTCAAACTCACTCGTTCACATCCTCCTCCCCGGCACTCATTGCGACAACAACGGCTTTGATGGGCTTCTGTTGACTTTAAAACTCTCTCCCACTCTCTATCTCCGCTGGGTCGCTGAAGGCCAATAATGAAAATCTATATACTGCCATTGATTGAACTCAAATCCGATTTAGGCTTTGTGAAGATGAGATGTAGGGAGGAGGGAGGGGGAGGGAGGGAGATGGAGGAGAGGAGTGCAAGGGAAGAAAGGAGGGAAATAGGAAGAGGTTTTAAGGGGAATATGTGGAGATGAAGTAGGGAAGGAGGTAGGTAGAGGGATGGAGAAGAGGAGTGAAAGGGATGAAAAAAGGAAATAGGAAGTTATTTTTAGTAGAGGAGTGAGGAGGAGGAGTAAAGGTTTGACCTGACGGGGAGAGGTGTGTGTGTGTGTGTGTGTGTGTGTGTGTGTGTGGAGGGGGGGCAGGTGAGTGGGAAGGCCGTGATCTGAGGAAAGATGGGTCCACCTGGAAAACAACTGAGCTGCCCCTTGACCCATCCGTGCCCTCCAGGGAGCCGCGGCCGTCCTGGGCCTGGCGCTGATGGCTTCCCCCGCCGCACCTCTAACTGGAACCCAATTTGTGTTGTTGTCTTCATATCTGCGTTGAGGATGATTTTAGGATTTTTTTTTGGTTTAGTGTCAATAGTTGTGTGTGTGTGTGTGTGTGTGTGTGTGTGTGTGTGTGTGTGTGTGTGTGCGTGTGCGCGCGTGTGTGCGCGCGTGTGTCATTCACTAATTCACCCATGGTCTTGTCCACGCTAGCCGAACTCGTGATCGCCAGCTTCACCCTCCTGGTGCGAGCTTGGAGGTCATTAATACCGATCTTTGCTGTGTGTGTGTGTGTGTGTTGTGTGTGTGTGTGTGTGTGTGTGTGTGTGTGTGTGTGTGTGTGTGTGTGTTATTCACCCATGGTCTTGTCCACGCGAGCCGGGCTCGTGATCGTCAGTTTCACCCTCCCGATGCGAGCTTGGAGCTCATTATTACCGATCTTTGGGTAATGCTGGGACCTCACACACCACATTCCTTTGCTCAAGGGGGACAGTAACCGCCCGAATATGTTAGTGAAAAATCCCCGTGAGCAGTGAGGAATCGAACCGGCTACCACAGAATGGCAGTCCAGCGCTCTATCCACTTGATCATCGTGGCGGCGTGTGCATGTGTGTGTGTGTGCATGTATAAATCAGTCGTGGTGGGGTCGAGTAAGACATGATGTAATGGTTTGCAGTAAGCAGCTTTTTATCAGCGTAAGTACATTGTGGTGAGGCAACGCTGGTGGGCTGGAGGGTCAGGGTCACACTGCTGCCCCCCGCCGGGTGACTGACCTGTCCGCGGCGCGTCCCTGTGACCTGTACTGGTGCTGCTTCTTGCTCTTTTCTTCTCAGGCTGTGTGTGTTCATGTGTACGTGTTGGTGTACGTGCACACACCTGTCGTGCAGCACCTGTCCCGCCGTGTTGGAGGCACCACCACCACCCTCGTCTGTCCCTGCCCTCCCTCCCTCCCTCCTGCCCCTGCACAGGCGGCCTAGACAGCTCCACACCCTCCAGCAAGCCCGGACGTCGATTTGTTTGTTCGTCCTTTCCTCCAGGGATTGCCTTGGGTTTTGTCAGGACAAGCCTCTTGTTTTTCACAGATTTTCGATTCGCATACATGACTCGACTATGTGCGTGTGTGTGTGCATATATATATATATATATATATATATATATATATATATATTATATATATATATATATATATATATATATATATATATATATATTATGTGCGAGTTTTTCCCTTCGTGGAATAGTTTATGGTGAAACCGTAGGACAGCAATGGAAAGTTAATATGTGTACATTATTGTATGGCAAACATTATGTAAATGACGCCGAGCTCTTTGTGTGCTTGTCAGTGTCAACATTATACAATACAGCGTTGTGGGGTGTTCGTTGCGTTCAGGACATTTTGGAAAACATGTGTTCAAAACCTCGTAAAGAATTATCATTGTGAGCGAATCTTGGATTTTTTGTGCTGGTAGACCGGTGATAAGACAACTTGAAATATTTTCTTTGCAAGCAATCAATGTGAGTGATGGCGGCGCGTAGTGCAGTCACATTCACACGGTATCAAGGAGGTGAAGGACACCAACACGGCGCTCAGGCCTGGCAGAGGACGTGTGTGTATGTGTAGGGGAATAGGAGGCCAAAGCCATATATATGGCTTTGCAGGAGGCAAGGCGGTGGTGGGGACACGCGGCCCTGTGAGGCGGGCTACAACGCTAAGGGATGTAATGTGGACGTACGGTACAAAGACATCGAGCAGAGAATCCGTGCAGCCAGAAAGAATGCAATAGCCTCCATTTTTATAACCAGTCCTTCGCCGCTTGACACGCTGTAACCGATTCATTACTTACGCTGCCCAGAAACTTTCCGCACTCAGCAGAGAGGCGTCATAAAGCCTTGCAGTGACAGGTCCCACAACAGACGCGGCAGCTTCGTTAGTTAATGTCCTGAGGTGGAAAGGAGGACAGGGGAGGAGGCGAAGGAGACTTGTAATTGTTTATTTTATCTTGCAAGACATTGACAGCTGAGGCGTGCACGAAGCTTCGGGGTTTGGAGGGAAAGAGGATTAGGGAAGCAGCGAACAGGACGAGAAACATAAGTAGCTCTTAATATAGTGATTTCCAACGAACCACTAGCATGTATGTACACAAAGGGCTTTAAAGTTCAAGATCCCGTTCAGAACAGTCCCAGATCACAAGCTGTAAGGAAGGTCACCAAAAAAAACCGGTATTCTTTCTATCATGATTGAGTGGAGACGAAATCATGTTAAAGAATATTAGTATAAAAGCGCGTGTGTTCAAGTCATGCTGATTTCCCTCCACCCTTCAGCAGAGCACGGGCCCCAATCTGCTGTTGGCCGTCTCCAGCGTTACCTCCATCGTCTCCAGCTTTGGTGTTCTCGGTTGCCTTCTCAAAAAAAGGAAAAAAGAGAAAGATCAATAAAAAGAAAAAAAAGTTGCTTCTCACCGTCATGGTCTTAAGACAGGTGTACACCGGTTTCTGGCTCCCTGCCAATATGGCTCACGAGGAACCACACACACACACACACGCCTGGGGAGCCATGAGTCTATCGTCTTTCATTGCCACACACTTCTCGTCGCTTCACTCAGTCGGTGTTTGTAGCTCCTGTATCACCTCTTGTTTCTCTGCCTCTTCATTGACAACCGACTCTGCACCCTTAACTATGGGTATTCTGTAGGCCTAAAACATAACACAGGCGGGAGGTGAGGCAGCGTGAGCCCTTCAAGATATTCCCCGAGACCCCGGATAATAACTCTTTGTTCTTGGTGGAGACGTCGCCGCGTGGTACTGCGCTGCAACTCTCTTCGTTGCAGGGCCTGGTAACACTGCTCTTCCCCCCCGCCCCGTCATCCCCTAGTCACCCTGCCACTCCCCCTCCCTCCCTCCCCTCCCTTATACTCGATCTCTCTCCCACACACTCCGTCCGTCTAGTTCCTCAGGTTTACGGTACTGCTTACTTGAGGGCGGCCGGTGCTTTCCTCCGACCTCCGTCTTAGTAGGTCACGCGGCGGCGGTGGTGGTGCCGAGCTGTCGCTGTGCCGAGGACTTGCTGTGTCTTGCTGTACACACATCGAGGCAGCAACTTCTGTGCACTCTACCCTTCATGTCTCATCCATAATAATTTGTATTCATCTAATTATCTCGTGCGCGTAGAGTTGCTTCCACAAATCGACGCCTATATACATGTACATGATATCAAAAGAAAAATGTAGTATGCAGTAGCAGCGATAGTGGGAGTTGAAAGGGGTCAATGATGAGTCGTGACCAGGGGCTTATGTAGGTAGCAATGGGCCGCGCCCTCGACCCCCGACTCCCAAGCCAAGACAGAGCCCCAAGGCACCCACCAGGACCTTCAGCGCCCAGCCAGGCGTGGAAGGCGGAGGTCCACCGGCCAGGCAGGCACGCTGATGGAGGCTTCCTCTTTTTTGCTTGACATACGTGTTGAAAATGTAAATTAAATGTACGAGTATACTGTTGTTTCCTTTATACTGCTTGTAATCTGATTTGTGTGTGTGTGTGGTGTGTGTGTGTGTGTGTGTGTGTGTGTGTGTGTGTGTGTGTGTGTTTGTGAAGTAAAATAACTAGTTTTCGAGAGAAAACAATATGACTATTGAAAATATGTAATTTTACGAGAAATGTTTAGCCTCCTGACCCATGAACAGCGTGTAGTGAGTGGGGCACAAGGAACAC
>JACEEZ010000067.1:0-15000 GCA_016584305.1 Chionoecetes opilio | reverse complement strand
AGGTGTTGGGTGGGCCGTGTAATAGCGGAGGTGGGGAGGCTGCAAGGTGTGACTGACAGGTGGAAAAAAAAGAGAGTTAGAGAAAAAAATGTAACCTAGAAAATAGAGATCCGATCGGGGTTTGGCAGTTGTTTGAGGAGAAAGAGAGACTACAGTAAAGGCTGCCGGTGCATGGAGGAGGAGGAGGAGGAGGAGGAGGAGGAATACAATACAAAGGAATACAAAGGAAACACAAACAGCAAAACAGAACGATAGGTCCTTACAAAGACTGTTTTGCTTTAAAAAACTATTTACTACACTAACTAGATAATAAGAGAGGAAGGATAGGAAGTAGAAGGCTCCTCCTCACCCACCCCATCCATCCAGCCGAAGCTGACGGAAAAGAAGTTGATACCAGGCAACATAGAAAAAATGCATGGAATTGGAGAAAGTTGAAAGCTGTAATCTATGGCAATACTACTAGTTGTGGGGGGTAGGTTTAGTGATTGATAGATAGGTCATGTTATGTGTGTTTGTAATGTGTGAACACAGAGTGTGCAGGTTAAAGGGTGGTGCGGCAGCCTTGCATGGCGCTTTCTTGGGAGGCAGGCAAGCAGTCAATCAGGCCCCAGGCTCCGTTCAACCAATGCGGCTTGGTACTATTCCATGTAGGACGCCCGTACACTTCAATGCCTCCTGCAGCAGTGACCCTGGTACCTTAAAGCCCGATGGGTGGTCACTAACTGTCAGGGACCCTAACTGAACCACAGCCCCGGTCACTGTCGAGAGAGTAGTGGTACGTTAACTCGGTGGCTATCTGTCAGTGTGTTATGAGGTCTAATGTAGTGTTGGTGTAGGCTCAGTGTGAAGTCAGGGGTGGTGCGGCAGCCTTGGCATGGCGCGCTTTCTTGGGAGGGCAGCAGTCAATCAGGCCCCGCTCCGTTTCAATCCACTGCGGTAGTGCACCTTTCCAAGTTAGGACGCCGTGCACTTCAATGCCCCCTGCCAGCAGTGGACCCCTGGTATATAAATCCCGATGGGGTCACTAACTCGACAGGGCCCTGACTGAAACCACAGCCCGTCACAGTGTCAAAAAAGTTGTAGTAGTGCCGTCTTACTCGGGGCTGTTGAGACTTGTGGGAGGGGTTGTGTAGACGCGACTCGACAATCATTTTACGCAATGAGAGTAAGTTTCAGAGGCCCGCGAGACGCGAGATAAATTAGTATTCGAGATTGAACCAGTGAAACCGGGGGGATTTGATATGAAATATTATCGAGGCGACTTTTTAAAGATTCTATTGTATTTGAGTTTACTACGTCTGAACGGCAGGCCCATTCATACGTTACCAACCAACGCGTTTGTGAAGATAGTACTTTGCGTCCGTTCGTTACAAACCGTTTCCTGCTTATTTTAAATCCGTTGTTTTCTAGTTGAGCTCTGAACGGTCTAGCGTGAAAGATTTTCGGGACTACGTTCGTAAATCGTTGAAGATTTTAAATACTTGATTAGGTCACTCTTATCCTTAGTTTTGTTAGTGGGAATAAGTTAAGTTCTTTGAGCCGATTTTCGTAGATTTATTTTCGCAAACTAGGTTAATTTTGGTTAATCTGCGCTTGTATTTTTTCTAGTTATCTATGTCCTTTTTATAATAAGGTGACCAGAACTGCACACAGATTCTAGATGGGGGGCGAAACAAGCGAGTTAAAAAGAAGTGGCGTATAACTTTTTCAGATTTGAAAAGGAAAGTTCGTCCAATAAAGCCAACCAATAATTTATTTGCAGTTTTTACTACCTCTATAATTTGTTATTCGGTTTGAGATCTTTCGCGATTATACGGCCTTAAATCTTTTTCTTTATCAACACTTGTAGTTGGAAACGTTCATCACGTAGCTTTTATTGAAGGGTGTTATTACCGATATGTAGTACATGGCATTTGTCAAGGTTGAAATTCATTTTGCCATGTTTTTGACCATTCTGGTAGCGTTGTTTAAGTCGTTTTGTAGAGTGGGCGGAATGAGAGTCTGTAGAGGCTATGTTGTGATTTTCGTTTGCATCAGCAAAATTTCGATATCCTGCATTGTGATTCCTCGTCAATGTCAATTTATGTATTTAAGAACAAGGATAGGGTCAGAGAACTGATCTGAGGAACACCACTATTTACACTGGTCCAGTCAGAAGGAATTTCCATTTATTACCACCCTTTGTTTACGATTTGACAGCCAGTTTTCATCCAATTTGAAAGATGGCCTGTTTATACCATGAGCTGTTACTTTGTAATGAGACGCTTATGAGGAACTTGTCGAACGCTTTTTGAAAATCGAGGTAAACTACGTCTACTGACCTCGTCTTGTGTCATTTTGAATACACTATCTGAAAAATCAAGTAAGTTTGAGAGGCTTGAGCGTTTATTTCTGAATCCATGCTGCGAGTCTTTGGATTATGTCATTTCTTCTAGAACTTAACGATTTTGTCTCTTATGATGGATTCCATTATTTTCCAGCAACTGATGTTAAACTGATTGGGCGATAGTTTCGGGCTGCGACTTGTTCCTTTTTTAAGTATGGGTGTGACATTTTGCTAGTTTCCATTCGCACGGTACATTTCCGGTGAGTAAAGATTATTAAATAAGATGGAAAAGTGGTTTCCTATTTCGTTCTTGCTCTTTAATATGCGTGGCGAAATTTGATCGGGACCAGGAGCTATTGTTTATCTTCATGTTATTTATCGCGAGCAAAAATGTCACATTCCGAAAGGTAATGAGCTGAGGCAAGTACCCTTTGTCTGGGTTTTCGGGATGGGTTGATTTTGCGTGTTTCACTGTGAAGGACTGAGCAAAAAAGTTATTTTAGGAGTATCCGCATAGATACTTCATTTCTGTGTGAAAAGGAGGAGGAGGAGGAGGAGGAGGAGGAGGAGGAGAGGAGGAGGAGAGGAGGAGGAGGAGGAGGAGGAGGAAGGAGGAGGAGGAGGAGGAGGAGGAGGGAGAAGTATTAGTATCAGAGTAATGAGAAGTAGTGTTGCTGATAGTGATGTTGATGGTATTAGAGAAACATAAGAAGGAAATTAGAGAAGTGAAAAATCGAAGGGAAGGGTATTAGCTAAGTGGAAGAGGTGGTGGGAAGTGTACTAGAGGAGTGGAAAGTCGAGGAAAAGGTATTAGATAAGTGGAAGAGGTGGTGGAAGGGTACTAGAGGAGTGGAATGATGAAGGGAATGGAGGAGGACGATCGCGTAAAAAGTGGAAGGGGTGCGTGTCGACCTGTTTGAGGAGGAGGAGGAGGAGGAGGAGGAGGAGGAGGAGGAGAGGATGGAGGAGGACGGAGGAGGAGGAGGAGGAAGGAGGCAGGAGGAGGAGGCGGAGGTTAAGGAGGGGGGGGGGTAGAGGAAAATAGCATAGGATAAGCTAGGAGGAGGCTAGGAAGAGGAGGAGGAGGAATAAGAGATGAGGAAGATGGCCTAGTGGAATATAGCAATAGGCAAGGAAGAGGAGGAGAGGAGGAATAAGAGAAACGCAAGAGAGCTAAAGCGTCGTGTCAGAGGCCAAGGAAAGGCGAGGACGAGTGTTGGGAAATGCACATGAGGTAGCGAAGTGCATGGGAGGCGAAAGGTGAGGGGGGGTGAGGTGAGGATCGTGAGGAGGGGGAGTTGGAGTGTGACGGGATAAGGGGAGAGGTGAATAGGATGAAAGGCAAGGGAGGCATGTCATAGGCGAAGGTAGGAGATAGGAAAGGGAAATGCATGGTTTGGCAAAAGGTTAAAAGGGAAGGAGTGGGGAGTATGGCGTGTAAGGGGGATAAAGGGAGAGGTGAATAGGGTGGAAGGCAAAGGGGGAATATTAGAGAGGAAAAATGGAAATAGGAAAAGGAAAGAAATGTATGGTTTGAAAAAAAAGATGTTGAAAGGAAAGATCATTGAAGTGTTAAGGTCATGTATGTTAAAGGTTGGAGGAGGAGGAGGAGGAGGAGGAGGAGGTTGCAACGCCTGACGAAGGGAAGATGAAGAGGAAGGGGTGGCATGGTATTCAAGGGGTTAGGGAAGGGCAAGGTTGTGGAAAAGGCGTGATGTCATTGTTATGGTTGACGGCATGACAGGTGAATGAGGCGGGGTTAGAGGGCGTCAGGTGTAGCGGAGGCAGGTGAGGGCTGTCATAAGTTATAGGTAATGGGTGTCATAAGGTAGTAGTGGGTGTCATAGGTTAGTAGTGAGTGTCATAAGGTAGTAGTGGGTGTCATAGGTTAGTAGTGGGTGTCATAAGGTAGTAGTGGGTGTCATAGGGTAGTAGTGGGTTCAGAGGTTTAGTAGTGGGTGTCATAAGGTAGTAGTGGGTGCCATGGTTAGTAGTGGGTGTCAGGTTATAGTGGGTGTTCATAGGTAGTAGTGGGTGTATAGGTTAGTAGTGGGTGTCATAAGCATAAGTTAGTGTGGGTCTGTCATAGGTAAAGTAGTTGGGTGTCATAGCGTTAGTAAGTGGGGGTCATAAGGTAGGAGTGGGTGCCATAGGTTAGTAATGGGTGTCATAAGGTAGTAATGGGTGTCATAGGTTAGTAGTGGGTGTCATAAGGTAGTAGTGGCTGTCATAGGTTAGTAGTGGGTGTCATAAGGTAGTAGTGGGTGTCATAGGTTAGTAGTGGGTGTCATAGGTAGTAGTGGGTGTCATAGGTTAGTAGTGGGTGTCATAAGGTAGTAGTGGGTGTCATAGGTTAGTAGTGGGTGTCATAAGGTAGTAGTGGGTGTCATAGGTTAGTAGTGGGTGTCATAGGTTAGTAGTGGGTGTCATAAGGTAGTAGTGGGTGCCATAGGTTAGTAATGGGTGTCATGAGGTAGTAATAGGTGTCATAAGGTAGTAATGGGTGTCATAGGTTAGTAGTGGGTGTCATAAGGTAGTAGTGGCTGTCATAGGTTAGTAGTGGGTGTCATAAGGTAGTAGTGGGTGTCATAGGTTAGTAGTGGGTGTCATAAGGTAGTAGTGGGTGTCATAGGTTAGTGGTCTGTCATATGATAGTAGTTGTCATAAGCTGGGTGGTGTTCATAGGGTAGTATAAAGTAGTAAGTAGGTGGGTAGCGTAGGTAGTAGTAGTAGTAGTATAGGGTAGTTATTTAGTGGTTTTCATATGCCAGGTGGTGGTTGGTCATAGGAACAATTTAACGGATGGAGACATTAAGCGCTTCAAATCCAACCAACGCCAGATAAAGATAATAATGCAAAGAAAATAAACAAAAGGGCACTAGGAAGAAAAAACGTAAAAAATAAAAAAAATTACGAAAAATCTAGAGCATTTGACCTATCTACACAACTTCCATCTATATACAATTTGTCCCACTCTTGAAATTGAAATGGCAAAAAAATGGGAATACTGTTGCCAGTGTTACGTGTCAAAAAACGTACATGTATATATTATTTGAAGTGACCTTGGGAGTAGCTTGGTGGAGAAAAAAAAAATATGAAGGGGGGCTGGGAGGCGATGAAGCTCATTAGGGGACGTAAAGATTTCAGTGCTAAGGGCCCCCCCCCCCGCGGCTTCGTGTTTGCAAGGTGAGTGGTCTGTTCAGGAGGAGGAGGAGGAGGAGGAGGAGGAGCGAAGGAAGGAGAGGAGGAGGAGGAGGGAGGAGGAGGAGGAGGAGGAGGAGGAGGAGGAGGAGGAGTAATCTAAGATTTCAACCACCACTGATACTTGAAGGACAATTTAAAAATAGTGGAAATAGGAGGAACCCAAAGGAGCCCTCCCTAAGAACAAAAAAAAGACAGAAAAAAAAAGGCAGAAGGAGGGAAGAGGGGGCAAAAACAGTGAGAGTGGTTGCATCGTCGTTGTTCCCAGCCGCTCTACCCACGCACTGGTCCTCTCCTGGTAAGCCTGAACGAATACCAGCCGTCTTGTTGTTCTTTTGCTTTTTCCCTCCGACATAAATTGGAAATTGAAAAAAAAAAAATAAACAGAAATTTAAATAAACTCAAAACATTTCATTGATCTGTTATTTCGGATTCTTGCGTTGTGTCTTTGAAGGTGCGGTGTGTTGAGGATATAATATTTTACCGTGCCTGTTTTTTTTAGCACTTGTCCCCATCCGCTGTGTACGTAAGTGTTGTAGAATATAAAGACAGTTGAGCCAAGGTTAAGGTGGGTGGTGGTGGTGGATGGTGGTGGTGGTGGTGGTGGTGGTGTGGTGTAGTGGATGGTGATGTGGTGGTGGTGGTGGTGGTGGGTGTAGGGTGTGGGGGTGGGGTGGGTGGTGGTGGTGGTGGTGGTGAGTGGTGGTGGTGTTGTGTGATAGTTGTGGTGGTGTGGTGGTGGTTGGTGGTGGTGGTGTGGTGGTAGTGGTGGTGGTGGGTGGTAGGGTGGTGGTTGGGTAGTGGTGGTGGTGGTGGTGGTGGTGGTGGTGGTGGTGGTGATAGTGGTGGTGGTGGTGATGAGTGGAGTCTGCTTGATAATATCATAAGTCAGGTTTTTGTAATAGTTTTGAGTCAGTGGTGCCAGGTAAAAAAACACATAAATTAATAATGCTGTGCCGGGATAATGCATACGAAATTATATAAACGTAATGATGGAAAAAATAACACCCTTCCGAGGAGATTAATTGTACGCTGGTAATGAAAGGAAAGACAGTCTCAAGGAAAAAGGAAAACAAAACTATGATGAAATATGCACTAAGGGAAGAAAGAAAAGCTGCCATATGTACATTTCTTATATACGACAGTGATGTAAGAGTTAAATATTCACACGAACTAAAACGATATAATGTCCATAAAAAAAGAAAAATTATAGCCAGTTATGAAACATCGAATTGACGTCATGTAGCGTCACCCCATCGAGTAGGCGAGACATAGATCAAGAAGGAAGGATGGTGAGGCGCGGACAGGTGGATGGGAATGAAGTAAAGGCAGGGAAGGCAGACAACGTGAGGCAGGACCAGTTATGCCGGTCCCTGGCGCCCTCCCATACGCTGAGGCCAACGGGTAACCTTTCCGTGGGGCTCCTCTGCTCCATCTTGCTTCACTCAGGCGGCTGAAATAACCTGCAAATAAACTGCTAATGATACAAAGGCCTACAGGTGCGAGACAGATGTGAGAGGTGTGGTTTATTGTGGCAGCTGTCGCCCTGTGTGGAGGGCCTGATGTAATGATGTATAATGCAGCGGCGGCCGGCCTTGCCTTGAGCCCTGGTTCTTACAGCTGCACCGGCAAGGCCACGCACCTAGCGGCTGCGCAAAGGTTAAAGGACATGATTACATTCTTTATCATAACGTGGAAACTAAATTTGTTCACGTATTTCAATTCCTAAACGAAATATAGTCACATAATATTTCAATTTTTGTTTTGTAGCTCGATTCATAAACATATTAGCGTTTGAAATCTATGAAATTTGTATTGTTTTACGTTCCACAATTTTTTTTTTTTATGTGATGTGATGTGAGTGAGGGTTGTAAACTTCCAGCTTTATGCAGGTTTGTGGCATCCATCATAACGTCTCTATAGGCAACTTTACGACCTCCGTGCGTTGTGTCCCAGGCCAGCGATAACTTCAGGGACGTTGTGTGCTGGAAGTGGGTGACGAGGACAACAGTTCGTCAAGTGTGCAGAGTGAGAGAGAGTGAGGAAAAGAATCGCTGCTGAAGGAGAAAGTGCAAGAATGGAAACTGAAGGAGGAAGGAATAATATGGCATGGAGGAGACAGGAGGCAGGAGGAGGAGGAGGGGAGGAGGAGGAGCGGAGGAGGAGGAGGAGGAGGAGGAGGAGGAGGGGAGCGAGGAGAGGAGGAGGAGGGAGGAGGAGGAGGATTACATAGGAATAACAGGACACCAGGCGACCTATTGGTCCATGACGAGGGTATCGCTGAACTATATACTACTAACTATTCAACTACTTGTAAAGAACCAACAGTTGGAAAATTAACCATGTCCTACAGAAAGATAGGAAACAGGACGCTTGTAGTGCAGAATGACTAGGATATGAAATATACTAAACTACAACTACCACTACCACTACACACTAATCGATCGGGGGACTAAATATGAATTAGCAGGGCACTAGCAATACCAATTTACTTTTACAGTGCCGCGTCAAGTCTGGTTTTTAAATGTAGTTATTGTGTTGGCTTTCGACAACATTTGCTGGTAACTTGTTCCATCGATCCAACGACTCTAACATTGAAAATAAATTTGACGGAGATCAGTGATGCAACGGGGGGACCGTTTAGTTTAAACCATTATTTCTTGTTGTCACTTGAGTTGAAAGCTCGAATAGGTTCTCTTGATTAATGACATCAAACCTTTAGGATCTTAAAGGTTTTCTTCAAGTCCCCACGGCATTCTACGATCCTTTAAGGAAAACATATGAAGTTTCCGCGTCTCTCTTCATAAGATGAATTTCGCAGAATGGAATTTGTTTGATTGCTCTTCTTGCACTGATTCGAATTTGGCTGATCTTTTACGAAACAGGGCACCAGAATTGAACGGATATTCCAAGTTGCGGCCTAAAACCCAAGGACGTGTATAATGTGTCATTACTTTCGGAGTTGTGTTCAAAGGTCGCGTTAATAAAGGCCCAAACATCATGTCGCCTTTTTACTGGCAGCTAGGCAATGCGAACTGGTTTTAAGATCATTACTGATGATGACTCACCTAAATCCTTTTCTGCCTGTATTCAGTTAACGATTATTTTGCATTTGATAGTTGATTGAGGTTATCGTTTGCCTATATGCATTATTACTTCCATTTATCGGAATTGAATGTTAATAGCCATTTATCACTCCAATCTGATAGTTTGTCGAGATCACTTTGTATGATTCGCAGTTTTCTCTTAGTATAGCTTTACCGCCTAATTTGTGTCATCTGCAAATTTTGATATTTTAGATACAAGTCACGCAGTCCCCAAATCGTATATATATTAGAAAAAGGGTAGGCACCCCAGACCGCGCCTGTGGAAGCACCCCAATAGTAACATCTAACCAATCAGAGGCCTCGCCATTTATTAACTACCCGTTGTTTCCGATTCAAAGCCAATCGCCAAATCCATGACATAATGCTCTCTAAGCCATTGTGCCCTTGCTGGTTCAAAACTCGCTTATGGGGAACTGTATCGAAGGCTTCCTGAAAAAATCAAGGTTATATACATCCGAGGGAATTTTAGGCGTCGCAGTTTGAATAAATGATATTAAAAAAAATCGAGTAGGGTTTGTTAAGCAGGATCCTTATTTCGAAATCATGCGGGAGTTTAAGTATTGAGTTTTTTCATCGAGAAAAAGACCTATTTTATCCGCAATATTATTCTCAAATAGTTTAAAAATCACGGACGTAGAATAATTGGGCGATAATTACTTGCGAGGGGTCTTACTCCCTTTCTTGAAATATCGGTGTAACATTAGCTAATTTCCACATACTAGGAACATTTTTGTCACTTAGCGATTTATTGAGAATAACTTTAATGGAAGCGAAAGTTAACTGTGACATTCGCGAAGTTAATCTCGGCGAAAATCGTCCACCCACACGGATTTTGCTTGGGCCGCACCAGTTTTGCACACCAATACTTTGGATGTTCGTCTACTGATCTCTCCTATTTCAATCTATCCTTTCGAGTCCCGCCTACATGTTTTTAATGGTTCTGGTCATGGGAGCTTATCTTCTTTCATAATTAACACTTAAAGTAATCATTGAGTACGAATGCCATGCTTTATTATCATTTACCAAGATGTTATTCTTATCTTTCAGTGGCCCAATACTTGTTTGACGTTTTTCTTACTTCGAACGTATGGAAAGAACCTTTTCGGGTTTGATTTGGATTCCTTGCATTTTTTTTTCATGACTCGCGCTTTTTAGTCTTAATTAATCCTTTGAACGACGTTTTACGTCATTGTATCTCTAGAATCGCAGTTCGCATTGACGTTTGTAAAACTTTATACGATCGGCGCTTATTTATGCCAATTATTTGTTGAATCTCATTTGGCAATCCAATGGGTCTGCTTTAAGTGTTTATGTTAATTCAGACGTTTTCTTTACCATGTGAAACATTTTTTTCACACCACCGATTGGAGTTTATTTGTGAATAAATTGACACATGTTTCGGCGTATTACCGTTTAGTAGGTCAACACATCAAACTTCGCTTAGTACCTTGCTGGATCTTCGTGGAAATCGCTTTATTAGAATTGGGAACTAATAACCGATGTTCTGTGATTGTCTAATTGCAATTTATGCCGCATCCTGATTAACCTATGATCACTGTTTGCCAAATGTTACCTATATAGCAGTAATCATCAGATCAATGTCGGTAGGTGGAAACTAGATCTAGGATACTATTATCCCTTTTTATGCTCACGGACCACCTGATTTAAATATATTCGTTTACAATATCAAGATAATCGCATACCTTCTCTATCAGCAGGACTTATTAATTATTTCCAGTTTATACGAGTTAGGGTTAAAAATTCTTCCCTCACATATAATACTGTATCGTTATTGATTTTTGACAACTGAACTTTATCTCGTCATAGAGGAGACCACGACTTTCCGCAAATTTGATTTGGGAGGAACGATATATTGTCCCCAATAGTTAGCAAATTTACCGTTTAGCTTAATCTTTGCGTAGACTGAGTCATAATGATCTTTATTTATTTATCAATTTCGATTGCTTGCAAATTATCTTTAATGTAAGAATGACACTCCACCTGGCTTATGCTGTGCGACCAATTAGGAATGTCTTATAGCCTGGAATGGGCATTTCAGCTAATAAATGTTTATCTTTAGGTTGATCCAACTCTCAGTGATACTAACGATATCGGGCTTTTCGGAACACAACGTATGCTATACTTCGTTACGCTTTAAAATCGTAATGCTTCTGGCATTTGTGTAGAGGTAATTAAGTGCCTAATAGGTTTTGGTAAAACCTTGCGTGAGGGTTTACGGCAGGGTGTCTAGGGCCACTGTAACAGGGCGCGTGATTAATTTACTTTGATTAGTATTTGCGGGAACGGGACGTGCACCCAGTGTTGCTGTGGGGTAAGAAAGGGGTTAAGGTGCTGCCTGCTACTGCCGTCCGCTCGTCGTTTTTTGAACCTGTTAGAAGGAAACTTTGTCATTTTAGCAGAGGAGGAAGGAGGAGGAGGAGGAGGAGGAGGAGGAGGAGGAGGAGGAGGAGGAGGAGGAGGAGGAGGAGGAGGAGGAGGAGGAGGCGGAGTGTTGGTCAGGTGTACAGAGATTGAAGGTGAATAGTGTCCTTGGTTTGGTAGGTGTGTCTGTCCTCGGACAGGGGGGGGGGGGCAGGACAGGATATAGTGTGGGACCAAGGATATCAACATGAATGCGACACCATCACTTTTTAGCTCAAGGATCACGATCTTTCTTTTTTATTATCTAGAATAAACTATAGTCAGTGTTAAAAAAAATAACACTTGTGTCAATCCATTTAAAAATCCTTAAACTCTGAGGGAATTGATAATTTCCTCTCTTTGTTAGCATTTTTTTTATAGGTGTGTGGTACGCAAGGGACTGAAAGGGTCTGTAACGGAGTGTCATTCGACAGGTTGTGATGATTTTAGGCTGGAAGGCAGGACCGAGGTCGGAGCCCCCCCAAATAAAAAAAAAAACACCACAACCCCCCCCCCCCCCCCCCCCCCCCCCCCCCCCCCCCCCCCCCCCCCCCCCCCCCAAAACACACACAAAACCCACACACACCACCCACAACACACACACACACACAACACCCCACACACACACACCACCCCCACCACCCTAATGCATTTTTTCTTCATCTTATGAAACCACGGGCCCCATAAGTTGTAAAAACAGCCACTCGAAGACAACCACCGAGAGAGGAAACTTGAGAGAGGAAAAAGGGGGAAGACAAAGAGCATTTTTTCCAAAACCCCCCCTTTAAAGTACAATGATAGGGCAACAGTTAAGCGGGCGATTTGAGTTTTTTTGCTAGAAAATCACGTAAGAAACCAAAGAAGGTAGAAATAATGAACTCTGGTTTTTGAAAAATTTCCCTTATCTTGTAATTAAATGTTTTGGGGAAGGGCTTGCACCCTTCTTTGTTTTCCCCAGGGACTTTCCAAGCATGGGGGGAACGGGGAAGGGCGTCCGGGAGTCCCGCAGGTCCCTCACAGGGGCCGTGGAGACTATATAGGGACCCCGGGGGGAGGGGCAAGTAAGGAAAAACTATAGGGTTATACGGGAGGCTAGGGGGTAGGAGGGGAAAGGAGGCAGGGGGGTGAAAAAGCCAAAATCTTTGTTGTGTGTGTTGGGTGGTGGGTTTTGTGTGGGTGGTGGGGTGTGGTGTGGGGTTTTTTCTAAAGACCCCCCCCCTTCCTATTTATTAAAAGGTTTTCAGAGACCCTAGTAAGTTTTTAGTGACGGGGGGGGGGGGGGGGGGGGGGGGGGCTGTATATACGCGCACCAGCCGAGACTGTGCGTTATGTGTAAACACCGCGCGAAGTTTAGATCATACTCTTTATATCCAACCTGGTAAATACTAAAAATTCCCCCTTTTCCCCTGCAACACCCAAGGGAAGATTATTGAAATATTCTGCTTCCCTTTCCCTCTACGCATTAACGAAACGAAAAAAAACTATTCGCACTTTAAAATATTCTATTTTTATACCAGGGGTTTTTTGGCGGTCTGTGATAAACGGAAGAATTACGCGGGGATAAGCCGGGAGTACTTAAAGACCGTACATTTACCTTGAGGCCAAAAACAGTGGGGCAATTAAGGCAATAAGGGTTCCTTTTTGGGACTGAAATTTCCCTGCTTTAATAAAAACTCCGTACTGCCATTTGTGACTGGTGGTAGTGTAGTAGCAGAGTAATGTAAGTTAGTAGTAGTAGTATATAGTAAAAAGTAGGTAGTAGAAAATTTATTAGTAGTAAAAATTTTGTATTTTAGTAGTGGGGGTGTTTTCAGGCTTACCTATCCTTGGGTCCGTCTCTTTTAGGGGCAAGGCATTTAGTCGGGGCTATTGGTTTTCGTTCAAACACTGAATAGGAAGAAAAAAAGAAGAAAGTCATTTACTGGGACAAATGGGGTAGAAAAAAAGAATGTAGATTGTAAATAAATTAAGATAAGAAAAAATAAGATACATAAAATAAAAAAGCCCTTTTCCTTTCTCTGTGCGTGGAAGGTAGTCGAGGTTCTGTTTCTCTCCTCTGCAACCTGACGGAGTTTAAAAAAATAGAGGTATTAGTTACTTTTAAAATTTATATCTATGTTTAATATTAGACTATCAAAGGTGGTGAAAAAAAATTAAAGATGTTTGAAAAGGAAATTAATCCCATGAAAAATCAAAAGACAAGAGGAGGAAATATAAGGGAAAGAAAGAAAGGGTGTGTAGATTAATAGAACTTAAGAATAAAAAAAATGCAGACGATAAAAAGCAATAGATAAGAAAAAATAGAAAAAAAGAATTTAGATAACACTAAAAGAAAAACAAAGGTTATCTCCCAACGGTAACTAAAAATGAAAAATTCACAATCACTGCATAGCTTCCTACCCAACTCATATCACTAAAACAGTAACCAACAGTTAACATGCACATTCACTTAAAAATATGAGCTTAAAATACTTTGAGGAACAAAAACTTCCCAGAATTTCAGCTCCCTTTTGCCTTTTTAGAATGATGACATTATTTTTGATCGAGCGGAAACATAAATCAGTGAGTAAAGATAAAATAAAGAACAAATCGTTTCCTAAGCCCTAAACATGAGGCATGATTCTTTTAAACTCAGAAAGCATTAAAAAAAAGAGAGAGGGGGAGGGGGGAGAGAGAGAGGAGAGAGAGAAGAGAGAGAGAGAGAGAGGGGAGGGGGGGGGGGGAAAAAAAAAAAAAGAGAGAGAGAGAGAGAGAGAGAGAGAGAGAAGCTTAGGCCCCTAGGGAGGGTCGGAGAAGGGAAAATTTTTTACAAACAATCCCACCTTAAACCCCTCTTTCAGAAATTTACATCACGTGTGGAGGGAATGACTTGGAGTAGGCGGGGGCGTAGGCACGAGTAAGAGAGAGGGGAGAGAGGGGAGAAAAGGGGAGAGGGGGAGGGGAAAAAAGAAGAGGAGGGGGGGGGGGGGGGGGGGGAGAGAGGGAGAAAGGGGGGAAAAAAAAAAGAAGGGAAGGGGGGGGGAGAGGGCAAAATGGGATTTTTGTTTTTTGGGTTTGGGGAGGGGGGTGGGATGGTGATGGTGTGGTGGGGGTCGTGTGGGTAGTAATGGTAGTGGGGTGGTGGTAGTGGGTGGTGGGGGTGTTGGGAAGGGAGTGATCGTATGGTGATGGTGGGGGTGGTCGGAGTGGGGTTGTAGTGGTGGTGGTCGGATTGGTGTAAGTGGGGGGGTGGTGGTGGGGTGGGGTGGTGGTGGTGGGGGGAGTGGGGGGGGGTTAAAGGGGGGGTTTTTTTGGGGGGCCCCGGGGGAAAAGGGAAGAGGGGGGGGAGGAAAAGGAAAGGGGGGGAGGAAAGGGGGGTTTTGACGTGGGTTGAGGGTAAAAGGGGGGGGGGGGGGTTTTTTAAAGAAAATAAAAGGGGGGGAGGTGGGGAAAAAAAAAAATGAAAAGGGAAGGGGGGAACCCGGGGAAAAAGAAAAGAAGAAGGAAAAAAGGAGGATAGGGAAAAAAGAAAAGAAAAAAAAGAAAAGAAGAAGAGGAGGAGGGGAGAATTTGGGAGAAAAAGAAAAAAAGAAAAGAGAAAGGGGAAGGATAGGGGGGAAAAAGAAAATTAGAAGAAGAAGAAAAGGAGGAAAGGGGGAAAAGGAAAGAAGAAAAAGAAAAGGTAGAAAAAGAAAAGAAGGAAGAAAGGGAGGGGAAAAAGGGGGTTGGTCGGAAAAAGGGGTTAGGGAGGGGCAAAAAAGAAAATGGAGAGAAGGGAGGGGAAAAGGAAAATAAGGATGAAGGGAGGAAGGGTTTAAAAAAGAAGGAAAAAGGGAAAGGGTTTTAAAAAAAAAGGGAAGAAGAGAGGAACAGGGGGGAAAAAAATAGGTTTTAGAAAAAAAAAATGAAAAAAGTGGAAGGGTAATAAAAAAAAAGAGGGGTTTGAGAAAAAAAAAATAAAAAAGG
>JACEEZ010000066.1:107500-113307 GCA_016584305.1 Chionoecetes opilio | reverse complement strand
ACTGTGTTTGTGTGTCATTCTGCCGTGTGGTACAATGATAAGTCTCTGGGTGTCACTTCACTACGGGTTCAGTCCTGCTAAAAACTATATTTTTCCTTGGAAACGCGATAGTTACGTCCTTCTAAGCAAGGGTATGAAGGTGGGGTGTGTGAAGTTTTCTGGAGGGTAAAAACTGACAATGGCGTATCCAGCGTATGATCAGGCCGTGTGGAATTACACACACACACCACACACACACACACACACACACACACACACACACACACACACACAAAACACACACACACACAAACACACCACAACACACACACACCGTAGTGTAGCGGTTAGCACCTGCGGCTCACAACCGAAAAGTCCTGGATTCAATCCCCGGGTGGAGCGAAGGCAGACGGACGGTCTTCTTACAACCCTAGCCCCTGTCCACCGAGCATTGAATGGGTACCGGGTGGCATATACCCCAACTCTATGCGGTGGATACCCACATATCTATGTGGTTTCTGAGTGAAGACGCTGTAGCTCCGAAACTAACCATAGGATTTTTTCGAAATAACACTCATTGTGATTCCCGCACACAGTCACATTTTATCTATTTTGTTATAGAGCTAATAGGGTGCTAGGATTCATTACCGGAAGTGTTAAAAGTAGAAGTGCGGAAGTTATTCTAAAGCTTTATTTGGCTCTAGTCAGACCTCACCTAGACTATGCGGTTCAGTTTTGGTCTCCATATTACAGGATGGATATAGCCTTGTTAGAATCAGTGCAGAGAAGGATGACCAAAATTATTCAAGGGATGCGTAACTTTAGTTATGAGAAGAGATTGAAGCTATTAAATTTACACTCACTCGAGCGACGCAGAGTAAGGGGCGATCTGATAGAAGTTTTTAAGTGGATAAAGGGATTTAATAAAGGAGAGGTAGGAAAAGTTCTTACATCTATTAACCAGGGTAGAACAAGAAGTAACGGATTCAAGCTGGAAAAGCGTAGATTTAAAAAAGAAATAGGAAAAAACTGGTTCACAAATAGGGTGGTAAATGATTGAAATGTAGTTAATAGACAGGTAGTTAGTGCGGAGTCATTAGAGAGCTTTAAAGGGAGGCTAGATAATTTAATGGATGGGGATGCAAGGTGGATGTAGGATTGTAGGTAGTGTTAAGTAACAGGAACTACCTCGTTTAGGTCTCACGGCCTCTTGTAGCTTCCTTATTTTATTATGTTATTATGTTCTTATAAGTCCGGGAAATCTACCCTAACCTAACCGTAACCTAACGTAACCTAACCTGACGTGTTCATGAGTAAACCAGACATATTGCTCCAGAAAACGGGAATATGCTACCGGGTGTTAGCCGGGGGTTTGTGACCCGCCTGCCAGGGTAGTGGCTTTGGCCAACACTAAGCACTAAGGGTGCATGATAAAAAAAATGTAGCTATGGAGACGGGGCCAGACGAGCGTTACTCAGGCCCTATAAAATACAACTTGATAAATACAACTAGATGAATACACACCACACACAACACACACACACACACACACCACACACACACACACACACACACACAACACACAAACACACCCCCACACACACACGGGATTGTGGGACTTACACTTCGGGAGCTCCGTAGTGTAAGGGTTAGCACTCTCGGCTCACAACCGAGAAGTCCCGGGTTCGATCCCCGGGCGGTGCGAAGACAGACGGGCGGTCTTTCTTAAATCCTGAGCCCCTGTCCACCCCAGCAGTGAATGGGTACCGGGTGTTAGCCGGGGTTTGTGACGCGCCTCCCGGGTGGTGGTGCTTCGGCCAACACTAAGCACTAAGAATGAATGATAAAATATGTTGATATGGAGACGGGGCCATACGAGCGTCGCTCAGGCCCTGTAAAATACAACTAGATGAATGCAACTAGAGGAATACACACCCACAATACACACACACACACACGCACACACAACACACACACACACAGACACGTTCAATCTGGCAGTAATGGAGGGGGCGGTCCTCGCCTCATGGTCTTATTTGAAAAATGAATGTTAACACACGAGGAAAATCACGACAGAATTTAAAGCTATTGTCCACTTCAAATGGTGTCCCTGGAAATGTCCTAACGAAAACCATTTTATTTACGTAATGTGTGTCCACAGCCCCTCTCCCATTAGTATACGACATATACGTACGTAGCCGTACACACTCATGCTGCATGTTGACATAGATACGAACTACATCTACACGTATATATGTTTTTATATCTTTTTTTACATTAGCCGTGTTCTTTCTCTATTTTTTGGAATATTTATGCGTTGTGTGTGTGTGTGTGTGTGTGTGTGTGTGTGTGTGTGTGTGTGTGTGTGTGTGTGTGTGTGTGTGTGTGTGTGTGTGTGTGTGTGTGTGTGCGTGTATGTGTGTGTGTGTGTTTCGCGAGTATCCTCCATTGAGCTTGGAATAATGCGGTCCTTTTTATTTTTTTATTTTCTAATGGTCTTTCGTACTCCATGCACCTGATTGGGGGAGATTTACACACACACAACACACCCCACACACACACATACACACACACACACACAAATACGTAATGTAGTCGTGGGTAGCGGAAACTGTCCACCTTTTTCCTCATATCTTTCCCATTTCCCATTTTCTCTGCGTCTTCATTTCTCCCCCTTTTTTCTTCCTTCTCCTATCCCCTTAAATTTTTCTAGTTCTCCTTTTCTTATCTCTCGCTACATTTTCCTTTCCTAACTTCCTTTATTCTTCGTTTTATCTTCTACACATTTCGTTTTTTGTATCTTTTTCCCTATTCTCATCGTTTCCTATGCTTTTTACCCTCATTGCTTTTGATCCAAGTACTCTCACCCCCGTCTCTTTACCCCACCACTGAACTGTCTCTACGATCTCTATCTCTCTCTCAAGCTCTCTCTCTTCCTGTCCCTCCTTTTCCTTACCTTGCTACCTGCCTGTGGCTCCCCCACCTCATATAATAAGTTAACACGGTTTTAGCCGGACATTTTTTTACGCTGGATCCATCATTCTAACGAGATGGGGCGGCAGGCTGCTCCCGCGCCTCCCCGACACTATAAAAAATGTCCTGTTTTTGTTTTCCTCACATAAAAGAGAGAGAGAGAGAGAAAAGAGAGAGAGAGAGAGAGAGAGGGGAGAGAGAGAGAGAGGAGGAGAAGAGAGAGAGAAGAGAGAGAGAAGAGAGAGAGAGAGTGGAGAGAGAGTAGAGAGAGAGAGAGAGAGAGAGAGAGAGAGGGTTGAGAAAGATTAAAATATATTATATATATATATATAATATATATATATATTATAATATATATATATAATATATATATATATATATATATATATAATAATATAAGCGAAAGTGTGTCTGTCTGTCTGTCCTGTCTGTCTGTCTGTCTGTCTGTCTGTCTGTCTGTCTGTGTGGTGTGTGGGGTGTGTGTGTGTGTGGTATAGGTTCCGCCCCCCGTGGCGCAATCACCTCATATGGCACATTTTGGAACCGGGTTGACCAGGGGAAGGTCATAAGCCCACTTATGAGATGATTTTGATCACTTTTTTTTTTTTTTTTTTTAGCAGCTATTAGCGATAATTGTGAAAAAAAAGTGGGTTGCGAGAATTGAGGAAACTTTGATGTAGGGGGATGGGGAATGGGTGAGTGAATGGGTGGGTGATGGGTAAGGGTGTGGGGTGATGGGGGAGTGAATGGGTGGGGGGTGATGGGTTGGGGGGTGATGGGTGATGGATGAGGGAATAGGTGGGGAGTGATGGGTAATGGTAAATATAGCGAAAGTGTGTCTGTCTGCTGTCTGTCTTGTGTGTGTGTGTGTTGTGTGTGTGTGGTTGTGTTGGTATAGGTTCCGCCCCCTGTGGCGCAATCACCTCATATGAAACTTTTTTGGAACCGGGTTGACCAGGGAAGGTTTTTTAAGCCCTTTTATGAGAGATCCGATCATTTTTTTTTTTTTTTTTTTAGAAACCAATTAGCGATAATTGTGAAAAAAAAAGTGGGTTGGAGAATTGGGAAACCCTTTGATGTAGGGTGATGGGAATGGGTGGGGAAATGGGGGGGGTGAGGGTAATGGGTGTGGGGGGATGGGGAGTAATGGGTGGGGGGTGGGGTTGGGGGGTGAGGGTGATGGGTGAGGGAATAGGTGGGGGGGATGGGTAATGGTAAATATAAGCGGAAGTGTGTCTGTCTGTTGTGTTGTGTTGTGTTGTTGTGTGTGTGTGTGTTGTGTGGTGTTGTTGTGTTGGTATAGGTTTCCCCCCCGTGGCGCAATCACCTCATATGAAACATTTTTGGACCGGGTTGACCAGGGGAAAGGGTTTTAACCCCAAATTATGAGATGATCCGATCATTTTTTTTTTTTTTTTTTTTGCGCCTATTGGAAAATTGTTAAAAAAAAAAGGGGTTGCGAAAAATTGAGGAAACCTTGAGTAGGGGATGGGTAAGGGGTGAGTGAATGGGTGGGGGATGGTAAGGGTGGGGTGATGGGGAGGAATGGGGGGGGGGTATGGGTGGGGGTGATGGGTGATGGGTGAGGGAATAGGTGGGGGGTGATGGGTAAGGTGGTAAATGGGTTTTGTGGTGGGGGGAATGGGTGAGTGAATGGGTGGGGGGGAGGGTAAGGGGTGATGAATGGGGGGGGGGTGATGGGTAATGGGTGAGTGAATGGGTGGGGGTAATACATACATTTCTAACCCTGTTTAGGAAAGTTAGAAGGGGCTATCTGGAGAGTCCCGTGTTTGGGGGGCCGAAGGCCCACCACCAATAGCCCCCGCAGGAGCTCCCAAAAAGTCCCCCCGGAGGGGGGGTTTTTTGGGGCAGATATAATATTATATATAAAATTAATTATGGGGCGGTTTCCCTAGTATTAAACCTATTGTGCATTCTTTGAGGATAACCTTTTTGGGCACAGAGGTAGACCAATATATTTAACAATTTGGATGTGGAGCCAGGGCCCCAACTGCCTCCGGGCGTCCGTGGGGGCCTTTTTCCAAATGGCCGCCTGTCTCCCGAGGAAGACTTTCCCTAGGTAAGAGATGTCTATAAATGGCGGGAAAAAAAAATTTTTTTTGAATCTCAATGTTGTAAAAACATTAGTTCGTGTTTTTGCAATGTAGGGACACTAAACAAAAAAAGAAAGGTCCCTAGGGGTCTTTAGAACTTATTTTTATGATGATTTTTTTGAATTATTCTGATTAGCATAAAAACCATGACAAACATCTCTTTTGAAATGTCTTAATTCACTTGGTTTCTGAGTTCCCCTTTCATAAATTTTGTCATTTTCCTTTTCCAGAACAAGCGAAGGCTTCAAACTCTTTGAGACCGGGGTGGGCACTCCGTCTACCTCCGCCCCAGCCAGAAAGACAGACTGGTCATTTGCTTCTATGCCAAGAAACGAGCCAAGCCCCGCTGACAATCATCCCAGAATCACCCAAAAAAAAAGGGGAGCACTACAGCATATCGCGGACATCTGAGAAGGTTTAATGAGCTTTGGGTTTCTCCCCAACTCTTTTTGTTGAAAAAGATTAGATGAAGGCATGGGGTTGAAGCGATTGAGCGCCAACAAAAGCACGATCCACAAGACCGAGGCTGAGGGGAAACAAGACCCCAAATTAGCAGGCTGAGAAAGGCACCTGAAAATAGGCGCCGAAAAGAAGAGGAGTTTTGCCCGCAAGCGAATCGATACGTCACACCATCAAATACTGAACAAACACCAAGAAGGAAATCTTCTTCTGCGGAGAAAACTCCCGGGAGTCTGGCTTATGAAGTGCGAATTCCAACTGGGCCGCGGTCAGGTGGCGCAT
>JACEEZ010000066.1:72500-97500 GCA_016584305.1 Chionoecetes opilio | reverse complement strand
TCACGTAAACAGCACGTAGGTGCAAACTTTACTTGTGCAATAAGAATATTTACAAGTGCAAATTGAAGTGCAGGTATACGAGTTGGTGGTGTAGGTAGTGTGGCTGGCTAGGGTGACGGCTGGGCAGGAACTCCCACTCGGTAACATGGCAGGCCCGCTGTCGACTCTGTTGAGCGGTGCCGCCGACACTGAAGCCTCGGAGCAGTTGGCGAGCGTAACAAGCCAACACTCCTTACATCTACCTCCCGGGGGGAAAGAGGTTACAAAACGAAGCGGTCCAGACGTCTGCGTTCACGTAAGCTTCGGCGCTGTGGCTGGGTGGCTGGCGATGGCGACGAGAACCGCACCTTGCGGCGATCACCTACAGGAGGAGCGGCCTGGGGTTCACCTGAGGTCGAAGCTGGTGCTGGACGTAGGTAGCGGCGGTTCCTCCAAAATATCCTCCCACTTGCAACTTGGACGTGGTAATCTCTGTGTTTACCGACACCAACTACCACCCCCTGCTTGTTCCAGCGCCGAGACTTGCAGTCTTGTATGCGTACAGGGGTGCCGACACGAAGCGGCGGTAGCGCACGGGAGGAGCGATTATAGTACCACTCCGCCTTTTCAATTCCCGCGGACAGTTTGGCGTCGCACTCCTCATCGGCTGCCTGCCATTCGGGAGCGAATACACGCCGGTGTGCCGGTACTGCCGTCCGGAGAGGACGACCGTAAAGCATCTGGGCTGGAGATCGACCATCAGGGCGGGGAGTGTTTCGGAGCTCCATCAAGCCCCTGTCGAAGGCCTCATCTTCGTTGCCACCTGCTGTGCGGACCCTCGCGATGAGATATTTCGCCTTCTTCACGAAAGCCTCTGCGTGGCCGTTAGACTGGGGGTAACTGAGGCAAGATAAAACATGATTAATGCCCCATCTCTTCACGAAGGACCGAAACGCAAAGCTTGAAAACTGCGGCCCTCCGTCAGCCCAAACTGCCCAAACTGAGTAGCAAGTCCAGAATACAGTAGTTTTAGCTTCATCTTAAGTTTCCTTTGAAACCGTTATATTGCAGCTACTGTAGGCGGATATTGTTCTTCTCCTAAGTCTATCAACAGTGGTGTTTCTTAGGGTTCTGTCCTATTAACCACTCTTTCTATTATTCATTAATGATCTTCTAAGTCTAACTCAAAGCCCTATCCACTCCTACGCTGATGATTCTACCCTGCATTTTTCAACGTCGTTTATTAGACGTCTAACTCGACAAGAACTAAATGATTCACGGAGAGATACCACTGAGCGCTTAACTTCTGATCTACTCATAATTTCTGAGTGTAGCAAAGCAAACCTTGTTTTGATCAATGCCTCAAAAACACAATTTCTTCACTTATCTACTCGACAAAAACTTACCAGATAACTATCCCCTCTTTTTCAATGACACTCAACTATCTCCTTCCACAATGAACATTCTTGGACTGTCCTTTACTAAAAATCTGAATTGGAAGTCTCACACCTCATCTCTTGCTAAAACAGCTTCTAAGAAGTTTGGTGTTCTGTGGCGTCTCATCATCATTCGGGCATACGCCGGGGGGCGCGTCAACTCGCCCACCCTACGACGCCACTCCCGGGGGTAACCACGCGCGAGTCCCCATGCAAGCTCCTTTCCCATACCAAGCAATTATCGACAGGAAGCATCAACTCGCCCCAGCCACGAACCTTGTGGGCGACCCTTGGTCTCCTCCACGCCGAATTGTCTCTTACAGATACAACCCGATAGGAAGGATCAGTTTCAGGGTAGCGTGCCACATGCCCATATTGCCGAAGTTGGCGCTGACGGGCTATGCAGATAATAGGCCTCGATTCAGTCTAATAACGGTGCAATCGCTGATTTGACACGTATCATCCCAGCGATACTCCATGATTCTGCGTAGACACTTATTACCAAAGGGATCAATTCGTCTCTTCAAGTCGCTCTTTAGTGTCTATGTCTCACAACCATAGAGTAAGACAGGGATCACAAGCGACTTGAAGATCCGAATATTTGTGCTCCTGCACAGGTACTAACAACGCCAAATACTCCTGCTGAGCGAGTCCATAACACCGTGGGCTATGCCAATCCGCAGTAGAACTTTTTTTTTTTTTTTATGATTTATTTACATATATTACATAATATATATACATATACATATACATATGCACATACATACAGATACACATACATACACATACATATATACATAAAAAACAGTAATAAATGAGCGGGCATCAGCCCACCGCTGTAGCCGCAGCCACAGTCAGTTCACAGGTGGGCGGGGCGTGAGGCCACTCCCGCTCCTTAGTGTTCATCGGGGGGGGGGGGGGGGGGGGCACGCGCCACCTCCAGCAAAAGGGGTAGCTTTTTTTTAAATTGCCGCACGAGGGCGGCCACGTTCTCCAGTGGGCCGACGCGCTGTCTGAGCCGCTCTGTAGCGGGGCAGGAAAGCAGGTAGTGGGTCAGGGGACGGGGGGTCATATGAGGACAGTGCTCACACGGCCGCTCCTCAAACCCGTCCCTCAGCTCCTCCAGGGTCAAGTAGCCAAGCCGAAGTCGGTGTAGGACGACCTCCTCGGCTCGGGACAGCTGCTGGGCGGGGCGTAACGGCTCGTTGTTGTTCGGGGCTTGTTTGTACCAGGCTGCCTGCCTCGATGTCTGCACCAGCTGGCGATAATGTTGCCCTGCGGCACAGACGGCAGCGCTTCTGGCCAGTACCTTGGCCCCATGGATGCTGGATAAGACAGTTAAGGCCACCGCTGGATGTCTGGTGACCTCCTGGGCCACCTCATCGGCCGCCTCGTTGCCACAGAGGCCTATGTGGCTGGGCACCCAGTTGAACCTTACGCGGCGCCCCTGCACGGCGAGGACCTGGATGTGGCCCAGGATGGCGGTGGTGAGCTGCACGTTGTCCATCAGTGTGTGGGGATGCCGTAGGACCTGCAGGGCAGGCATGGAGTCGGTGTGAATCACCACGACCTCCTCCTGTCGGCCCAGGGCGTGCTGTAGGGCACGCTCTATCGCCACCAGCTCCGTCTGCAGCGTGGAGCAATGGTCGGGCGTCCTCCAGGACAGCACCTCACCACCCGTAACCACCGCAGCACCTGTCAGGCCTCTCTCAGGGTCAACGGAGCAGTCGGTGTGTAGTAGACCGCGACCGCGACGCTTCTGGGGACATTGGCGTGCGCCACCGCCTGCAGGGCGTGCTGCTTCAGCTCTTCCCGCGTGCACAACGCTTTCGCAGCTGGCAGTGTTGCGATAATCACCAGGGCGGCATAGGGCTGCCACTGTGGCGGAGCGACGTAGTTGACAGTGGGGCGGTCAGGTCCGTCCAGCAGCAGGTGGGTGTGGCCGGGGAGGAGGTGGATGGCGGCATCTGCCACCCTCTGCAGCCAGGTGTTGCCCGGCGATAGGTCACGCTGCTGCTGTGGCAAGACCCTGCACAGGCTGTCCCGCGCGACAGACTCTCTTGCCTGGCAGAGGATCTTGGCCACCCGACAGGCCACGATCTGTCGAATCCTGGTGGCTAGGGGCACCAACCGTGCCTCCGCCTGCATGACGCGGGTCTTTGCCCAGCGCGGTGACCTCAGCAGGGTCCTCAAAGCTCGGTTCTGTAGGACCTCTAATTTCCTCTGCTGAGTGAGCGATAACGCGACAAGCACAGGCGCGCTGTAGTCTACAAGGGCACGCACAGTGTGCACGTAGAAGAGGCGCAGCACTGATGACGTGGCCCCGGCGTGTGTCCTGGTCATGGCCCTCATGACGTTGAGCCAGGTCTCAGCCCTCCCCCTCAGATACGTGACCTGAGTGGTGAAGTGGAGGCCCCGGTCAAGCCACATTCCGAGTTACTGGAAGGCGTGGGTCCAAGCTAGCCTGATGCCCTGGATCTGTAGAGGACATACCGGGGGGCCAGCGGCCTTGAACACCATGGCCTTGGACTTCTCAGCCGATATCTTGAGACCCAGCTCTCTGCACTTGCAACTGACCAGGTCAAGGGCTTGCTGGATCTGAAACACCCGGTCACCCCAGCCAGTGACGACCAGGACCAAGTCGTCGGCGTAGCTGAGAAGTGCCGTGCCCTCCCAGAACGGCTCTTGACGTGACCCGCCGTCATTATGGACTGCGCTACCAAGGTATGTAAAACTTTCCAATATATCAATGTCCTCGCCGCACGCATGAACAGACTGTACTGTTTCATCTAGTAAGCCTCCAAACTACTGGACCTTGGTCTTAAACCAGGAGACCTCAAGTCCCAAAGGCTTTGCCTCCTCATGCAGCCCTCGAGAGCCATCATCAGGACCTCCAGCGATTCAGCAAAGATTACTGCATCATCGGCAAAAACAATATCAGTGATCTTGGTGTTGCCGAGGGATGCTCCACAATCACTTTGATGTACAACTTTGCCCAATACCCAGTCCATACAAGTGTTGAAAAGTGATGGGGCAGGGACGCACCCGTGCCTCACTCCTGTATTAACAGGAAAGAAGCTGGATACACCTCCCCTACACTTCACAGCACTCTCAGTCCCAGAGAGCAGACCAGTCATCAAACCAATAGTCCTTGCAGGAATCCCGCGAAGTCGCAGAAGATCCCAGAGTGACTCACGGTGCACTGAGTCAAACGCCTTCTTGAGATCAACATAGGCTGAAAGCATACCCTGTCGAAACTCAAATCGGCGTTCCACCAGGACACGAAGCGGCAGGATACAGTCCGTTGTTGACTTACCAGGCGTGAGCTCAGACTGCTGAGGTCTCTGATGCTTCAGCAGATGACTGCGGATCCGTGTCAGCAATAGATGGGCAAGCACCTTGCCTGGCACGCTGAACAGTATAATACCGCGGTAACTGTTGCAGTCCTGACCGTCTCCTTTCCCTTTCCAGATAGGGACTACCAGCCCTCTTTTCCAGTCAGGAGGAATGGTACCTGATTGCCACACGGCAGTCAGAACAGCATGCAACCTGCGGATCATGGCCTCACCCACAGCTTTGAGGAGCTACGCACTGATATTACAAACACCAGCTGCCTTTCCACCCCTCAACTTTACTACAGCCTCTCTAACCTCGTCAAGAGAGGGTACGGTTTTGTCAATGGAAGGATCGGCATCCACTGTCTGTAACCCAGTGGTGTGAAGCTGCTCAATTGGAGGGTCCACCGTGAACAACTGCCCAAAGCACTCAGCCCAACGAGCTATCTGCCCATCCATTTCCGACACTAGGCGCCCATCTGCTGCTCGAATAGCACTCGCCCGAGATGGAGACATGGAACGGAGCTTCTTCAAGGCGCTGTAGGCGGGTCGGAGGTCATTAGCGTTTAAATGGCCCTCGACATCCTCAGCGAGGCTCCTGACATACCTCTCCTTGTCTCTCCCCAGGAGGGTTCTAGTCCGGCGTGACAAAGCCCTGTGCTGATCCTGGTTCCCAGCCACCCTGGCAGCGCGACTCTCCTCGATTGTCTCCAGGCCTTGAACTCGGTAGCTCCCCAATACACTCCTTGGCAGCCTGTAGAGTTTCACGTTTGAAGGTATCTCACAGTTCTACAGGGTCCTCGAGGGGACCGAGCACATCAAACTGATTTGAGACTGCCACTGCATACGCATGGGCACATGTCAAGTCCTTCAGTTTCTCAAGATGAAACACAGTATGGTTACCTCTTGAGATTCTTCTTGACTTGACATAAAGCTTAAGTGTAGCAACAACAAGTCTGTGATCTGTTCCGAAGAACTCAACACTCCGGTAAACCCTGCAGTTCTGGAGGATCCTCCAACGAGTACTAACGAGGACGTGGTCGATCTCCCTAGCTACCCCTCCGGCATTACTATACCATGTCCAGCGGTGAAGCTCTGGTCTCTGATACCAAGAACCTGCAATTCTCCACCTTCCGGACCTTTCAAAAATTCAGAAGCAGAGAACTGAAAATTTTTCTGGTACCGGAGCCATGGGGACCAACACATAACTCGTAGCCATCTCTCACAGTGCCAGTAGTAGCATTGAAGTCGCCCAAGACAATATGTGTGTCCCGAGTAGGACACTGGTCTAATACAGAGTCGAGTTTGGCGTAGAACATCTCCTTCTTTCAGTTTTACGCACCTCGGTAGGAGCGTACACTGCAACAAGAGACATGAGACCCAGAGTGTGTTTCATCCTCACCCCCATTATTCGCTCATCAACCGGATTAACCTCAACAAATGACGGCTGCAGTTTGCTGGAGATGCCTATAGCTACTCCCCGGACATGGTCGCCATTGTTCATGCCGGACCAGTAGTAGGTGTAACCCCCACTGCTAGTCTCGCCACTGCTAGGCCTCCTCGTCTCAGAGAGTCCCACTATACCCACCCTCAGCCTACTCTGAGCTCGCCCGATAGGAGAGGTAGTCGAAGATCATCTGAGAGGCTCAGAACGTTCCACAAGCCCACACGAAGAACTCTCCGGAGGTTTATTCCAAGAGTGATTCGACGGGCAGGCGCCGATTCTGCAGTCTGCACCACCCCGGCCACCCCCATAAGAAAAAGATTGGCTAAGGGCCCTACCACTCGATTTAGAGTGCGGGATTCCTGAGAGCCTTGCCCCGCACTCGTCATAGGCAGAAATCTCCCCTGCGTCGGCATGGGAGGGGTCTGCGTGGCCGGGCCCACCGGCAAAACCGAGTCTGTGGCGTCTGAGTCCATTTTTTTTACTCCTCCTTTTTTGTACCCCTCCTTGCTCCTTATCCGCCCCTGTATGGAGTATGTCTCACATGTTTGAGGGGGATCCACTAATACAGCTCCCCTAAACAGGGTTGAGTCAAAAGCTTTTCGTCTCATTAACTCCCCTCCTCTGACTGACTGTCTTCAATCTGTGAATCACCGCCGCAATGTTGCTACTCTTGCTATCTTGTACCGTTATTTTCATGCTCACTGCTCTTCTGAACTTGCGAACTGCATGCCTCTCCTCCTCCCGCGGCCTCCCTGCACAAGACTTTCTACTAATTCTCATCCCTATTCTGTCCATCTTCCTAATGCAAGAGTAAATCATTATTTTTTACACTTTCATCCCTTTCACTGGTAAACTCTCGAACTCTCTTCCTGTTTAAATTTTTCCACCTTCCTACGACTTAAATCTTTTCAAGAGAGGAGTGACAAGACATCTCCCGAACTAAATAGGCCCACCCCCCATTTCTTTATTATCTTATTCTCTGCTGTGTAGGGACTGGCAACTAAGCGGGCTTTTAATTACTTCTTTTTGTTGTGTCCTTGGTCAGTCCTTTGTGATGTAAAATAATTAAAAAAATATTCATTAGTATTCATGAGACACGATGAGTGAGTGTATCGAGTAGCGGGTTTTATGGTTGGCTTTTTCTCCCTTTCTCACCTGATCCCTTCCCTTCCCTCTCCCCTCTCCTTTCCTTAGTGTAACCCTTCCTTCCCACTCTTCTCTCTCCTTCCTCTAATTTACCCAGTCCTTCTCTCGCGTTTGCTTATATTCTTTTAAGCTCTTCACTTCTTTTTCTTCTTCTCTTTCTCTTCTCTTTCCCTCATTCCTTCTTTTTTTATGTTCTGTCTCCTTCTCAAATCCGTCCTGTCTCTCTCATATTTCATTCTCCTCTCAGCCCTTCATTCCTATTCCCTATCTGTCATCTCTTTTCCCCTTCCTCCCCCTTTTCTTCCCCATCGTTTCCCTCCCGTTTCCATCCTTTCCTTCCTTCCTTCCCTTTCCTCTCCTCAGCTTTCTCAATCAAAGCACCTTCATCAACTAGCTTCACTCCCTTAGCCTATTTCACTTACCTATCTATTACAATAATTTACTTCTTTTTTTCTCTCTCTGTGTCTCTGTGTCTCTGTGTCTCTGTTCTGTCTCTTCTCCCTCCCTCCCCTTCCCATTCTCACCTTGTGGACGTTTAGTAAAGAAATTAGTTTCTCCACCAGGCTATTAAGTAAGGGGGGGAGGCCCTGGTACCCCTGTGTTTCTCCTCATTGTAATTTACATTTTATTAAGTTTTTCGTGCATTTGCGTACAAATTAATGTAATGTGATGAGGAATCTTTAAGTGGAAGAAGGGAAGAAAGGAGGGAGAGGGAAGTACGGAAGTGAGCCATTTACGTCTCCTTTTTTATTTACTTGGCCGTCTACACATCGTGATGTATTTTGTTTACTGTTGCTACAATAATGGTGGTGGTGGCGGTGGCGGCGGTGGTGGTGGTGGTGATGATGGTGGTGGTGGTGATGGTGATGGTGGTTGTGGTGGTGATAGTAGTGGTGATGGTAGTGGTGATGGTGATGGTGCTGATGGTGGTGGTGGTGGTAGTGGAGGTGGTGAGGGTGGTGATGGTGGTGGTGGTGGTGGTAACACTCCAGTATACGTACATTAAAGTTGAAAATATGCACTTATGGTAACATTTTTAAGCGACTTTCAGGACCTGACTCATTACTGCGTCTTTTTATTTGCTCGTAAATGTGCCCAGGTTAGAGTTAATGCGATAATATTATACTCTCAAAACATTATTAAATACAAACTGAAAAGAATGATTAGCTTTACCAGCCTATATTGTCAAGGGAAGAATTGGTACTTAGGGTCATCAGTGTAACCATAATTTTCGTTATAGTTATCATAATAATTATTATAGTAAATTTACGTTAAACATGCCCAGAAGCCACGCCCCCTGCCTTTCCGCCCATTTCTACGTGGCAACTGATTGGTGCAACCCTCGTATCATCACTACCAATCATAATATCCTCACTATTTAACAGCGCGTGGCCACTGGCAGAGCAATCTTTACTACAACTACAGAGTAGTGAAGATTCACCCGTACACTCCCCACCAATACCATATATATAGCACATTTATTTACATCACACTTTTCACATTGAAGTAGATAACATGTGCACTACCAAGGCCGTCTCAATCTATAAAGGCCTGCGCCTGAGATTGATGACGTCACGGACGACGTCTGTACGAGGCCACCGAGATGACAAGTTTACCTACCTAATTATATGTTTATCAGTATAAAAGATATATTGTTATCTTCGGAAATGTTTGTTCTATAATATTATCAAATAAAAACCCGTAAAACACATTAAAGAAATGCCATTATGAGACTCTCAAGAAATATGCATGAACTTAAACTCTTCGCCATTTAATATTTTTCTCGAAAACATTTTACATGGAGAATATCAATAGAAGCGGAATTTAATTCGCTTTCCATTGCTATATTTTGTTTTCTGATAAATGAATTAGCAGCATGCATAAATTAGCGTTAACTAAATACATAACATCATGAAATCGGGTAATTTCGTACCTAATATATGTTTATCAGTATAAAAGATATATTGTTATCTTCGGAATGTTTGTTCTATAATATTATCAAATAAAAAACCGTAAAACAGACTAAAGAAAGGCATTATGAGACTCCAAGAAATATGTATGAACTTAACTCTTCGCCATTTAATATTTTGCTCAAAAACATTTTACATGGAGAATATCAATAGAAGCGGAATTTAATTAGCTTTCCATTGCTATATTTCGTTTTTGAAAAATGAATTAAAACCATACATAAATTAGCGTTAACTAACAAAAAAGGTCATGAAATCGGGTAATTTTTCCCGTTTGATGATGTTATTTATTTAGTTAACGCTAATGTATGTATGGTTCTAATTCATTTATCAGAAAACAAAATATAACAATGGAAAGCTAATTAAATTCCGCTTCTATTGGTATTCACCATGTAAAATGTTTGCGAGTAAAATATTAAATGGCGAAGAGTTTAAGTTCATGCATATTTCTTGAGAGTCTCATAATGGCATTTCTTTAGTGTGTTTTACGGTTTTTTATTTGATAATATTATAGAACAAACATTTCCAAAGATAACAGTATATCTTATACCGCCCGTACATCCTCACATGCTGAAAGCTCGGCTCCTACTGACTCGCGGAGCAGCCTCAGCTCGTGACGTCACGTCCATCCCGCGCTCCCAGGCGCAGGCTTTTACATAGAGAAGGCTTTGGCACTACACACACTCCTATATTTACACTACACCTTTTGTAGTGAAGAATGTTCTGCCCAGTGGTCACGCGCTGTTAAGTAGTGAGGATATTGTGGTTGGTAGTGATGATAAGAGGAGTGCACCAATCAGCTGCCACGTAGAAAAGAGGGTAAAGGCAGGGGGCGTGGCTTCTGGGCATGTCTAACGTAAATTTACTATAATTATTATTTCATGGTAATTGTAGAAACTAGATTATCAGTAGGATGTGAAAAACTATTAATGATATGTGCACTGTTGTGCAGTGTAGTAATTGACGTCGTAATAGTAATGGCAGTAGCTGTAGTTATAATGTTAGTGCAATTTGAAGGAGGAGTTATTATGATTCGCAGCAATGACATTTATATTTACAATGTATATCACTATGTTGTGTTTGATGTGGAATAACAAAACACATCTTGACCTCTTTGTAGGCTTTACTTAACATAAAACTCTTGTGCATTCCTGTAACAACATTTTCAGTATCAGAGTGGAAATTTAACACACAAGATAAACACTTATACACAAGTAATATACATTCACAGTATATTGGAGGAATACCCACCTGGCTTGGTTGCCTGCTTCTGTCGGACTGATCCACACCTGCTAACTCGTTTACCACCTTGACTAATACGCGGTGTTGCCAAATCTACGTAAATGACGAACTACCACAACCCATCAAATAGTTACCTTCGTTTATGATAGTAGGCCAATCACATAGTTATCATCAACTAACTATTACATTCTCCCCCTTCCACAATAACGTGTACCTACGATGTCTCAAAACGATTAGGAGGACGCCTGATACGCTCGGATCTCCTTAGAGCCGGCACACCTTCACCAGACTCAGGTTGTTGAGGAGGGTTTGAAGCCTCAGAACCAGAATCATCGGCTCTCACAGCAACTGCTTTAGGAGAACTCGAACCAGGAGCTGCATTTGTAGTGTCCGAAGTCTGGGCTGGGAGCTCACTACCAGCTGGGGCCAAATGCCGAGTAGATACAGTATCCTCCCTGCCATCTGGATACCGAATATGAGCGTAGTGAGGGTTCGCTTGTAGGAGTTCCACTTCATCTACTAAGGGATCAGTTTTGTTCGCACGAACATGACGGTTCAGTAGCACCAGACCAGGGTTGCACAACCAGATGGGACTGTAGCTCATGTGGACGAACGACGAGTATAATTAAAAAGTCTTTCATGAGGGGTAACATTGGTGGCGGTATTTAGTAATGAGCGAATTGAGTGAAGAGCATCAGGTAACACATTTTGCCAGTACTGTGTTGGTAGATCACGAGACTTCAAAGCAGTTGTGATGGCCTTCCATATAGTTCCGTTGAAGCGCTCCACTTGCCCGTTACCTTGAGGGTTGTAACTTGTTGTCCTGCTGCAAGCGATTCCTTTACTGGCGAGGAATCCTTGTAGTTCCCTGCTCATGAATGATGCCTCCCTGTCTGAGTGAATATATGCTGGCATGCCAAAAATGGAGAATAACTGAGAGACAATTAATAACTGTTGATGCGCTCATATTAGAACATGGAAATACAAAAGGGAATCTGGAATACTCATCCACAATATTAAGAAAATAGTAGTTCTTATCAGTGCTTGGGAAAGGTCCTTTAAAGTCAACGTTAAGCCTTTCAAATGGCTGAGTAGCTTTTACGAGAGGGGTACTATCAGGCCGATGAAAATTAGGTTTGCACTCTGCACATATTTTACATGAGCCAACAACTTGCCTGACATCTTCAACAGAGTAAGGTAGATTCTTAGACTTTACGAAATGAAGCAAACGAGTAACACCTGGAACCTGGATGGCATAACGCATCGTGAAGGGCAAGCAGTGACTGATGGTCATGGCATGTTGCTCCACAAACAGACCTGGAAAATACATCTGGAGGGATATTGTCTCTTCCTGATATATAGACAATATCAAAATCATAGCATGACAATTCCATCCTCCATCTTAAGATTTTGTCATTCTTAATCTTGCTTTTGTGCTGCTTATCAAACATATACTTCACTGAGCGTTGGTCTGTTTTTATAGTGAAATGGTTACCAGACATGTAATGCCTCCAGTGGCGGACTGTCTCGATGATAGCTTGGGCCTCCTTTTCCACAGCAGCATGGCGCCTCGCTGGCCCATGCAAGGTTCGTGAAAAGAAAGCAACTGGACGTCCAGCTTGAGTGAGGACTGCTGCAATGGCGGAGTTTGAAGCATCTGTTTCAACTGTAAATGGTACAGATTCGTCGATCGCCTTGACCACCGAAGATTCTATGTCACCCTTGAGTTTGAAGAACGCTTCCTTTGCTTCCTCCGTCACAGGATAGGCAGTAGTGACACTCAGTGGGCAAATCTTGCTAGAATAATTGTATATCCACTTTGAATAGTAAGCAAAAAGACCAAGAGAACGGCGGAGTGACTTGAGGCGTCCCGCATTAGAAGGGCCGCTCGCGCGCAAAAGAAAAAGTGAGAAAATGCTTCAAAGTTTGGCGAACTTGCTGACAACCATAACTTTCTATTAATTATGCTATGACAATGAATTAGTCTCAATAACTGGAGGCAAGACAATCCCCGATGCTCAAAATGTTTCAAGAACGTCAAAAATTCACTACCAATTTTTGCATAGTTCGGCATCTGGTATGGTTTCGGGAAATCACCGAAAGTTTGAGTGCTTTTTTTTTTTTAAATACTCACAATAATGGTAATCAGTGAATATTGAGAACTTAAAACACAAATAACAATATTAACATAACATAAAGTGGAAAAATAGGTGAAGAAACGTGCGTTGGCTTAAGGCCCATCAGCAGTTACCCTCTAGTAGTAGTAGGAGTATATTAAATATAGTAGTAGTAGTAACTATTAAAAAAAATTCATCTTATATCATCACTACTACTTAAAAAAAAAAAAAAAAAAAAAAAAAAAAAAAAAAAAAAAAAAAAAAAAAAAAAAAAAAAAAAAAAAACAGGACACTCATCACTCCATGACGAAAGTTAAGCACCTCATAGAGTGATATACTGTAATTCGATTTGCAGAATGGTCTGAGCGGCCCTTCTAATGCGGGACGCCTCAGTCTTCATGTCCTACGGCCAAGGCAAGTCTCAAAGCGGTCTCAGTCGTTCCGGGTCAGGCCCGAATCACTCCTTACCTCCACCACGTAACCTAGAATGCTGAGATGCCTAGTTGAGAAAGTACACTTGTTTCATTGTAAACGATGTTCCTTCTCTTGGAGCTCAAGGATCTTCCTCAGATTTATCGTGTTCTTCTTGAGACATCCCAAATGGTAAGTCGTCAAGTACGCGTAGGTTCCAACACGTCCCTCTTCTTGAAAACAAATGCCTGAGTCTCTGGAAACAAACTCGTTTGTTATACCCAAAGGGACAACGAGTAAATTGGTATAATTTCCACATCCCAAAAAGTCAGTATAGGCTTGTCATGATCATTATAGCCCTGATGATACGCACTGCGAGATCAATCGTACTGAAAAACGATATTTAGCGATCTGTTACGGTGTCATCAATACGGGCAAGGGATCCCGTCAAGAACTGTGAAACTTGTATAGTTTCCGAGTAACGATAGCTAGGCGTTTCTTTCGAGATTCATTTAACAAACGACAACTTTGTGCACGCCAAGGAGAGTTACTAGTTCAATAACTCTTCACTTAACAGCCTTTTCACTTCCTTCTCTAGAATTCACGATCATCGAAGATAACTAGTGATTTATGAGCGACTGAGACTGTCAGCCGTCATGTTTGCAAACAGTTCCAGTGGTTCACTATTTATTACGCCGGTCCACGATAACAGTGGAGGCAGTCACCACGTACGGTCAGCAGTAACTTTCCATGTAGCTTCTGGAAATCCTGGCCAAGATTACGTCAGCGCAACAGTTTGGGCAGTATAGGTTAGGCGTACATTTCATACGACGGCCGTTCACTTGATGTAACTTACATAATCCAGATGTCTGAGTGGCGAGTGAAGTAGAAGCCATAGTCACAGTACTTTGCGATTGTTGAACCTGTAATGAGTGACGCTTCACTAGATCCGGGTGAATAAAACTTTCTGAACTGCCACTGTCAACAAGGGCATTTGTTTTCATTCCGTTGATTGAAACTTTAACGACAGCTTTGGATAATGCACCATGAGTGGCCGCTGAAGTTACAGTAGCCAGCATAACACTGTCAGAAGGGGTAACTGAAGCACTGACACTAGAGGATCGGCACACTTTACCATAGTGACCCTTTTTCTGACACTTGTGACACTCCGCTTCACGTGCCGGACACTTCGAACGTGGATGCCTCGAAAGGCCACAAAAGAAACACTTTGCGTTGGTGGCAGCCAGTACCGAAGCAGTTTCTGGTTTAGATACACTGTTATCTTCACAAGCTGCACTTAACAGCCGAGAAGACCGACCACCACCATAGGACTCCGAATCCTTTTGAGCGGACTCGAGAGCTCGCGCATGGTCAAACATTGTTGTTAGATCAAGAGTTTTGTTTTCTAACAACCGCTGCCTGATTGCTGGAGATACAAGACCACTGATGAACGAGTCCCTGATGGACTCTTCACACTGCTGAGTTGCAGTCACAGCCTTAAATTTACAGTCTTTGCTTAACACTTTAAGGGCACTAAGGTATTCGTCGAGATTCTCGCCAAGTTGCTGACGGCGAGTAGCAAGGCGATGACGTGCGAACACTTCATTCGTAGGTTTCACGTAGTGAGCCTGTAGTGTGCTTATGGCATGATCATAGGTAGTACACTCAGATATAGTTTCATACACTCTAGGAGAGGCAAAGTTGGTGAGGAGCCTGAGCTTGTTCACATTTTCACCCGGCACAGCCTCCAAGAAGTTTTCGAACGTTCGTAGCCAGTGCTTCCACCCCTGCCCTGCCGCTGACGAGCTGGGGTCGGCGTCGAGGCGTTCTGGCCTCAGAAAACGCTCCATTCCGTGAAGTAGCGACGCGATGGATGCAGACTCAAGAGATTTGATATTGTGTGAAGTAAATTGATGTGGAATAACAAAACACATCTTATCCTCTTTGTAGGCTTTACTTAACACAAAACTCTTGTGCATTCCTGTAACAACATTTTCAGTATCAGAGTGGAAATTTAACACACAAGATAAACACTTATACACAAGTAATATACATTCACATTATATTGGAGGAATACCCACCTGGCTTGGTTGCCTGCTTCTGTCGGACTGATCCACACCTGCTAACTCGTTTACCACCTTGACTAATACGCGGTGATGCCAAATCTACGTAAATGACGAACTACCACAACCCATCAAATAGTTACCTTCGTTTATGACAGTAGGCCAATCACATAGTTATCATCAACTAACTATTACAGTGTTCACCCGAGGGCGATTGTTATATACCACTTCTTGTATGGTTGACTCTACGGTCGCCAGTCACAGCCATTTCCCGCCCCGCCTCCCTGCACACCCGAAAGCATAGAGGTATTAAAGGTCCATAATACCTCCATGCCCGAGAGGTATAATACAATCATATAGAGTAAATGAACTAAGAAGAAATGAAGAAATATAATACTCTTGGTGATTCTTTTTTTCTCTTTCCAAGGTTTTCCTCATTATTTTTATGTTTTATTTCCCTCTCTTCGCTGCCGTTTTATTACATATTGTGTGTCTGTTTGCCTGTCGGTCAGTCTGTTTTTGCTTCGTGGTATAGCATAAATACTCTTGTTCAATGCAATTCAAAATTCATGAATACTCTTATTTGTCCTCTTCTTCCTTCATTCCTTCCCACTTTTCCTTTTCCATCCTCTTCCCCCTATTTTTACCCCTAAGTCTTCTGTATCCTCTTGCTACTCCTCCTCCTACCTTCTTTTCCTTCTTGTCATCATAATCACATATGTTGATTTATATTATCGACACCGTAAGTGGTGTTAAGGTAATACGATTTTGTACCGGGAAAGATGGTACTATACGTGTATGGAAGTAGTAGAGGTGGCAGGAAAATGGACAGGATTAGAATATGTGGCGGTGGGTAGCTGTGGGCGAGCGGCAGGCGAGGCATGTGGGTACGGTCAGGTCTGTGTATTTAAGCGTGTGTTCCTTATATGTATTATGAGTATGGGTAATGAGTACTGAGCTTGTAGATTGTAGACAGATGATTGTATATTGCACAGGATTGTAGTACAGAGGAGATGTAGCCAGGACAGGCTGGGGCATGCCGCGTGGGCCGCCCAGAGGCGAGGAGCGTGAACTGTGACCTCGGGCTGAGGTGAGGAGCGAGAACTAAAGGGAGGCCGAGGTCAAGACACGACATCAAAAAGAGAAAGCAGGAGATGGGGAAGTAGGGACAGGGGGGAAGAATAAGGTGGGTGAGAGAAGAAAATGTTGTGTGAGGAAAAGACACTGGGGCTTAACTCAGGTGCTGTTTGTGTTTTGATGGTGTGGTGGGTCGGGCTGGGAACGCTTCTTCAACTCGCACGATCAAACAGAAACCACGCTGGGACGACCCGGCAGGACATGGGCCGTGATAGACGGAACCTCTGACACAACCAAGACAACCCCAGACCCACCCTCCGCCGCCCACCGCCAGTTTTCTTTGTTTTGATTTCTTCATTTTCGTGGTTTGCTTGTCTTGATCTTCATTTTCTTGTCTTGATTGCTTCTTTTGCTCTTCTTCTTCTCCTTGATTTTCTTCATTTTCTTGTCTCGATTGTCACCACCATGGACGCGCGCACGCCGCACCCCCCCAAATGCCAAGACACCCCACCCCGCACGGGCGGCTAGTCTCATTCTCGACCCCATCCCGTGATTCCGTAGAGATGAAAAGTGAGTGAGAGAAGTCGGAGTTTAAAAGTGTTTTATACGTATAATTACCAAAGAGTGAACAGGGGAAGAAAAATCCGTATAGCGGAGGGACCTACAGCTTAACGTGGGATCCGAACCACTGATAGTCGGAGGAAGGCGAGCGGAACGGAGTGGATTGTAGAAGTATAAAGTTTTGCAGCATCGTAAAAATATGAAGAGTACCTCTGTAAAGCAAAGGGGTCATTGGATTTAATGTGGCCTCGTCCGAACCACGGAAGGATAGTAGTAGTGGCTTAGGAAGGACAACGGAGAGACTTCCAACCGACTGGCTTCCCCACCGACTGACAGACAGACCGAAGTCACGCGTCAACCATATTTATATACAGGGTCAAGGAGAGAGTTGCCATATAGAGATGCCATACATACGCTACCTAACGACACCGTACAGTACAATATTGTACATTACTATTACCTAGTTTATATTATAATTATTATCATTATCATTAGCATTATGGAACATGAGGTAAATCAGATAATGACGATGTTAATGACGATAACAAAAGACGAGAAACAAATGAGATATATTCATCACTGGCAAAGAATAATATAAATATTAATAACACACACACACACACACACACACACACACACACACACACACACACACACACACACACACACACACACACACACACACACACACACACACACACACACACACACACACACACACACACACACACACACACACACACACACACACACACAAAACACACACACACACACACACACAAAATACACACCACAAACCCACACTCCCTCCACCCACACCACCACACACCACACCCACACACCACACACCCCCCCACACACAACCACACCCCACAAACAACACACACACCAGCACACACCAAACAACACCCGAACACTGAATCATTAAAAAGAGGAAATATTTACACCAGACCACACCCACACACATCACACCACACACACACACCATACATACCATCCGCACACCACACACAACTAAAATTTTACATTCTCCAGCTATAATTTTCCCACCTTCCTCCTCCTCCTCCTCTGCCTCTTTCCCTGCCCCCTCCCCACCCTCTCCCCCGCAGCCCAAGCCCCTGCATTGCCATCGAAATTAAAGTCATCCATCACCAGCAGCACCCAAAGCAGGGATCATCGCCGCCTTGTTCTGTTCAAAGAGGAGGAGAGGAGGGGGTTGACACCAGTGATGGCTTCGCCTCCCATCCCATCCCTCTCCCTGCCATCCAGCCTCAATCCTCTACCCTCGCTGCACCATCCCCTCCTCTCTTTTATCCTCCAATGCTGTTCCTTTCTCTTCCTTTCCTCTCCTCTCCTTTTTCCTCCTTCATTTCCTTTCTCTTAACCTTAGGTTTCTCTTTTGTTCCCCAGAATTCTCCCTTTTATACTTTTCTGCTTTCCTTTTCTAGTCCTCCTTCTCCTTTACTTTTCCTATATATTTCCTATTTGAGAGAGAGGAAAATGAAGGGTGATTAGAGGGTAAAAGAGAGTTGATGGGAGGAGAGGTGAGGGGAAAAGAAAGAAGGGGAGTTAAATCTAAGGGTTGGGTGGTGCGGTGATGGGAATAGAAGGAGGCAGGGAGGGAAGGGAGGAGGAGAGTTGATTTAAGTATGAATGATAGATTAGTGAAGGAATGTATTTAGAGGAAGAAGGAGGAGGTGGTGGTAATGGTGGTTGTGGTTGTGTTGGTGGTGGTAAGGGGGGGGAGAGAGAGAGAGAGAGAGAGAGAGAGAGAGAGAGAGAGAGAGAGAGAGAGAGAGAGAGAGAGAGAGAGAGAGAGAGAGAGAAGAGAGAGAGAGAGAGAAAATAAGATAAGATTTTCATCCTATCTAGACACTTTGCAAGTACCAACTAAAGGTTATTGACTATACAAAGCGCCGCCACGTCAGCACGAACTAGGCGGACTCCAACCGCTGACCGAATGCACAGGGACGCTGCACATTGCGAACTCACGTCTCTATACCAACCTTGCCACCCTGACGGGCAGAGAGAGAGAGAGAGAGAGAGAGAGAGAGAGAGAGAGAGAGAGAGAGAGAGAGAGAGAGAGAGAGAGAGAGAGAGAGAGAGAGAGAGAGAGAGAGAGAAGACAGTTTAAGAATCATATCTACCCATAATTGGAAGGCAAAAATAGGACGTCGTTGAGAAAATACTTATTACTGTTTATTGTTATTATTACCTAAACAATTTATCATTATTAGTATTATTATTATCATATACGCTGTTACTGCTTCTTGTGCTAGCATTTTGCTCTATTTGATGATCATGATGATGATGATGATTGTAATGATGATGAAAGAATAAGGTATGAATTAGATTAACAATAACAATAATAGTCGCAATTAATTATATTTTTAGTAATATGTGTCATAAAATTTATGTTCTACATTCATGTTATTTCACTGCGACTTCAAGTGCAGTGAAGATGCAGTGATGCTGCCACCAGGTGGCAGCATGAGCCTAACTGTGTTTTTACCATCACAGGAAATGGACTTTCACCTATAGATCACAGGTGTCACTATAGAAATCCACCCTGCGCCACCAACGGGTGAGGGCCAACCATCACGACTCTCCAGAATGTGCAGGACCAACCACCTGAGCCCTCAAGGAAAAAACATAATAGCCTACAGGCGCTATGGGCTTCAACGAAAAAAAACAAGAAAAAAACCCCAGCAGTTTCTCTATGTTCTGGTTGTTTATTTGTCAACTCTCAAACTTTCTGGAGAACCTGCTTCACGAATTTCAATTAGACAAAACACCATCACATGCAACACATTCTCGGAGATATAACACGCATAAAACAGCCGCTTGTGTTGAAATCAGTTGGCAGAGAGAAAATCAACGAAATTTGGTTTTTTTCTTTTTATGCTAGCCAAAGTGTTGTCAATAATTTACCCAAACCCATCCACCCACAACAAATTGTACCCACGCCCTTTACATCACCTTTACTGTTTCATCATCACTCATAACCCTCATCACCCAAAAATATCAAGTGTTTTTACCATGAAGATAGCCATTACCTCACAGTAGGTCATATAATGTACAAAAAGTGTAGTTTATGACTGCAGGGGTAAAATACATCAACATGTAATACAAACTTAAATACATCACCCCCATGCCATATAAAGGAAATTAAAATAGGTAGATAAGAACCAAAAAAAACATTTATATAGTATTCTATAATGACACAGTTGTCTTTGGAAGGATTTGATTTTGTATGCAATTATTTTTTCTTTGTCCTGTAGGGAATCTAAATACTCAAGCCGATTGTAGGATTTGCTTAAAAATTGTTTGTGTATGATATTTTTTAGATAAAAGTAAAACCCGTAAATTTGATGAAGTTGGTGGAAGAGAATGTATGGAAATGTTTATATGACGAAGCAAACCAGAAATGTCCCATTATTTTTCATACAATATAAATGGCAATCTTAGCAACGACAATATCAATACCAATAACTACAACAGTAATACCGACATCTACACACACAAAAAATACATTTCATTATTTTTTATTATTATTTTTTTTACGTCGGAGCCTATTGCGCTTGTAGGCAATTTTTTTTGGGGGGGGCTCAAGTGTTTAGCCCAGCACATTCTGGAGGGCTGTGATGGTTGATCATCGCCCGTTGGTAGCGCTGGCTGGTTTTTTATAGTGGCACCTGTGGTCTCAGGTGAATATCCCGTTTTCTGTGATGTTCGGATCTTTAGTCAGGCTCATGCTGCCATCTGTTTTTTCCTCCGCCGCACTTTTAGTCGCAGTCGGAAGAACAGATTTGCTGCAGGCGGATTTCTTCAGCCACTCGACGATGGATTTGACCGTTACTCCTTGGTGGGACTTGATCTCGGGATCTTCTACTCACCTACCAGGCTCTTGTCTACCACATGAAAGAAGGTTGAAAGAGTTGCCCCTGGCAGGATTGGAACTCGGGACATCGAACTCACCCCTCCAAGACGCTAACCACTCGGCCACCGCCTCCCCTACTACTACTGCTACTACCACCACCACCACCACTACTACTACATTACCAACACCTTCCCTCCTTTGAATTATGCCTTTTTTCCATGAGTAATGACACACGGGAACAACACATCACAAACGAGCACATTAGGCCTAGAGAAAAAGTATTGCCACCTATAGAAAAAATAAATATTTCACCCATTATTGCCGCTTACCTATTCTTTCTCGCGATTCTTCCTTTTCCTCCATCCCATTTATCGCCTCTTTACCTGTGGAGGATGAAAGAAAATTTACCACTTTCTATTTAATTTTCCTTATTTTTGATATAGTTATCCTCTTTATTACTTCTATCATCATTATCATTATTATTATGAACATTCAGTACAATTATCATTATTACAATAACTATCATTGTTATCATCGTTTTTGTTGTTGTGTTGTTCTAATCATTGTTATCACTATCATTACCATCATTATTGTTATTGTTTCAGGTGGTGGTGTTAATGGTGATGGTGTTCCAGCTGTTGGTGTTGTTGTGATTATTTCTCCAATTGTTGTTGTTAAGGATGTTGTTGTTGTTAATTTGATTATTTCTTCAATTATTGTTGATATTGGTGAAGTTGTTGCTGTTGTTTTGTGGTTACGGTTGTTTTGGTCCTGACGCCGCTAGTGACGGTAGTGGTGGTGGTGGTGTTTTTATTGTCTTGTATTGACTGTTGTTGTTGTTCTTGTAGTATTTATGCCCCAGTGATTATGTTCATGTGTTAATTGTGTTATTAATGTCGTTGTTACTGATACTACTATTGTCGTTGCTGTTATTGTTTTTGCTGCTTTGAATTGTTGCCTTGAAATGTTGTAGTGGATGCAATAAGTTGTTGTTGTTATTATTGCCTGGAATCCTCAAGCAAATATTCCCTCGGCGATTTCAAGCGCTTGTCTTTGTTCAGTGCTATTCAACCTGGGTGGACGGTCCACCTTAAGGTGGACGAGACTAAGTGAGGGGTGAACGGCTGTTCACTGCTGGGTGGACAGGTGGGTGAACGAGATCATGCCCACTTGTCAGTATAGATCAGTGGGATTCTTTAAGTCTTTGATACTTATATGAGAGAATGTGGCTGAGAACAGGATGATGGTATGCAAACAGCAGAACAGACACTGGAGGTACGAATGTCCCACTTGATTACCAGACACCATACTTTGATGCAGGAAAACCTTGACTTATACTTCCAAGAGACCGGACCTCCAACATGTGGATGCTTACTCCATTTTCAGATGATGGAACTGATCATTCTGATGCCCTATTTTGGAGCTTCGAGTGGATTATTCTCAAAAAGCAGCTTTAAAAAAATGTGTCCATCCCATGCATTTCTGGGTTGCCCTGCTTGATACTCAGTAATACAAGGAGTTAGCCGAGCAGGCAAAAGCCATGTTTGTGCAGATCCCAATTTTACATATGTGTGAGCAAGGTTTCTCAAGCTAGTTTTAATCAAGGCAAAGAAAAGGAGTGCCATTCCGAATTTGGATCTTATCATGCGGGTTGCACTTGAAAATCATATGGTGCCTTGATTTAAGCTGATAGCAGACAAATTGCAACAGCAGCCAGGCCACTATTTTTGTTTCTTGAAGGAAAAGGCTTTGTTTTCTGGATTAGCAAATATACCGCATATTAAGTGAAATTTTACTTTAGGTTCATGAAGAAATATGCATGTTTATTTTTTTCAAGTGTTATTATGCTGAAGAATTGTAAATTGTAAATAGAAAATGAGTGAAACAGCTTTTTCCTACCTATACATTTGTAGAATGATATAGTCTATATCATGATATAGTATATTTACAATGGCAAGAGCCGTAAGATTTTAGAGATTATAAAAAATTCCAGGTAGACAGCTTTTACCAAATTACCACTAGGGGTGGACGACATCAGAAAAGGTTGAAGAGCACTGTTTTAGTTAATCAAATACAAAGCCTCAATAAGTTCATGTAATATGTGTTTGGAAAATATATCACGCCTCATTCTTTAATATCTTTGTACTGTAATTTCTTCTTTAGTAAGTTACTTCTTATTACTACAACAAAAACTACAAGACTTATTTTTCTAAATTTGCGGATAAAAAGGGATTCTCGTTTTTGACTTCTTAAGGTCGGTTCCAACTAACCCGCTTATACGGCCGCCGTTGCCGTAAGCCGCCCAACAATGACGTCACCATCATCACCGCTTGAGTGGTTGTAGTGGTAACTGGGCACAGTTTACACCTCCGCTCGAGCGGACACCGCAGAGCGGGAGAGATGACTTGATTTTAACTTTGTACGGCAGCCGTACAGTGGTACGGCGGTGCGGTCGACATTTTTTGTGACGTCATTGTTGGGCGGTGAACTGTAACGGTGGCCGTACAAGCGGGCTAGTGGGAACCGGCCTTTACACAAATCTTATGTATGTTTGTCTCTATAAAACATACATTTTCACCTTAAATGATCAGCCTCCTCTTTTCTTCAGTTGCCGTGTAAATAAATATGTTAATCAATTCTAAACATTGCTTCTGTAAATTGTTTCTCTCTTCCTAAACTCGATCTGTTTACACAGAGTGGCTGGTCGGAAGCCATTTGGGTCCTTCCCCCCAAAACCTGGAGGCGTCCCCAACCTACATCAATCCCTTGAGTGCGGCGCGGCGTTCCACCCTCCTCCTTCTCTTCTTTAATTTTTCTTTTCTTCTGTTATTGATCCCACATCCTACTACATTCTTCCCTCTTTCTTCTTTCATCCTCCCTGCTTCTCTTCTTTCTTCCTCCCTTACGCTCCAAATCCTGCCTCATTTTCCCTCTTATTATCATGGCCTCTCTCTTCGTTCATTCTCTCTCATCCTACAATTTTGATCTTTCCTTCCATTATTCTGGTTTCTTTTCTGCTACACATTTTTTTTCCTGCCTTTTCCTTCCGCCCACCTGCCCTCCTTGACCCTTTCCTACAACAACATTCTCTTTCATTCCTTTCTTTCTTCCATTCTTCAGGTGTTTCTTTTCCCCTTTCTGCCTCACTACGATTGCTCTTCCTCCTTCTTCTTCTATTCCTATCTTTCCTTCCTCCCTCTTCCTGCACGCCTCATCGACTTGCTACAAGGCATTTCAGGAAGCAGCGGGCGTGTCAAGTGGCTCAAGGGCGCGGACACGCCCAAAGGCTCACGACACGCCTCGCCGCCTGCTTCAGCCGCGACAGGAGGCCGTTTGCAGCTCCTCCACGCATCCCAAGACTACCTTCAGGCTCTCCTTAGACTGTGGTGCGGGCGTCTCCGTCGTGCCAAGTGTTGGGAGGTTGCACGACGCCCCTTGTTACCGCTAGAGTGGAGGTAGCGATGGTGGTGGTGATGGTGGTGGTTTTCACAAGGAATTTGGGCTCGGGATGAAAGTTTGCTATATTTATGTATCTATATATATCTATATCTGTATCTATATCTATATATCTATATATCTATATCTATATATCTATATATCTATATATCTATATATCTATATCTATCTATATCTATCTATAACTATCTATAACTATCTATAACTATCTCTATCTATAACTATATTTTTATCTATCTATCTATATAATCTATCTAATCTATCTATCTATCTATCTATCTATAAATATCTATAAATATCTATTTATATATATTATATATATATATATATATATATATATTATATATATATATATATATATATATATATATATATATATATATATTATATTATATTATATCTAATTATATTATATATTATATATTATAATATTATATTATATATATATTTATCTATATCTATATTCTATACTATCTATATATCTATATATCTATATATCTTATATCTATTATCTATATCTATCTATATATCTATAATCTTATATCTATATCTATATATCTATATATCTATAATCTATATCTATATAATATATATCTATATATTATATATCTATATAATCTATATATATTATATATATCTATATATTATATCTATATATTATATATCTATATAATTATATCTATATATATATCTATATATATATACATATAATATATATATATATATAATATATATATATATATATTATATATAATCTTTATATATCATATATGAGTAAGAGGGTGGGATGCTTATCTACACTCCTAACCACTATAAACCTTATTGAATTTATCTGCTACTAATGTTATAACCTGTATTATGTTTATACTACTATCATAATTAA
>JACEEZ010000066.1:0-67500 GCA_016584305.1 Chionoecetes opilio | reverse complement strand
CAGAGGCCAGTGCACCTAAAAGGCTCCGCTCCATCATGGGTGTCCTTCATGATAAGACTATGTGTGTGGCGCATGAAAGGGGGATACAAGAGTAGTAATCGCGACAAGCAGATTTTACTTCTATCAACAGTAGATGCCTGGACTAAATTCAAGTTACATACTGTCCGTCTGGAAAATGACGTCATGAGATTGAGACTTGACACTCTGATTGCATCCATCCCAGATAGCCAAACAGCATTTGGGTTGGAAATCCGCTACCATCGCTCGTGCTGGAGCAAATTTGTCAGCGACCACAAGCCCCTTTCAGATGAAAGTACTCAACATCTGCAGCGTGTAAACTTCCGAGAGGCCCAGGCTCTCTTCTTTCATCACATTCGTCAAGTCATCTTCCACACACACACACACATACACCACACACACACACACACACACACACACACACACACACCACACACACTCACGAGTACTCCGTAGTGTAGGGGAAGCACGTTCGGTTCACAACCGAGAAGCCCGGGTTCGATCCCCGGGCAGAGCGGAAACAGATAGGCTGTTTCCTTAAAACCCAAGCCCCTGTCCACCCAGCAGTGAATGGGCACCGGGTGTTAGCCGGGGTTTGTGACCTGCTCTCCGGGGTGCTGGCTTCGGCCAACACTAAGCACTAAGGATGAATGATAAAAATGTTGATATGGAGACAGGGCCATACGAGCGTCGCTCTGGCCCTGTAAAATACAACTAGATGAATACAACTAGATGAATACACACACATATGCACACTCTTTATCTCTTCCCCGTACATCAAAGCATACTTTTTGATAATGAAATTTTCTTTATAATTAATCTTACCTACTTACCTCTCTCTTTATCATCATTATCCTCTCCTCCTTACTAATAAAGAGAGAGAGAGCATCTGCCTTCTTACACACACAAAACCCACACACACACACACACGCCCACACACAAACACACAAACGCACGCACACACGCACACACACACACACACACACAGATTCCTCCCTTCCCGTAGCTTTGATCACGCTGCTCTCTTAAATAACACCTGTACGGAGTAATGCCCCATGAAGACAGACAGGTTAGTGGCGGCTGCGGTGTGTGTGTGTGTGTGTGTGTGTGTGTGTGTGTGTGTGTGTGTGTGTGTGTGTGTGTGTGTGTGTGTGTGTGTGTGTGTGTGTGTGTGTGTGTGTGAGTTTGCAGAAGGAGAATGAGAGTATATTAGGTTCTGTGTTGAGTAGGTGTGGTGCCTCAGCGGGAGTAATCGAAGGTACGGAGAGAACGAGGTACTATTCTGAGAGTATTGCAACATAGCGTAAGGGTATCAAGGTATTACACAGCCATTCCCGTATTGGTAATGTGTTATGTGGAGGTGGCGGGTGACGTGCAGCGCTCCACCACACGCAAGGCACCATTAATTTATCGACACACTAATGGATTTCCTCTCAAGGCGGCAACAACAAGTTCATAGACTGCGACGCCCGTAACGCATAAAAACAAAAGTTAATACTAAAACAGGAGTAGGAAGATGATGACGCGACGAAGGCGTCATGGGAAGTCGGTTTAGATCACAAACGTAAGCTTAAATTCCAGCTTTTTGTGGAAATTAAAGGATTTCTTTCGCTGATGAATACTGCTGAGAGTTGTAATAGAAAAAAGGAAATGTACGTAAAATAAAAAATAAAAAACTTATGCGGAATATAGTACCTGAGTGATACTTGTACTTTACATGAAGTTACGAGTCACGAGAACCTAAAAATTGGTGGAGATGTAAAATGATAAAAAAGAAAGGAAACTAACAAACACCGAATGAAAATTACCCTGTCTATAATATATATATATAGTATCTGTTCATTCCTGATAGTTATTCTCTCTGCCCCCAAAAATAACAAGGAGGAGGAGGAGGAATAAAAGGAGTAAAAGGAGGAAGAGGGGAGAAGGAGGAAGAGGTTAAGAGTCCAAGAAAAGTCCGAGTTGAGGGTCAAGTGAGGCGGTAAAAAGTTTCATTCCTTTTATTCCGGATCATTTACAGTTGTTCTCTCTCTCTCTCTCTCTCTCTCTCTCTCTCTCTCCTCTCTCTCTCTCTCTCTCTCTCTCTCTCTCTCTCTCTCTCTCTCTCTCTCCTCTCTTCACTCTCTCTCTCTCTCTCTCTCTCTCTCTCTCCTCCCCTCTCTCTCTCTCTCTCTCTCTCTCTCTCTCTCTCTCTCTCTCTCTCTCTCTCTCTCTCTCTCTCTCAGTTCTCCTCGCGCATCGGTGGTGGGCGGACCTCCTTCCCGTCCTCTCCTCTCGCCGCTGTTAGTTGTGTGTGGTTGAGATTGCTCCCACCATGGCCACTGCGAAGAGGCGCCGCAAGGGACCTGTTGACGACGACTTCACTCTCGTCCAGAGAGAGCGCTTTAGGGTGCAGAGGCCTCCCTCTCCACAGTAGCGTGGTGCCACGGTTTCGGAGCGAACTATCCCGGCATGGAGGATAGTCAAGCATGACGATTTTCCCAGCCCCTATCAGCTTGTTCGGTGGTTAGAGAGCGAGCTCCAGCCCGCCCTCAAGGTGGATGTCTCCGCCACCGGAGAGTTCTTTCTCCTGGGGGGCGACTAGGGACGCCGCCGCCGCCCTCCAGGAAGTAGGTGACGGCCGACCACGGGACATCGTGTTGGCACGGAGGGAGCCCAGCAGGAGAGGTGTCCTCGTTGGATACCCCACTGGCCTCCCCCTGGACCCTGTATTGGAGCACCCGCTCGTCGAGACGGCGGTGCGGTGCTCATACAACGCAGGACGTCGACGGCACCTCCCAACTCGGCAGGTTCAGTTGACGCCACGGGACCACATCTCCGCCGCCCTGGACCTTGGCTGCTTCGAGACTCTCGCGGTGCGCAGGTTCATCCAGGAACCCGTCCGCTGCTACCGCTGCCAGGCGTTTGGACAGTACCAGCGCCAGTGTCAGCGGCGGCAGAAGCTGTGTGGTGTGTGCAGTAAGGAGCACGCTTCACGGGACTGCGTCCGCCGCCTACGGGACGGTGGGGAGCGGCCCGTGCCACGGTGCCCCAACTGCGGTGCCAGGCATCACGCCTGTAACCGCCGTTGCCCCGCCCGGCTCAGGCGGATTCCTGGGTCCACGGTGTCTCGCCAGCTGCAGAAGAAGGAGGCTCCCTTGCTTCCACCTCGGTCTGCACCCCAGCCCCCCGCTCCACGGATTGAAGACGCCGCCGAGACCCGACGGCCCCGCCACAGGAGGAGGAAGAAGAGGCCCCCGTGATGCCGCAGGACCAGGCTCCCTTGGATATGGCGGCCATTGGCGGGGAGTTGCAGCCTGCTGTGGCACCCCGCCATGACGCCGCGACCCAATGCAGGCCGCTTCCCTCTCTTGTCGACCGTGGGACGCAGATGACTGGTCGGCGCTATACCTTCAAGGTGAACGCCCTACTCGAACTGCTTGGGACGTACGAGTTCCTGGTCAGCCAGGAGATTGTGGCGGTTCGATCCCGTATTTCGCACCAGCCAGCTTTTTCTTACGTGCAGCAGGCGCTGCGCGCGGGCCGTGGGCCTGGCGTGCGCCTGCCCACTGAGAGGCCGATTGCCATGCCGGTCTACCGAAGCCACCGTGAGGAAAGTGATTGGGTGAGCTACGTGCCCACCGCCGGGAGACAATGACTCTTGTACTGTTTATTGCATGTGTTTCTTTCAATTTCTTATGCTCGTTGATGTATTTGTCTGCCTGACGCCTGTGGGCGCAATAAAAAAATTAAAACAAAACAAATCTCTCTCTCTCTCTCTCTCTCTCTCCCTCTCTCCCTCTCTCTCTCTCTCTCTCTCTTTTTTTTTATTTTTTATTTAAACTGTTAGTACCTTTGGTATTATCTTCGCTAAAGCTCTAGGTTTTACACTAGAGTTATCTATAGCTACATATAAAACAGATATTTTATATTTCATAATTTTCTAGGCCATCAACCAGCTGTTCACCCCACGCTTGAAGTCTTGTAGCGAGGCGTGGTGGTGGAGGTCGGTTTGGTGAACTAACTGGTTCCACAGACGGCCGTAGCAGGGTAAGAAGGAACTTAGGTGGTGCTCTGTCCTGGAGGGAGAAGGGCACAGTCATTTGCTCTTGTCTGCGTGGGGCGACACGGGTGAAGTGAAGGGGCGGCGGGGGCCTGGGGAGCTTGATGGCTGCCAGGTGGGGCGTGTGGAGATTTAGTGCCTTGTTTATGAAACATAAACCTGCCACGTCCCTGCGCTCCTGGAGGTGTTGGAAGGAGTCAGGCGCGAGGTGGGGACGTTTGTTGCTGGGCTCTTCTCGGGACGCGGTCTAGTGTGGTCAGGTAAGAGGGCGGGAAGGAAGACCATGCTAGGGGGGAGTATTCCATGAGGGGACGTACCTGTGCCTTGTACAAGACCTCAACCCCCTTGGCATCCAGAAGAGGCGAGATGTGCCGGACACAGCTGAGTTTCCAGGCCGAGTTTTTAGCAACTCTCCTGGCATGACTGGTGAAGGTCAGTCCCGCGTCAAACTCCACCCCAAGGATCGAGATTAGGGTACGCCGTAGGTCTAATGAAAAGTGAAATATAGATTATTTCGAATTTGGCAGGGTGTTTTCTTATGTAAAATTGAATTTTAAGGGTGGTTTGTCCGCTTCAACTTTTTGGTTTGGGCACTTCTTGCTATGCAAAAATGGACTTTTATATTTATATGCAAAACATAACTCAAAGTGCAATTTTGCATAGTAAGAATTGCTCAAATGCAAAAAGGGAATAACATAAAATCGTCTTAGAATTCTATTTTACATACGAAATTGGGATGCCAAAGTTGAGAATTTTTTTTTTGTTATACGGCGTACCCTAACCAGGGTACCAAAATAGTTGGATTAGGTTACGATGGGAGGAAGGACAAGACCAGGGCGATGGTGCCCGACAGCTATGGGAAACTGCATCCAAGGTTGATCAGGGAGGAGCATGTGTCAGTGACAGAGGAGCCATCTGGAAGGTACCTTTGACACTTTGTACCAGAGGACCCGGTGCCACCTGAGAAGCCTGCGTTCAAGGTGGCTCAGGCGCTTTATGATCTGCTGGTGACATACGACTCCACCGACTCACTGATCGTACTGCAAGGTGACTCAACTAGGGCCAACACGGGGTGGAAGGGTGGTACTCACGCCCATTTGGAGAAGATGCTGGGATGCAAGCTCTTCTGGAGTATATGCGTGTTGCACACGAACGAGTTGCCCCTGCGCCACCTTATCACCAGCATCGACGGGCCTACCTCATCTGACACTGGCTTCACGGGTCCAGTGTGCAGTCTGCTGTCCAGCGTGAATGAGATGCAGTACAACGCAGAGTTCAGAGGAGTGCCAGGCGGTGAAGATCTCACGGAGATACCGGAGTATATCCTGGTCAACATGTCCACTGACCAGCAGGTCTCCTACCAGCTGGTCCAGGCTGTGAAGCGGGACGTTCTCCCGTCCGAGCTGCAGGAGATCAAGTGTGGCAAGGTGTCCCACTCCAGATGGCTCACCGGAGCCCAGTCGCTCGTGTACATGTGGACCAGAAAGCATGGACTGACTGGCAAAGAACTGAACACCCTGGAAATCCTAGTCAAGTACTGCCTGCAGGTGTACTTCAAACTCTACTACGATATCAAGGTTCACCACAGACTAGAGGACGGCCCCAAGCACATCATCACGCAGCTCAGAGTGATGAGGTAGCAGCCCAAGAAGGTTCAAACAGCTGTGACCTTCTACGTGCGGACAGGAGCATCATTCGCACACTCAGAATGTGTCTTCCTCTCGCTGATGGCGAGTCAGAGTGAGAACGACCGCAGGTTCGCCGTGACCCAGATTTTGAAGCTGAGGGCTGGCGTGGAGTATGGGGACACCAATGTAAGACCTCGCATCACACCCAAGCTGAACTTGTCAGCCACCAGCTTGCAGACACTGATCAGCTGGCAGCCTGGCCAGGTGCACGAGCCGACATTCACCTGTTCACTGTCCGGGGATCAGATCCAGGAGATCCTGGTCAAGCCGTACGAAGTTCCGGAGCTCTCTATCCACACTCAGAGCACCGAAAGAGTCGTGAAGCAGGTGACAGAGGCTGCGGCAGCAGTGGTGGGCCAGCAGGCCAGAGACGGGTTCATCCGGGCTCGGGCCCACCACTGGGAGACCATGCCCTTCTTCAGGTCCAAGAAGGACATGATGGACACGTTCTAGGCCAACGTAGAGGCTGTGACACTGTGATGTAGTGCCTGATGAACCAACTGATCAGAAAGAGCTTACCACGCTAGTCATTTGGAACTCATAATGGTGCATGATGGGACCAACCGGACACTGCGTACTCATTTAAGCATTATTCGATAAGAGTGCAATATAAAAGTGCGATTTTGCATAGTAAGAATTGCTCAAATGCAAAAATAGAATGAGATAAAATCGTCTTAGAATTTTATTTTACATTGGAAATTGGCATGCCAAATTTGAGAAAAAGATTTTTTGTTATATGGCGTACCCTACATTTGGAGATGGATCTCTGAAGCGGGAGTGATCTGCCCTCAAGCTGTATATCTGGTGCAGGCAGGTTGGCGATGTCTTGCCTGCGGGAGATAAGCAGAGCCTGGGTTTTGTCAGGGGCCAGGCTGACCTGCCATCGACTACTCCAGGTGACGATGTTGTCCAATGCCAGGTTGATGCGGCACACCGTGTACTGCCAGTCATGTCTGTCGCAGGTGAAGGCAAGGGTGCAGTCGTCAGCGTAGGCCTGGGCCTTAAGAATGAGCTGGAGAATGTCATTGAAGTAAACATTCCACAGAAGAGGCCCAAGTACGCTGCCCTGCGGGACGCTGGCGTGGATGGGTTGCTGGCTGGAAGTGTGGCCGTTGATCACCACCCGTAAGGTCCTGTCTTGGAGGTAGTCCTGGATGAGCTGCAGCAGGGCGCCGCGCACTCCCAGGCTCCTCAGCTTGGCAGCGAGACCTCGGTGCCACATCCTGTCAAAGGCTCCGGTAATGTGCAAAGCCACGACAAAAGTGTCCATTCCTCTATCCAGCGAGTGGTTCCAGGAAGCAGACTGAAGGGGGAGCAGGTCTGCAGCTGACCTTCCCTGCCTGAAACCAAATTGCTTGGAGTTGAGGAGATGGTGGGCGTCCTAGAAGGTGTTGATCTTGGCGGTGATGAGGGACTCCAGGATTTTCCCAACAGTTGTGAGGAGGGAAATTGGGCGGTATTTTGGGGGGTCCCGCTTGCTGTTTTTTTTGTGGATGGCAACCACTCCTGCTTCTTTCCATTGCGTGGGCCACTTGCACGAGGAGAGGATGTTGTTGAAGATGATGGTGAGTCGTGGAGCGAACTGGGCAGCATATCCCTTTAGTAGGTGAGGGCTGATTTTGTCAGGCCCTAGTGCCTTCTTGGGATCTATTTGCCGCAGCTGATTTTATACTTCCTTATTGTTGAATGCGAGACTCTCCAGAGAGGCCCTGGTGAGGGATGGTATCTCTGGGGACTCGCTTGAGGGGTCTGGCACCGACATCTTTAAAGAAAAATTAGCTGCCAACAGCTCAGCCTTGTCCTTGTCGCGGACAGCCACCGACCCGTTTGGTCTGGTGAGCAATGGTGTTGTCAGCAAAGAGGCCTTACTGCTGCTTCACTCCACACCACCACTCCCTACTGCTCACTGACTGGCCGCTGTACTTGGCCTTTATGTCCTCTTTCCAGCTTTGTATGGCCTGCTTTTGGACCTGGCACATGGTCTTGCAGGCTTCTTTGTGCAGAAGTTTGTTGAGTTGGGAGGGGTGGGATTTGTACCGCAGCCAGGCCCTGCTCCTGTTGTCAGCAGCTCTCCTACACTGAAAACCAAACAAGGGCTGATCATGGGGTTTGGATTTGTAGGTTTTGCTGGGTATATGCTTTTTCCGGAGTGATAGGAGGAGGTTGGTGAAGGTCTCCACTTGTGTGTTTACCTTTGCCGTGGAGAAGCTCCGTCCACACAATGGAGTCCAAGTTTTTTGACTCGGGCAATAGCCTCGTCACACACCATAGTGGTGCTGATGGTGGTGAGTACGGCAGAGTGGTCCGATGATCTAACCATGCCCAGAGGGAGGTAATCACAGGTAATGCAGATCGCAGGTGATCACTTCGTCTGGCAAATATGTGATGACGGTGTCGAGGGAGGAGCCAGAGGTGTGGGTGGGGAAGTTGACATGGTTGCTAAGGCCGTACTCAGTCAGCAAATCCTCGAACTGCCTCGCAACCAGATGCTGGTTCCTGTCCCCTACAACAATTAGATGCTCTCTCTCTCTCTCTCTCTCTCTCTCTCTGTTTATTTCTTTTTCTTTTTATTTAAACATACATATACAAGAAGCCCAAAGGTGCACTGTCGTTTGCTAACTATCTTAAGAGCAAGTAAATATAACTATATACACATTAATACAAAGACCTGAAAAACGAACATTATATACATATATGCATCACTAAAGTGTTTGTTGAGGCACTGTTGCTGTCACTAAGTGTTACGTTATCACTAGCGTCAGCGGGGTGGGCTTCGACAATCTCCACCGATTGGCCGCCAACTTTACACTTTGTGTGTTCATCTCCTGGATGTGAGGGACGGCAGCCGTGAAAATGTTGCACATCCTGGAGACGCGACTCACAAAGCTGCGTTGGTGCTGGCTGTCGCGGGAACGCGGCACCTCCACTGCATCACCACTGGTAAGCACCGTTCTCGTGCTTCGCGTGGCGACTCTCGGAGGCTGTCGTAACCCAGCCAGGTGTGGCACTCCCTGCACATGTTCCTTGTGGAATACCACAAGCGCTGCGACGTCCCTGCGGTGTTCCAGTGAGTCGAGGGGACTCACCAGGTCGGATTGGGCTGGGGGGTCTGCAACATCCACCAATCGCAGTGCTCGACGCTGTATGGTGTCCAGCCTCCTACTGTGCGAGTCTGCACATGACATGCAGGAGAGGGCGGCGTACTCTAAGTAAGGCCGTATCTGGGCCTTGTAGAGCAAGAACTTCTCTCCCCTGTCGAGGAAGTTGGCTACCCTTCGCAGGGCGGAGACCCTGTGAGAGGCCATTTTTGCAATCTGTTTGATGTGGGCGTCAAACCTTAGCTCTCGGTCCACCTCTACTCCCAGAACCTTGACGGCTTCCTGGAATGGGAGAGGAAAGCCACCAAACCGCAGCCTCCCTTCCACTGCTGGCCCGGCAGCAGGGGACCGAGAAACCACCATTGCCTGTGTCTTCTCCGGAGCAAAGTTCACCTGCTAACGTGTACCCCACTCCTGTATAATACTCAGCTGCTGATTGATCTCATCAGCAGCACGCCCACTGTCATCTCTCTCTCTCTCTCTCTCTCTCTCTCTCTCTCTCTCAAAACTGGCCAACAAGCAAATGAAGAACCAAATGCACATACACGCGCAGAGAGAGATAGAGAGAGAGAGAGAGAGAGAGAGAAAGAGAGAGAGAGAGAGAGAGAGAGAGAGAGAGAGAGAGAGAGAGAGAGAGAGAGAGAGAGAGAGAGAGAGAGAGAGAGAGAGAGCGAGAGCGAGAGCGAGAATTTATTTCTGTATCTACTTCTGGTTAATGTGCTGGTATCAATTTATCTTCCGTGTACGTGTATTCATCTAGTTGTATTAATTGACAGCGAGCTTCGCTCGCTGTCGCTTACCATAAGACCCGTGGAACCAAGTTTCCGCCAAAAACTGTATAACTACTTCTAAACATTATCGGATTGAGCTGAAATTTGACATGCAAGTAGTGCTGTCAAAATCAATGGGTGTCGTCGGAAGAAACTTTTTGCGTAAAACAAGCCCTTTATGAGTAATAGGCGTAAACTACTTCTAATTATTGTTGGATTGAGCTGAAATTCGACATGCAAGTAGTGCTGTCAAAATCAACGGGGGTCTGTTAAACAAACTTTTTGCATAGAACAAGCCCTGAATGAGTAACTCACGTAATGAGTTAATTGGCTGGAACGTGGCTCGCTGTCACGTTCCAGCCGCAAGAACTGAGCCAAAAGCAAAGGGGCCAGAGGCTGGACGTTTATACTTGATCTAGTTGTATTTTACAGGGCCTCAGCTATATATGCTCATATATGGCCCCGTCTCCATAGCTACATTTGTATCATTTATCATTAGTGCTTAGTATTGGCCAAAGCCACCACCCTGGGAGGCGGGTCACAAACCCCCGGCTAACACCTGGTACCCATTCACTGCTGGATGGACAGGGGCTCGGGTTTTAAGAAGACCGCCCGTCTGTCTTCACTCCGCCCGGGGTTGAACCGTGGCCACCGAGATGTTATCTCGGTGGCCACGGTTGAACCCGGGACTTTTCGGTTGTGAGGCGAGAGTGCTAACCGCTACACTACGGAATTTGTGGGTGTGTATTCACCTAGTTGTATTCCCGTAATTGTATTTTACAGGGCCTGAGCAACGCTCGTATGGTCTCGTCTCCATATCAACATTTGTTATCATTCATCTTTAGTGCTTTAGTGTTGGCCGAAGCCACCACTCCGGGAAGCGAGTCACATACATCCGGCTAATACCCGATACCTATTCACTGCTGGGTGGACAGGGGCTCGGGTTTTAAGAAGACCTCCCTTCTGTCTTCGTTCCGCCAGGGGATCGAACCCGGGACTTCTTGGTTGTGAGCCGAGTGTGCTAGATGTGTAAAATGAAAGCGTGTTAAGATCAGGAATGATACCAACACAGCAGAAAAAGCAACGTAATAGAGAGCGAGAGACAGAGAAAGAGGGACAGAGACAGAGACAGAGACAGAGACAGAGAGAGAGAGAGAGGAGACAGGAGGAAAAAAACAGAGAAGGGAGAGCAGACAAATAAGAGGCAAGGGAAGAGGAAGTAAAAAGGAGATAGGGGGAAGGATGAGAGGGAAATTGGAGAAGGAGGAGTGGAAATAATAGAGGGGAGAGGAAAAGTAAGAAAAGAGAGGAGTGCTAGATGGGAGGAAGAGAAGAAAAGGGGAGAAGTTTAGTGATTTGGGGAAATAAAATAATCGATCTAAAGGTCTCTCTCTCCTCTCTCTCTCTCTCTCTCTCTCTCTCTCTCTCTCTCTCCTCTCTTCTCTCTCTCTCTCTCTCTCTCTCTCTCTCTCTCTCTCTCCTCCTCTCTCTCTCTCTCTCTCTCTCTCTCTCTCTCTCTCTCTCTCTCTCTCTCTCTCTCTCTTTCTCTCTCTCTGTTGTTGTTAATATTTTTTCAACACTGTGGTTGACGCGAGCTTTTCCCTATAGCAGCCCGCCTGTGGAATTATGGCATTACAATAAAAAAAAAAAGGCAGTGTATTGAAGCTACCTTGGTGGGGGGTACTCCCTAACGGTGGAGGTGAGAGTGGCCAGAGGGACAGATCTAATTACCGCAGCAGCAGCGGCGGCGGCACCTGGATGGCCGGGCTGCGGATGAGGTAGGAGGGGTTCCCTGAGGTGGGAGGTTGCCTAGCACTTCAGGAGGTAGTGTTGGAGTGCAAAGGGGGAGGTGACCTGGCAGTGATCACAGGTGATGTCCACAGCCCCCTGGCGGATTTCCTCAAAGCAGGGAAAGCCGAGGCGGAGACGGTGTAGTCGGTCCCGTACGTGTGGGGGGATGGATGGGTCTTGAGGAAGTGGGTGGTAAGCTGTTGCTGCAGCGTACCAGGAGGCAGAGGGTGATGATAGGGCGACTGTGGCCTCGTGTTGCTGGCGGGACAAGGCGTGCGAGGCAGACTTTATTTTAAGTAGAGTTTGGGAGAGGCTCGGCAGAACAGCCGTGGTGGGGCTGGGAAGGGCAGCGGCTGATTTTGCAGCTCTGTCAGCTGCTTCGTTGCCACTAAGGCCTACATGGCTGGGAACCCAATTCAGGGTGATTTTGCAGCCACGTGCAGCCAGTCGCTGGGCCAGAAGAGGAGTGGAGGTGAGGAGGTGAATGTTATCCTGTGGCTGTGTGTCTCTGAGGGCCTGGATAGAGGATTTTGAGTCTGTGTGTATGATGACATGAGGGGAGTGACTCTCCAGGGCGTGGTGAAGAGCGCCACGAATGGCGACTAGTTCAGCCTGGAGGCAGCTGGCGCCATCTGTTAGACGCCATTGTTTCGTGGTTTGTCCGCTCACAAAAGCCGCTCCCGCTGCTCCTGTGGCAGGATCTACTGACCCGTCTGTGAAGATAGTGAGGGAAACAGGGGTCATCAAGTCATCCATGACCTGTAGCATTTCCAAGCGTAAGGCAGCGGGGAGCCAGTGTGCCTTTGGGCGCTCAAGACTGTGGAGTGATGTGATGATTGGAGGAGGGCTCCAAGGCGGTGGCGTAGCGAAGTTCGGGTGAGGGAAGTCCTCGCCTTTACTGAGGAGGGTTTCGTGAATTCCGATAGTGAGAATTGCTTCTGCAGCGCACGCTGGCCAACATTGCCGCCGAAGGTTGTTGCGGGACCTGGCAAGATGAGTTGCAACCTTGGTGGGAGGTTCGTAGGGGTAGGGCAGGTGGGTCCTTTTGGCGAGCAGGCAGGCGGTCCGTTCTTCGATACGGCGCCGAGTCGGGACTACCTGGCACTCCTGCTGCAGGTTGCAGACCTTAGTCCGTCTGGGGGCGTTGATGATGACTCGCAGGGCGCTGTTTTGTGTGGCCTCTAGTTTTTGGTGTAGGGTGTTCGTGAGGGAGATAAGGCATGGAGCGCTATAGTCCAGGAGAGAGCGGATGGCGTGAATGTAAAAGGTGCGCTTCACCTGGAAACTGGCACCCCCTTTTAAGCCAGTGATTGCCCGTAGTACGGAGATCCTGCTGTTTTCGCGCTCCTGCAGGTAAGCTACGTGTGTGCGGAGGTTGAGACGGTTGTCGAGCCAGATGCCCAGCCATTGGTGCGACGTGACCCAGGAGAGTGGTGTGTCCAGGATATAGAGCGGGGCGCGCGGCGCGTCACACCCAAAGGCCATGGCCTTGGATTTTGCCACATTTAGCTTCAAGCCTAGTTCCCTACACTTGGTGGCTATGTCAGTCAACAGGTTCTGGGCTCGTTGTGCGTGGGCGGGTCCAGTGCAGTAGAGGGCAAGGTCGTCCACATAGCAGAGAAGCTTAGTACCGGGTGAGAGTGGGAGAGAGATGAGTTCTTCCATTAGTATGTTAAACAGGAAGGGGCTCAGAATGCTGCACTGTGGTGTTCAGTTTTCGTGTTGATGGAGTTGAGACGTTTCCCCCTGAAAGGAAACTCTGGCCGCTCGGCCCGAGAGGAAGTCTTTGAGCCATATAAGGAGTCTGCCGCATGCTCCCTTGCAGGCCAGAAGTGAAAGAATCCCCTCTCTCTCTCTCTCTCTCTCTCTCTCTCTCTCTCTCTCTCTCTCTCTCTCTAAACACACACTACATCGCCCCGAATATTGCATAAAAGCCTGTTTAAGTTCCTCCTCTTAGGTGTATTGCAATACTTAACATTTTCTTCACTCATGCCGCTTCACTTCGACATTACGTTTTCTTTCATAACAACCCCTCCCGTCCCCTCACCGTCTCTCCCTTCGTTCCTCTTGTCTCTCCTCCCCTTTTTTCGCCTCTCCAACAATCGGTGATGGAATACGGCATAACTTTTGTAATATTCCTTTGAAATGTAAATAGTTTAGAAAGTCTAGTATTTATTTTGCAAAGCGAGATCGTTAATGACTGGAACAAGAAATTCAAAGCTTCTATAGAGAGAGAGAGAGAGAGAGAGAGAGAGAGAGAGAGAGAGAGAGAGAGAGAGAGAGAGAGAGAGAGAGAGAGAGAGAGAGAGAGAGAGAGAGAGAGAGCGAGAGCGAGAGCGAGAGCGAGAGCGAGAGCGAGAGCGCGAGAGCGAGAGAGAGAGAGAGGATAATATCTTCATACTAAAAGACCATACAAACAAACAAAAATTTTAAGATCCTATTGATTTGAAAGCTTGAGATATTTTTCTTGCAATAATATTTATGATTTATATGTCGCATTGGGGGTTGCCTGTGTTGTTTATTGTTCCATTGTCTTGTTAGCCTCATTCATTCCTTGCTTTGGTTAATAGTCTGTTAGTCTCTGTTAGTGGATGTCTTTATTTTTGCTCACTCCCACTCCCACTCCCACTCCCACTCCCACTCCCACTCCCACTCCACTCACTCTCACTCCCACTCTCCCCCCGGTCACACGCACACTTACAATATCTACGAAGGGTCCTCAAATATTCACCGCGTCCCAACCCACACAACACTACCCTCCCCGCCACACTTGAGACGCACAGCGTAGTGTTTCAATAGATAAAAGAAAATATATAAACAATTGAACAAATAAATGCATAAATAAACATAAAAATGACTTGAGTAAATAACTGAATAATCGAATGTATATATAAATAGTACAAATATTCAGAAATTCATATACAGGGACTTATGAATAGACAAGTAGACATACAGATACACTGATTGATATAGATGAATACAAAGATTCGCAGGAATATAGACAAACATAAGATGACAGATAAGCATATATACATATAACAGAACATATACATAGAACATATACATAGAACAGATTTATATATATACATATACATATACATCTATATACATAGATGATAATTATGATATAGATATAAAGATAGACATATCGATTGACAGATAGATAAACAATTAGATAAATGGAATGGAAGGTAAACAATGTGACAGAAACACATTTTATACACATGGAAAAAACAGATAAAACAATAATAGTATTAATGATAATAATAGTAAGAGTAGTAGTACCACTACAACCACCAAACAAGCACACGAAGCAATAGTACAATCTAGCTGTGGTTCATTACGCAGGCTGAATCCCATTAACGTGAACTTTATTTCACATTCCTTCACTTTTTTTTTCCTTTTTCCTGGGAACACTTTGATCAAGCTTTGAGCTCAATTGGAGGACAAAATGTGGATTCCATAAGGACTGTGAAACGAGAGGAAAATGTTGTGCCGCTTTTTTTTATTTCTCTTTCTCTTTACTTTCCTCTTCCTTACTTTTCCCTTCATTCACTACACTTCAACAAAAAGGTAGACGCCATAACCTCACCCCTTTTTCGACAACGACAGCAACCAAGAGACGAAAAAGATATAAAAAAGTGGACGTATAGGTGGAAGAATGGAAAAAAAAGGAAGAAAGAGAGATGAATGAGACCAATAAATACATAAATAAAACAAAAACAAAACAAATAACTTATGAATTATTGACTTTAGTAATTGCAACGATTGTGTCAGTTAATAGGGGTTATGGGAGGAGGGGATGTTGGTGGCGGGGGTTAGGGTTGAGGAATAAGTAGTAGGGGGATATTTCCCTCTCTTTTCTCTATATTATCCCCCTATCATCAAATACACCCTGCCCACTGCATATGCACCATTGATCAACTCTCTCCCTCTCTCTGTCTGCAGATAATAATTAACAATGTTATATTAACCCAGGTAAATTAAGCAAAATTTGTAGTCATTATTATTGATATGATAAATTATTATGGAAATCTCATATCGAGAAAAAAAAAATCTAAAATATTTAAAATGATAGGTATATTTTACAAAATCAGAGGGCAACTTGATGTAGTTTGTTTAAATAAAATTTATTCTGCAATTGTTTACCCAAATTTATTGTACTACTCTGCCATCTGGGGAGGGGCTTACACCACATACATTGACAACTTATTTTTACAGCAAAAAAAATGACTACGCACAATGTTAAATGTTCCTCGTTTACAGCACACAGGTCCCCTTTTCAGTGAACACAAAATCCCGAAAATTCACGACATAATATTTTTGCAGTCAGGTGTTCTAGTCTACAACTCCATCAATACATGTCCCATAAACATTGGCTTCACACCCATAGCACACCATACGGTAACAATTAGGGGAAATGACATGATTCTGAGTTCCCCTGTGCAGGACTTCCCACGCCCAGCAGAGTGTGTTGTACAGAGGCACCAGGCTATGGAACAGCCTAGCCATAGACATACGTAATGCTCCAACCCAGTATAGTTTCAAAACTCAGGTTAAATATAATTTGTTGAGTAATTATGAATAGAAGTAGGTATTTTATGTCCACATAAAATAAAAAATATCTTAGTCGATGCTAGTTCCATAAAGAGTGTAGTGTGTATCAAATTATTGCATATGTATATATATATATATATATATATATATATATATATATATATATATATATTATATATATATATATATATATATATATTTTCATGTACTGTGTGTATACGTGCATGTGTTTATAGTGTTGATATATGTACGTATGTATGTCTACATGTATGGGTGTGTATTTTGTAGGTGCATGTGTGTGCACAAGTTATTATTTTTTTTTTTTTACGTTGGAGCTTATATCGCCTGTAGGCGTATGGAGAGTCGTGATGTCAGTCGATCTCGGACGTTAGTGGTGCAGGCTGTATTTTTATAGTGAGCTGTGGTTTTAGGCAAAGATCACGTTTTCTGTGATTTTCGGATACTCAGTCAGGCTCATATTGCCACCTGGTATTCCTCCGTCGCACTTGCAGTCGGAGAACATGTATAGCTGCATGCGGGTTTCTTCAGCCACTCTACGATAGATTTGACATATTTAACAGTTGTTCCTTGGTGGGACTTGAAATCGGGACCTTCTGCTCTCCTACCAGACTCTTGTCGACCGCATTAAAATAGGTCGAAAGAATTGCCCGGCAAGATTCGAACTCCGGACATTGATCTCACCACTCCAAGACGCTAACCACTATGCCACCGCCTCTCCTAGGCGGTGTATGCACGTGTATGTGCATATAAATGTATGCATATCTGGAAGTTTTCAATTATTTTTTTTATTTTTTATATATATAATACGAATTTAGTAGTCCGTAGTATAGCTCGTGAGTTTTTTGGTTTTTTTCTTAGGCGGCCTGTTTGCTATCATTAGTTCACCTACCGTAATTTGCATTTGGGTTCATATACGAGCTCACGCTCAAAGAACCCGGCCTGTAAATACTAATGTATGTATGTTTCTTGTATTACATATTTAAGGCCAATAAACAATCAATCAATCTTTCGCCCAACTCAATATTGTACCACGTTCTTCCATATCCACGCTTCCACCCCTATCTTACAACCTCACCATCACCAACCACTTCTTCCCCACAACCCACCTCACCCTCCTTCCCCACCACCCATCTCTACATCCTCACCTCCTTCCCTATATTCACAACAAGAACGTACGTACACGACAAATATGAACGTATGACCATACAAATATGTACACGGCAAACATCAACGTGTAGCATGCCGTGAACGTTATTATGTGTACATATAACGTAAGCTTGAACGGGCAAACCTTTTACGTAAAGACCTCAATGTTCAATTCTTCCAAAATCACAAGGTTCGTAAAGGACTTGGTGCAATATTGATAAAGGTATTATAGACAAGAGAGTGTAAAGACAAATGTGGGCAAGGGAAGGAATGAAGGAGTAAAGAAGAGGAAAAAAGGGAAGGATTTAGGGGAAAAGAAATGAGGGGAAAAGGAAAATAAAATGTGAGGTACGTGCAGAAGGGGCGCAAAAATTTGAGAGAGAGAGAGAGAGAGAGAGAGAGAGAGAGAGAGAGAGAGAGAGAGAGAGAGAGAGAGAGAGAGAGAGAGAGAGAGAGAGAGAGAGAGAGAGAGAGAGAGAGAGAGAGAGAGCAAGAGACGGGAACGAAAAATGACGGATGGGTAGGAATAACGAGGCAAATGGAACGGGGATGGAAACTAAGGCGCGAAGGGAAGGGAACAAGAAAAACAGGCAGAAGGTTAAGAAGGGGAGAGAAACAGAAGGGAGCAAGGAAGGGGGGGAAATAAAAAATGAGACACCCACACAGAAATAAAACTATTTTTTCTTTAAATTCTTCAGGACGACACACACACACACACACACACACACACACACACACACACACACACACACACACACTTGTAGAGCTTGCATTTTAACTTGCTCTACTTCAAATAGGATTAATACAATAAATTGGCGAGTACAAGGGGTTAGGATCAGTGTAAGGGGGAGTGGTCTTAGAACCTTCTTACTCTTCTGAATCTCCTAAGTGGGCTAAAATAAGGACGAGTAAAGTGTCCTTCCTCACATCATGACTGAATGGTATGTTATATGATTTAGCTATATATTTTAAGTCATCCCTTGAAATTTTAGCACCTTTGAATTCCTCCACAGACAGATTACCCACCAATTCCATAACATTGAAATCAGGTATCATGAATAAAATTTCCGTACTCCGGGTGAAACATGCTAATGGCCGTACAGCTAGTGTTGTAACAGGTAAGGACCGGTAGATGTGCGAATGAATAAAGATAAGATGGCCAAATATTTGTGACATGATAGAATTATAGATTGGCTTACCTAGTTTATATACTGGAAATAAATTTAGTAACCAATGGACAAGCACGAATAAGCTTGTAAGATACTAACACGCAATAACAAGCCAGATTATCAGCAGTACATTAAACCCCACTAATGTACTATGGGTAAAACAAGTATCGGTGCACTATATGCGTGAAACATTCTGACACTACGGAACGAATTAAGAAAACGAAAACCATCCCATATCATCAGCATTTGACCGAATGTTTACAGTATTCAACGGACCCCTATGCACCGATACTTGTTTTACCCATAGTACAAGCAATTCCTGAACAAGTTCTCTTGCGAGACAAATTACTAGATAAAAGAGTTTATGGCTGGTCAAGTTACGGCGAGTATAAATATCTAGGGATTGAGAACGTCGCTGGTTCACTGGTAACAAGTTAACTGGAAGAGTCTCAGAATGGTTATGTGGGAAGGTAGTCTTCCTTTAACAGCAGTAAAATAAACTATCAATCGCACCTGCTTAACTGAACTACCCCTTAAGTGGCCACTGAACAGATAATTTAAAGTAAAGCATGAGCAGGTTTCACCATCAATATGCACATAGGGTAACACAGCAATGAATATTGCAGAATGATCGGTAATACTTAACTAATCATCCTGGACGGGCCTCTGATTGTTATGACCGTTAGTGATTGTCTAGTGGTCGATGAGAAAAGGACTAACGCTTCACTACAAATAAGTGAGGATTATGGAAACTAAGAGGAAAACTTACTTAAATCTTAATATTCTTAATCAAATTACATTAACCTTATTTGGTGGCAATAGATCCCCACGTAGACAAAAGATTAAAGTTCACGAAATGAATGAACAAGAAGCTATATAGATTTACACAACAGTAATAAATGAAGTAAAACAATATCAAACTTTATGAAAGCATGAACAAATGAATTGATTTGCCAAACCCACACCTTCAATTTACACTTAGTTAATATTACCGACATCAACGGGGTGAGGAGCGATGTCTGGCTTAACACTACCACCACTAGGAAGGAAGACTTCAGACGGGTTACAAAATGACACTAACGAGTTTGAGTCGCCAAGCTCCGTTCATCACCTTGAGTGAAGCACGGCTTGTCTCAAAGCTTTGTTCAGGTTTCGGGTACTTGCCCCGAAACCCGGCTGGATTTTGGAGTCTTGCTGGTTGTTCGGTGGTGAATAACGAAACGACAGGGAAGGGCATAACAACACACACACACACACACACACACATGCACACTCTTTATCTCTTCCCCGTACATCAAAGCATATTTTTTTATAATGAAATTTTCTTTATAATTAATCTTACCTACTTACCTCTCTCTTTATCATCATTATCCTCTCCTCCTTACTAATAAAGAGAGAGAGAGAGCATCTGCCTTCTCACGCACACAAACCCACAAACACACACACACACACACACACACGCACACGCCCACACACAAACACACAGACGCACGCACACACACACACACACACAGAGATTCCTCCCTTCCCGTAGCTTTGATCACGCTGCTCTCTTAATTAACACCTGTACGGAGTAATGCCCCATGAAGACAGACAGGTAAGTGGCGGTTGCGGTGTGTGTGTGTGTGTGTGTGTGTGAGTTTGCAGAAGGAGAATGAGAGTATATTTGGTTCTGTGTTGAGTAGGTGTGGTGCCTCAGCGGGAGTAATCGAAGGTACGGAGAGAACGAGGTACTATTCTGAGAGTATTGCAACATAGCGTAAGGGTATCAAGGTATTACACAGCCATTCCCGTATTGGTAATGTGTTATGTGGAGGTGGCGGGTGACGTGCAGCGCTCCACCACACGCAAGGCACCATTAATTTATCGACACACTAATGGATTTCCTCTCAAGGCGGCAACAACAAGTTCATAGACTGCGACGCCCGTAACGCATAAAAACAAAAGTTAATACTAAAACAGGAGTAGGAAGATGATGACGCGACGAAGGCGTCATGGGAAGTCGGTTTAGATCACAAACGTAAGCTTAAATTCCAGCTTTTTGTGGAAATTAAAGGATTTCTTTCGCTGATGAATACTGCTGAGGGTTGTAATAGAAAAAAGGCAATGTATGTAAAATAAAAAATAAAAACTTAGGCGGTATATAGTACCTGAGTGATACTTGTACTTTACATGAAGTTTTATACGAGAACCTAAACATTGGTAGAGATGTAAAATGATAAAAAAAAGGAAACTAACAAACACCGAATGAAAATTACCCTGTCTATATACAGTACCTGCTCATTCCTGATAGTTACTCTCTCTGCCCCCACAAATAACAAGGAGGAGGAGGAGGAATAAAAGGAGTAAAAAGAGGAAGAGGGGAGGAGGAGGAAGAGGTTAAGAGTCCAAGAAGAGGACGAGTTGAGGGTGAAATGAGGCGGTACAAAGTTTCATTCCTATTACTCCTTATCATTTACAGTTGTCCTCTCTCTCTCTCTCTCTCTCTCTCTCTCTCTCTCTCTCTCTCTCTCTCTCTCTCTCTCTCCCTCTCTCTCTCTCTCTCTCCGAGAGATAGAGAGAGAGAGAGAGACTCGTGGAGGAAGGACGTGTTTGACAACGCTCCGTCATTTGAGGTCATTTTTTTTTTTTTTTTTTTACATTTGTGCCTATAGCGCCTGTAGGCTGTGGTGACCCAGGGCTCCGATGGTAGGCTCTTGAGGTTCACTTGAGGGCTCTCTGATGGTTGGTCCTCGCCCGTGGTAGCGCAGGCAGGATTCTTATAGTGACGCCTGTGATTAGAGGCTCATGCCGCCCCCCTGTGTCCTCCGATGCACTCGCAATCGAAAATAGAGTTGATGAGCAGGCCATGTGGGTGTTCTTAGGCCACTCGACAGTGCAGAAAGGTTTTGGGTTTCTTCGGGGATCGAACTCGGGTCACCGAGAACGCCAATCGGAGACGCTAACCACTCCGCTACCGCCTCCCCAAAGTTAGTTACTGTGGTTCTGTGGCAATTATGACAGTGTGAACGTGCCCGTGCTGGTGCATTAGTGTCACAGAGTGTGTGAAGAAATATCAACTTCGCCAAGTGTTACATTGTGCCGGAAATACGGAAATAAGGAGTTTTTGGTTCAAGTGATAGAAAGCAAGTGACGTCACGTGACTCGGCGCCACCACGTGACTCTCCCCTACCAGTGGTGCCAATACTCTCCCAGTACTGCCAAGTCTCTCTCTTCTGCCTACTCTCTCTTTCTGCATAACATAGTTGCACTACCACCCCCCATTAAGTATTCCTGAATACGTACAACTCTACAGTCAACACACAAGGTTCCATCTTCACCTCGTCCTGACTAGACCGCGAAACAGTGTGCTGCTCATTAGTGGACAACAACAGAGGACGACCCTGTGCTCCAAAAAGCAAATATGTCGACGAACAGCGAGACCAAAACATTCCCACACACAACAGAGTCCAGTGAACCCTCTCTTACAAATCCCACCGAAGAATTTCTCAGTAACAACCTTACTAAAACTCAACTTCAGAAACACTGCCGTGAGCTTGGGATTACATATGTGTGGGTAAACAAACCTTCATTAACCCAACTGATCATGGAAAAAACCCAACACACTGACCCTACCAGGAACCAAAATCACCCCAGTGAAAATCCCACACATAACTCTACCACAGAAAATAACAACGAAAATACATTGGAAATCAGTGACGAGATAAAGGCCATTGTCAAGAAACTCAGTGAAGAAATGAAGAAAATAAGTACAATCGTCGAATATTTAAATGAGCGTGTGGCAACACTGGAAACGGTGACCTCTGTTCCAACACAACGCGACGCTACAACAAGCAGCCTGGAGGAGATCGTTAAGCGAGTCACCAGACTAGAAGACCTGACAAAAAACTCCTACATTCCAACCGAGACACAACCGAATGAATGGTGCCGCTCTTTTGAGCCTCGAATATCGGCTATAGAAGAAAATATGTCAAACGAAAAGGACGGCATGAATACGCAGCAAACAAACACAACAAACCAGACCCAAGCAGGAAAAACACTTATCATCAGTGATATAAACCTCAAACATGCAAAAGCATCGGATCTAAATAACAACTGTAGAATTAGAACCCTGCATGAGGCAAATATTGATTTGATGAAAAGCTGGGTTACTGAAATGCTGTCCTGGATCCCCAACGAATGTATAATATACGGCAGACTTTTTGATGCGATGGAAAGCAGAGCTCCCGATATTGTCTTAGACAATCTCAGTGCCTTAATAGGTGAACTCAAAAACAAAAACGAAAATATAAATATACGTGTATGTAAACTAGTACCTAGCCTACAATCCGACACTTTACAAGGAAAAACTAATTAGTTAAATGAACATTTACAGAAGTGGGGCAATGATAACGGTATAAAGACAATAAATCCTGATCTTTTCTTCAAACTGGGGACAGGAGAGATCGACGAGGCTTGCTACGCAGCGTATGGCGAACACCAATGCTCTCTCCTCAATAGAACTGGAGTGGTCAGGCTACTCAAGGCCATCTCCACACAACATCCTTCATTTAATGAATGTATCAATTGGGAACAAGTAAAGAGAAACTCAACTCTATATTCAAACAAATTCCAACCACCAAACAAAATGCAACACCGACAAAGAGTCAACTCTACTACCCTTCCCACCCAGGAGCCCACCAGCAGGCCTATCGCGGACAAGGATGGGTGGCAGGTGGCAGATCGGCGCCACACCTCACGACCCACCTTGACACACAACCGCCACACGAGCCATGGGGAGAGACAAGGACGTCCAAGGTATGGGCAAGATTACCGCCACCCTCCCTTCCACCACCGTGAACACACCTCCTCCAATCCAGCGCCACGTACAGGATACAGGAAATAGATATACGCAAATGGTAAACCACCACCCTCTCTCCTATTCCCGTTACTCCCCTAACGCCCCTTCTCACCCCACTAGCTATCACTCACCTCCCTCTAATGAACCCCACCCCCGTCCCGGTGAATTCCAACACTATAAAACAACTGGCTGTTACAATTTTTGCGAATTTAACCACCTCCAGTCACACTGCAGATTCGACCACCAAGTGAAGTGTACCAAGTGCTATAACCTAGGCCATAGGAGTAAACTGTGTACCTACAGCACCGTATGGGAGTGTGGCGAAGAAGTTCATGCCGATCGTTTATCTAATTTATTTGTTAAGGATGTGCTCACTATTGAGCATATTAATGGCAATCAATACTTACAAATATTGATGAAATATAACTTTTAGTAAATGAAAGAAATATTGACGTTCTCTGTATTAGCGAAACTTGGCTATCTCCCCACACTCCTAAAGCTCATGTGAATATGCCGGATTATGTCATGTACATATGTGATAATGGCCGTGGTTCAGGTACCTGCATAATATGTTAAGCAATTTTTATATGTACATCTTATTGAAACAAATTTAACACAGCAGGTAGGTGTAGAGGACATCTGGATTATAGTACAAAGTAGAAAACTTCCCTCTATTATAATAGGCTGTATCTATGACTCCTGTATCTACTATTGTCTGCATCGAATCACGTTCCGACTGACATGACAATAATGTCATGAAACACTCGCCTTCCATAATATTATTTTATACCAGCACTCCGAGACTCTTTTTACTCTATTTTTATCTCTGTATTTTAATCATAATTTATTGATGTTTTATATACCGTACATTTTTAAGATTTTAGCGACCTGACTTGTTATTTTTTATGTACTTTTTGTGTTTCATTACTACTATACTTTAATGGTTTTCATGATTACTTTTTTCTCGTATATTCGAAAAAGTGTTCCTCAATGTATGAAGAATAACCACTGTTAGTGGAAATAAATTTATTATTATTATTATTATTACTCTCTCTCTCTCTCTCTCTCTCTCTCTCTCTCTCTCTCTCTCTCTCTCTCTCTCTCTCTCTCTCTCTCTCTCTCTCTCTCTCTCTCTCTCTCTCTCTCTCTCTCTCTCTCTCTCTCTCTCTCTCTCTCTCTACGCAATTTCCTCCTCCTCCCGTTTCCTATACTTAATCCGAGAGGCCAGTCAAATTTATCTTTTCCCTCTATACTCAATTATTGACAGACAGACGGATATTTCAAGACCTTAGAGAGAGAGAGAGAGAGAGAGAGAGAGAGAGAGAGAGAGAGAGAGAGAGAGAGAGAGAGAGTGAGAGAGAGAGAGAGAGAAGAGAGAAGAGAGACATGATAGAGAGAATGACTTTGTAGAGCAATGATAGCCAGAGTAGATTGATACAGTAGAAAATGATGCTGCGTAAAATGATAGATAGAGAGAAATGGGTAGGGGGTAAGGTCTGGGAACAAGTTTAAGGTCCTTCACTAATTACCTTCCATTATTCCATCATCTAATTTGCTCCATTATCTAAACCTTCCTCACTTGCTCAATTAAATCTCATGAATCCCTCAAAAGAAGACGAAAGGGGAGGCTGCTACTTGTCTTTGTATTGGAGTCTCTCTCCTCCTCTCCTCTCTCTCATCGTCTCTCTCCTCTCTCTCTTCTCTCTCTCTCTCTCTCTCTCCTCTCTCTCTCTCTCTCTCTCTCTCTCTCTCATCTCCTCTCGCTCTCTCTCTCTCTCTCTCCTCTCTCTCTCTTCTCTCTCTCTCTCTCTCTCTCTCTCTTTTAATTTTAAATTTTTATTTTTTTTTAATTAAAACTTAATACATTGAAAACAAAAGGGGAGTTGATGTGCTGAAGTCCCGGCTGGACGCCAAGGACTATCTCTAGCAGTATTATATTTTATTCATATCAATAATTATACAAATAATATGGAAAAAGTATAGCAATATTCTACTATAAGCTAATACTAATACACGAATTATTAAGAAATTATACTAACAACTATACGCTAATACAAATAATATAAAGAAAGTATACTAATACATTGATACACATATATCTCATACACATTATATATATATATATATATAATATTTATACTATATATAAAAAATTATACTAATATACTAATCTTATTATACAAATGTTTAGTAATTATTTTTATTGCATGTTTTATTGCGTTAGTTCCGCTTGCAGCCAGGCATTTACGTCCGATTTGAAGGTGTGCAGGGAAGTGGTGAGGTGCAGGTCGGTATGGCGCACCAAGGTGTTCCATAGTCGACCATAGCAGGGTAGGAAGGAGCGGAGGTAATGTTCCGTCCTCGCGAAGGACACAGTCACCTGATGGTCGATGTTGATGGCCGCACGGGTAGAATGGGAGGGCCTGGCCCGTGGGTTGAGGCGCAGCTCTGCTAGTTGTAAGAGTTGCATCCTGTGAGCCTTGTACATGACGCACATGCCTGCCACGTCACGCCGCTGCTGAATAGGTTAAATGATCTGTGCAACAGCCTCAGGGGCTTTCAGCCGGGCCAGCCGCTGGGCTCTGGCTTGAACCCGGTCAAGGAGGCCGAGGTATGACTGGGGGCAGGAGGACCATGCGAGGGGCGAGTATTCCATCAGGGAGCGGACTTGTGACTTGTAGAGTGTGCCGACTCCCTGAGCGTTCAGGAGGTGCGCGAAGCGTCGGATGCAGCTCAGTTTCCAGGCAGCATCCTTGGCGACCTTCCTGACGTGGCTGGTGTATGTGAGGCCAGAGTCGAACTCCACCCAAAGAATTTTGACTGACTCCTGGAGGTGTATTTTTTTGCCTTCCAGGAGAATGGCGTGTTGATCCCAGTTGACTGCATCTTGCCTGCGGGAGATGAGGACGGCTTGGGTCTTGTCTGGTGCAAAGGTGACTTGCCATCTCTTGCCCCAGGAGGCGATGCTCTGCAGTGCCTGGTTGATGCGAATGACTGTGTTGTGGCGGTCACTCTTCTCACAGGTGAATGTGAGAGTACAGTCGTCTGCGTACGCTCTTGCCTCAGGAATCAGCTGCAGGATGTCGTTGAAGTAAACGTTCCATAGTAATGGCCCGAGTACACCTCCTTGAGGGACACTGGCTTTGATAGCATTTTCAGAGGAGGTGTGACCATTCACCACCACGCGCAGAGTTCTTTCGTGGAGGTAATATTGCAGGAGGTGTAACAGGTTACCGCAGATCCCCAGGCTTCTTAGCTTGGTAGTGATGCCCTGATGCCACACCCTATCAAAGGCACCAGCGATGTCAAAGGCGACGACCAAGGTGTCTTCGCCCCGATCTAGGGAGTGGTTCTAGGCTGCTGAGTGCAGGAGAAGAAGGTCTGCTGCAGATCTCCCCTGTCGGAAGCCGAATTGCCGTGAATTTAGTAAGCGGTGAGCGTCAAAAAATGTAGTGCTTTTGGAGGCAATGATGGACTCAAGAACTTTCCCAACAACGTAATGGAGGGAAATGGGGCGGTAGTTTTGGGGATCGCCTCTGCTCTTCTTTTTGTGGATAGCACAGACTCTCGCCACTTTCCACTCAGATGGCCACTACTGAGATGAAAGGCACTCCCGGAAGATGGTAGTAAGAGGCACAGCAAGTTGTAAAGCACATCTTTTAAGCAGGTGAGGGCTGATGCTATCTGGTCCCAGCGCTTTCTTGGGATCAACTTGCTGTAGTTGTTGCAACACCTCCTCCGTGGTAATGGTGATGTTTCCTAGGGCGGCCTTGGTTAGAACTGGTACTGTAGAAGGTTCACGTTCTGGGTCAGGAACTGTCATCTTAGAGGAGAAGTGGGCAGCCAACACCTGAGCTTTACCCCGGTGAAGCCATCAGGTGCTGTCAGCGGTGGGATGCTGTCGTCACGAGAGAAGCCCTGTTGTTGTTTGATGCTGCTCCGCCAATCCTTAGTGCCCACTGACTGGCCTGTTAGCTTTCGCTTGAGGTGATCCCTCCAGTTGTTGATGGCCTCTTTCTGGACTCTTTTCATATTTTCACAGGCCATTTTGTGCTGGTGTTTATGTCTTCTTGTGGGGTGGGACTTATACCGCAGCCAGGCCTTGCTCTTATTGTCTGCTGCTTTCCTGCATTGAAAGCCAAACCAGGGCTGGTCTCCCGGTTTAGACTTGTATGTCTGGCAGGGCACAAATCTTCTTTGGTGAGACATCTGGATTTCTGTGAAGTTCTTCACTTGTGTGTCAACGTCACCTGTAAGCACGTCAGACCACACAATTTTGTCAAGTGTTGCCTTCATTGCATCCCAGTCCCCCTTGTCCCATAGCCAGTCCCATAGCGAGTCACTGCCTCATCTCGGTCGATGGCCAGCTTGATCTTGGCGAGAACAGCCAGGTGGTCGGAGGAACCCACTGTTGTTAGCGGGCGGCAAGTCACTATACTGCAGGGTAAATCAGTGATTACAGGGTCAAGGGAAGACCCTGAGATGTGGGTGGGGAAGTCGACGTGATTGGTGAGTCCAAACACCGTCAACAGCTCGTCAAACTGCCTCTGGACAAGGTACTGGTTGAGATCACCCACAATGATGAGATGCTTACAGGAGTGCTGGAGGAGCAGGGCATCAAAGTTGGTAGTCAGGTAGTGAAGAGGCTCACCACCTTGCCACTGTGGACGGTAACACACGCACAGCAGAATGGAGTCTTGAGTGTGTGTCCATAATTTGAAGAACATCATCTCCATGTGAGCAGGAAGGTCGACGGGGAGAGCTTGTACAGGGAGGCTGTTGCGGAAGCACACAGCGACTCCCCCAAAGGTACCTTGGGCTCTGTCACGCCGGAACCAACTGGAGTAGCCACCTATCTGCCCAAAGTTGTCTGGCACTGAGGGGTTGAGGAAGGTCTTAGTAGTGGCAATGATGTCAGGACTGTGTGGCAAAACATGGCTGTACGTTAGGTCACCGACGTTAGTCTGGAAACCTCTAACGTTAGCTGAGATGATGGTAAGATTACCAAGAGCTTGCCTGCGGGGCGGCGTAGCTCCGGGGTGAGTAGTGATGTTGGCTGTCATTGTGAGGGGGAGGGAAGGCTTGAGGTGGTACCCAGCCTCCTACCTGTGAGGTGTCAGAAGTGGGGGCAGGAAACGCAAAGCTCTTGTTAAGGGAGTGAAGTAGCCAAGCGTTATTTTTTGCCTGTTCCGCAGACAGTTGTTTGAAAAATGTATCCTGCCTTTCTTGATCGAGGCGCGTGCGGCACTCCTGGGTGGTGTGACCGTGGCGCAGGCAGTAGTCGCGCTTCAACTTTCTGAAGCCATCGTTCTCTGTGTGCCCACTTCTCTTGCAGTGATGGCAGTAGCTTCGAATCGGTGCCCGGGGTGTTGAAGCAGACCTAGCTGAATCGTACCGCCTTGCAGTTGTGGGGCGTCGGGAGGGACTGGGAGCAAGGTGCGCTTGTCGTCTGAAGTTGAAGTTATCTGCTTGATTATTTTGGTTGGATACCTGTGAAGTGCGAGTACGAGTATCTCGCCGCTCGGGTCTCGGGGCAGGTGGGGCGCGAGAAGCCCGGCCCTCAGGACTTGTGGCAGTGGAGACACTGATAACCCGGCGCTCTGGACTCGCGGCAGGGAGGGTATGGGTAGCGCGGCGCTCGGGATTCGTGATAGGTGAGGCGCGGGTAGCGCGTCGCTCGGAACTCGTGATAGGTGAGGTGCGGGTGGTGTGGCGCTCGGGGCTCGCGGCCGGTGTAGGCGTGTTCTCTTGATGAACGTTCACACCACGTCTGTGTTGTATGACAACAGTCTTAAGTGGGAGTGGCTTATCAGACGTCCACCAGGCCTGTGAGGTTTGATTTGTGGCAATGTGTTTTTGCCACTGGCGGTCAATCCATTCAGGCTTAGCGCTTGTGGCAATGGTTCTGGTGTCAAGCTCTTCAAGGCTGGACTTGATTACTGCTATGTTGTTAATAAAGTCCAGGATGGTTACTACAGCGTATCTCTGCTGGGCGATACGCTGGGATGTCGTATCAAAAAAGCCGAGGATGCAGTTTTTTCGTCGTAGCTCTCCTCTTAACTCCCTGATGATTTTGACTAGAGCTGCGGGCTCTAATTGCTGCAGGTCTTCATACTCATCATCATTGGCAGTGAGAAATTCAGTGGAGGCAGTATCGGAAGGCTCAGTCTCACCCTGGGGTGGGTGTGCAACTGCTTCCTGGAAGACTACGGGGGCCTAGATCCCCACAGCCTCGCGTAGAACATTGACTTGACAGCAATCGAGTGTTGTGTTGGTGTCGAGACAGCTGGTATGGGCGATGTTGGGGCAATCACCTCCTGAGCATTCAGCGACTGATTTATCGGTGGTTGTCTTGCCACAGACTGCACACCAACGACCAGGTGCGTATCCAGGTAGGCCGCGGGGCCGTGCGATGAGGCGTTGGTGACTTACATCATCAGGCATAGTCGCAGCGCGGGTTGTGGTGTGAGGCAGTACGGGGTGGTGGTGGTGGTGGTGGTGGCGTGGTGACGTGCTTGTCACTTGTCAGACAGGGAGGCAGGGAGGGAGGGGGAGGGAGTACTGTTCATGCTGGCTGGTGTTATTTCACCCAGAGTTGAGTTCTCTCTGCAGATCCTCCAGGAAGCTGGGGCAGTACCAAAGTGAGAGAAAGGGAGGAAAAAATGGAAAAAAAGCACAGTAATGGCAGATAAATCAAAAGTGGTGGGTGGGTGTGTGGGTGGCGAGCGCGGGGTCACTGTATCGGTGTACTCTCTCTGTCTCTCTCTCTCTCTCTCTCTCTCTCTCGCTCGCTCGCTCTCTCTCTCGCTCTCGCTCTCTCTCTCTCTCTCTCTCTCTCTCTCTCTCTCTCTCTCTCTCTCTCTCTCTCTCTCTCTCTCTCTCTCTCTCTCTCGTGTTGAGATGAATTAATAATTTAATCTTAAAATTCGTGAGCTATTAGGAGATTTATTTCTATCACCATTTTTCGTCCCATGTTAATTTATCTTGTTGGCCTTGATTATGTTAAATGTTCCTGTGTGTCTTGTGCTGACGTGTAATTGAGGTTTGTTTTCTCTTTCTTTTTCGAGGATTTTCTATTTTGCGGTAAATCTCGTCTTCATGAACTTTGACTTTAGGAGACATCGCGTGGCTTCAAGCAATCATATGTTTCCAGCTGACCAAAGCAGCAATGCTGAATGTGTTTGATTATAATTTGCTTTCCATCCTTTTTCTCTATTCGCTAGTCAAAAGAAATTCGTATCACAGCAGTCGGGAAGAAGAGAAGTTATCCGAATTCTAATGTTCTAAAATAAAAGAAAATGTGGAACAGAAGAAAATACGAGAAAAAAACACTAACGGATGAAAATATGCAAGAAATGAAAGAAAAAAAAGGAAATCATGGAATAAAAAAAAATACGTAACAGAAGATAATATAACCTGAAATTTTGGATGAAAAAAATAGAGCACTAAGAACTAGGGAAAAAACATGCATTAGAAAAAACCCGTTACTAGAATATACGTAACAAGAGAAAATATTTAAAACACAAATACGTAACAATAAAATACGCATCAATCATGAAAATACTGCGACAATATTTTGATGATGCTTGTGGAGGCGCAAACATTCCCGGAACAAAGCCGTCACACCTGGCAAATAAATAATCCCCGAATCATTAATCCAACGTTAAATCCTTTAAGTCATAAGCCATCCCTGCGTTCAATCATCCTCATCCGTCCAGCCAATCACAATGCGGTGTGCGTAAAAGACTCGCAGTTGATTGGTCGAGGAGACGATGAGATGAGGGGAACATTTTCTTTCCTGAAGGAGGGAGAATGGTAGATTATCTCCTTGAAACCAACATACCTGGCACACCTAAAATCCCTTTAATCCACGCAATAGCACCTTCACCTACTAATTTCAGCTCAGGTAATCCTAGACCGTATAAACACAGGTAAACCTCGTACAATAGCAAAAGAAATACCTAAAAGATATAAAATTTAGGACTTGATAAAGAATATAAGAAAATAACAGTGCTTAGAGGAGAAAATAAACGAAAAGAGTACATTGACTGTACCTGATTTTGCAGAGAGCCCCAATAACACACCCATCCCTAACAAAAAAGAAAAGCTGAAAACAAAATTCTGAGCCTCCCCATGCAAAACGGTGCTAGAATCTGAATGATCATGGAAACGGTTTAAATCCCGGTAATCCCAACGCCCCCGCTCAAATCCAATCCTGCAGGGCCGATGTCAGTGTCGGGCGGGAATTATCCATCAAGCGGGGAAAGAGGGGGAGAGGGGGTGGGGAAAGTTCAGTTTTGGTATTGGCTTTGGACATACACAGTTGGAATCGGTGTGCTTCATGCTGCTCTCTCTCTCTCTCTCTCTCTCTCTCTCTCTCTCTCTCTCTCTCATCTCTCTCTCTCTCTCTCTCTCTCTCTCTCTCTCTCTCTCTCTCTCTCTCTCTCTCTCTCTCATCTCTTCTCTCTCTCTCCCCTCTCTCTCTTCTCCTCTCTCTCTCTCTCTCTCTCTCTCTCTCTCTCTCTCTCTCTCTCTCTCTCTCTCTCTCTCTCTTTTCTCTCTCTCTCTCTCTCTCTCTTTTTTTTTTTCTCTCTCCTCTCTCTTCTCTCTCTCTCTCTCTCTCTCTCTCTCTCTCTCTCTCTCTCTCTCTCTCTCTCTCTCTCTCTCTCTCTCTCTCTCTCTCTCTCTCTCTCTCTCTCTCTCTCTCTCTCATCTCTCTCTCTTTTCTCTCTCTCTTTTTCTCTCTCCTCTCTCTCTCTCTCTCTCTAATTCCCTTCACTTACTTATCTGTCTTCTCTAGATACACCCTCCTCCTTCTCCTCTTCTTCCTCCCCAATTACGTATGGTGCTATTTTTCTTCCTCTGCCGTCTCCTCTTCCTCTCCTCCTTTTCCCATAATTATGGTTACAGCTTGTGTTTTCTTTCACCTTCCACCTCCACCTACACCACCACTTCATCCTTTTCTTCCTTTTTCTAATCTCTCCTTGCCATTGTCGTCCTCCACCTATACTAGAATAATTTTATATATATCTCCCTTTTCTTGTTCCTTTACCCTCTAATCACCCGTTTTTCCTTCCCTCTTATTCGCTTGTCCCTCTCAACGTTCTCCTCCCCTTCCTCTTCCTGCTGCTCTTATCGTATTATTCGCGTCAATTGAATCTTCATTGTCGGTAATTCAGTTTACCTGCCTGAGTAGGGATGGCGTTTCCCCCCAACACATGATATGCCAATTCCACTTACCTTCGTCTCAAGTAAGAAAGGTAAGGTTAGGTTATCCCCCTCACAGTTATATTTACCTTTCTGGACCAGATAAGGGTAGGTCTGAGGATGAATTTAGGGTTCTCATTCATCCATGCATCCATTGACTCACTTCATCCACCTATGTATGTTTTTATCTTTTGTCTGTAGTACTTTATCAGTCCACCTCTCGTCTATCTCACAAAGGTAAAGAAAAGGAATGCAAAATATTGTTATGTCTGTTTGTTTGGGTCTCTCTCTCTCTCTCTCTCTCTCTCTCTCTCTCTCTCTCTCTCTCTCTCTCTCTCTCTCTCTCTCTCTCTCTCTCTCTCTCTCTCTCTCTCTCTCTCTCTCTCTCTCTCTCTCTCTCTCTCTCTCTCTCTCTTTAAAAATGGTGACCCTAACTGTGTAAGTAATTACAGACCTATATCGCTTTTACCAATCAGTTCTAAAATACTTGAAAAAATTGTTGCTAACCAGCTCTCACATTACCTAGAATCTAATAAGTTACTCTCTGGCAGTCAACACGGATTTCGACCAAAATTGTCTACTGAAACAGCTCTCACTTTAATTACAGACAAACTGTATACCAACATAGACAACAAAAATATATCTCTGTTAACCTTGTGTGATCTTTCAAAAGCGTTTGATAGTGTGGACCACAAGATTCTCTTAAATAAATGTGCTAAACTTAATATTGATGAATTTTGGTTCAGAAGTTACTTAAACAAAAGAACTATATCTGTTCGTCTGGAAAGTAACGTGTCTACTATGCAAAACATTAACTATGGGGTACCACAAGGTTCAATACTTTGTCCTATATTATTTGGAATATATGTGAATGATTTATCGGAACATGTAAACTGCTTTCTAGTACAATATGCTGACGATACCCAGTTTTTACATACAAGTACACTTGACAATATTGATAAACTTATCAAAGACACTGAGGACACTGATCAAATGCAGACATTATTTTCTAATTAACGGACTAATGTTAAATTCTGCTAAAACACAATGTATATTTATCCGTCAGCTCTTGTCTCGTATTCCCCCCAACACTACCTTAAACTTTAATGGTGACATAATTCATCCAAGTAATTATGTAAAAAATCTGGGAGTTTACATGGACCGATACATGATATTTGATGTACATGTCAGTGAGTTAACTAAAAAGGTAAATGGCATTTTAATGTATATTAATAGAATAGGAGATCTTTTTGATAAGCAGACTAGGATTATCGTCACTCAATCACTTGTATTAACCTTAATTGAATATTGCATAAGAATATGGGGCACCACTAATGAAACACTTTTATCAAATGTACAAAAAATACAGAATTTTGCAGCCAAAGTAGCCATCGGAGGAGCCAGAAAATATGATCACGTATCTCCTATTTTCAGAGAATTAAAATGGCTGAAAATAAAACAAAAACACGAGTTTGACGTTTGCACAACAATGTATAAGATTTTAAGAGAATTTTATCCAGACTGACTTTTTACTGGTACTTTTAATACTGTCAATGACGTCACAAACAATGTTACCAGACAGAATAACAAGCTGTATGTGCCGCGCTCCAGGACCTATAGTGGTGAGCGGCGCCTTGCCGTACTGGGTGCCAAGCTGTGGAATGAACTCCCAACCGCTGTCACGCAAGCTATATCTCTGAGTTCCTTCAAGGTTGCCCTCAAAAACTCCTTTTTAGCAAATAATGTTTAGTTTTATCATCTTATATGGCCTACTCTCATTTTACTGAATTGTTGCAAGTTTATTTTGATTTTTATTGCTTTGATGCGCTGGTACGATTTTATTCTTTTACGTCACTGTCTTTTATATATATTTTTTAGCTTTTTGACGAGTGTGCATACACAATACGTTGTTCTAAGTGTAGTAGTTTTATTTAGTTTTACTTGATAATTATTATATTTTATTCTTAATTAGTTTGCATTACATTATCAGTAATTTTTATTATGTTTTTTGTATCTATTCATATCTGTAAAGATGTAATGATGTGCTTAATAACCACCATTGGTGGAATAAAGAATCTGAATCTGAAAGAAGAATCTCTCTCTCTCTCTCTTTTTTTTTCTTCTCTCTCCTCTCTCTCTCTCTCTCTCTCTCTCTCTCTCTCTTCTCCTCTCTCTCTCTCTCTCTCTCTCTCTCTTCTCTCTCTCTCTCTCTCTCTCTCTCTCTTCTCTTCTGTGTGTGTGTGTGTGTGTGTGTGTGTGTGTGTGTGTGTGTGTGTGTGTGTGTGTGTGTGTGTACCTAAGGACGGAGAGAGAGAGAGATAAGCCAGGACAAGGTTTATGTACATAGTGACACACACACACACACACACACACACAACCACACACACACACACAACAGCAGCACAACCACACACACACACACACACAAGCAGCACACACAACTAACACCCACACATCACACACACACACACACACACACACACACACACACACACACACACACACAGATAGATAGATATATAGATAGATAGTTTTATTGACCATAGTATGCAGGTATAAAGTAAGTATAAGAATATGTACAAGAGTATGAAGCCATTGTAGAAATCCGTCAAGTTCACAACCACCCTTAATAACCTTTATTAACTCGTCAACGAACAAAATAAAAGCAAACATGAAGTATGTGATCCCTGTCTTACTCCCATCGTAATTCTGTATTACGGCTGTTCCAAGCAAGCTCTCTGTCTGGGTATAAATGGCAACCAAAGCACCCAACATAACCGATCCACAACCTAAGCGTAGCAAAACTCTAAACAACTTATGTCTGGGAACTCTATCATATGCTTGTGAGAAATCTATAAATGTTACAAAGAATTTCAGATTATTCCTCCTTGCCATGTCACACAATAATTTTAATGCAACTATATGTTCTATACAACCTCTGTTCTCCTGACTGCCCGCCTGCTCCCGGTGAGTCTAAACCACTGTTTCAGCCACGAGTACAAAACCATGTCATATACCTTAGCCATGCTGTTCATCACACTTATTCCTCTGTAGTTCTTAACCTCTTTCCTATCTGCCTTCTTAAAAAGTGTAACTAGTTTAGCTCATGACCATTCTACTGGATAGGTACCTTGCAAGAATATAACATAAAAATGCTTGCCAAAACAGTTATCCATTCAGCAGACATCATCTTAAATATCCCAGGAGGGACACCGTCAGGTCCACATGCCTTGTCTGATTTCAGTCGTTTTACCTGTTGTTGTTCTTCACTTGATGTAATCGGGTCATCTAAGATAGGTACAGTATGTTAACATTTGAGTTGAATTCGTAACCAGTGAGCTCTGTGTTAGGTGAATAGAAATTGCTTTCATAGAAATACTTAAACTCATCATCTGAGGGCCGACAATCAGGTTTAACGTCACTGCTATATTCACCTTTCCAGTTTATAGCTCTCCATAACTTCAAGTCATCTTTATTTTCAAGCAATCTCTCCCACCTGTCTGAGGTAGGCTCTCCATACACTGCCTGAGGTTCCCGCCTGCTTCGATACATACAGTCATACAAGCTGTCCGAAACATTTTTGATCACCTGGTTGACTTGGTTTATCTCGGCGGATAGGTCTACTGACTAAGTTGCTCAAAACCATTTCCTCATCTATTGCATTCCAATGCACAGGTTTCTTAACATGCTTATTCCGGCCAGACTGATTGCATATTACAGCATGGTCACCCAAGTGATTAGCACGAGTACACAGGCTCTCCATATCCACGCCAGGTGAAGTCATGGTTACAGCAATGGGCGCGTGATCCGACGGTAAACACTGTCTCTGAAGCACCGAGATTAAATATCACCCTGCTCAGCACTGAGTGACTCAAGACATGAATATCTAATTCAGAAACTCACTCGCTATCCTTTTTATAGGTCTTGCTACTCAGGAAATGCTTGGCACCAACCTTAACATTGTTCAACATCACCATTTCTGCTTCCTTACATATATTTAACAAAATATAGGCATTTTCACTTGGCACTCGTACATCGGCTGGTAAAGCTGGGTAGCAAACTTTTACCTGATTCAGAACCTCAGTATGTCTCACAAACTCAAGGATGGAAGTACCGAACCTTGCATTCAGATCACCAATTACACAAAATTCATTACACTCACTTGTCTTCTCTCACGAGCTTATCTCGTATAGAAGCAAATTAATCATGGGAATAATACTCTGAGTCACGTGGAGGTATGTAACAAAAACCAAACAAGCACTTTGGTACACAACGGAACTGAACCCAGATTTTATCTTCTTTACTTATGTCTAGATCTGTTACATATTTAGACAAATAATCCTTCACAAGTAACAAAGTTCCCCCGCGCTCAGTTGAGCCTCTCACTTCACTTTTAAAGGAAACATAACCAGGAAAAGAGACTGGTAGTGATGTCTTAACTTCGTTTAAACTAATTATGTCGTAATTTAGTAGTACACTTTGCACCTCCATTTGTTCTAACATAGTTTTTGCACCATTTATGATCCAGGACATAATCTTAAGTTTTTACAAACTGTGGCGAGGCCCACGAGAGAGAAGGCCTGTTCGGTGTGGGGGTGAGAGAGTGATGACGAGACAACAGTAGTGCTTCATTTCATCAGTGCTGATTCAGACTTGGACGTGAGAGGTCACGTCGTGTCTCCAATAGGACGAAAATTACTACTTATTTATTGAGGTAAACATGCCTTTCATGTGTTGTGTCCCAAATTGTAAAGGGAAATATCGAAAAGGACCAAGAGTCAGTTTTTTTTCTTTTCCAAGAAGTGAGGATGAGTCGGACAAGTGGTTGCAGGCTATCATGAGAGACCACTACACTCCAAATAAAAACAGCAGGGTAAGTAATGTGCTTACTGTTGTAATCTATTTCTTAAATATAAAGCACGTTTAGCTTGAATTATATATTATTTTAGTATTACAGTATGGATATAGCATTGTTAGAATCAGTACAGAGAAGGATGACCAATATGATACAGGGATGCGTGACTATATGTTATGAGAGGACATTGAAGCTATTGAATTGACACTCAACTCGAGAGGCGGAGAGTAAGGGGTGGTCTGATTGTTGTTAAGTCGCTAAAGGGATATAATAAAGGAGATGTTGGGCCTCGAGATACTTAATTAAAATCTTAAGTTTAATTTGGTATTTCCAGTCATTTTAGATATTTTGAATGCTTAAACAGGGTTGGCAAATTTCAAATAACCGTAATATATGAGCAGGAAATAAACAACGGCAGAGTTATGGAAAGGGAGGTTAACAATGTTCAACTCTTTTTCATGTATGTGAACTGCACTTCAAACCCGAGTATAAGTATATTAGCATCGTTCTTCGATGAGGCTACTGGGAGAAAGCTAACGGCAAAGCTTGACAGACCTAGGACCTGACTACATCATTAAGGAAGGAAAATATTTGTATAGATGCATATACTGTATTATGCATGTTTATAAAATGTATATAATGTGTGTATATATTTTTCTTATTCTTAACCTTACTGGGGTAATGCCTTAATCTGCATGTATTTGTCAAAAAACTAATAATGAAAAATATGATCACTTAAAACGTGAGACACACAGCATCTTACAGGGGAGAGAGTTAAATCCACCCTGTGAACCCTGAACTGAGCGCACTACTGTTGTGACGTATTACCCCACTGAACAGGCCTTCTCTCTCGTGGGCCTCGACTGTGGTCGACTTAGAAAAACTGCTGGTTCCACTCATCGACCACCACGTTGTCCCTGTACAGCTTCCTTTCTCGGGTATCCAGTCGAATCACGCATCCAGAATTTTCAGGACTCGCCTTTTCCCTCTTCTCTACCTCGCGCAGTCTCCACCACTCGACCCTTATGCTGGGGTGTACGTCCTTCTTGATGTAAATCCTGCTGAAATCACCACCAGCCTGCTTCAGTTTGTTTGTCTTCTCCAAGATTCTGTCTCTTGCTTCCTTACTGCCAACAGTCACGAAGATGGGACGCCGTTTATTGTCAACCTTCATGCCCAGCCTTCTGTGTCCCTTATTTCGTCGCCAGCTTCTACACTGGCCCAGATCTTCGGTAATTTACCTTCTCCCGCTGCTGTACCCTCCTACGCCTCGTTTTCATCCGGTACCCTAGTCAAAATAATATTCTTCTCTCGATCGCTTCGGTCCAAGGTTTCCAGGTAACGTTGTTGCTTCACAATAACCTCTGCTTGTTTCTTTACCTGGTCTTGTAGCCAGTCAATCTTCTTGTTAATGTTGCTGTCGGGTGAGGTAACAGCTAGTTTCAGCTCGACCACTTCCTTGACCAGGTTTTGAAATTTCCCTGTCAATTCCTTCAGTGCTCCTTCGTTGGGTTCTGGTGTTGTAAGGATGCTTTCTATAAGATCTTTCTTTGTAAGCCGGACTAGCTGGCTTCGTTGCAGTTTTCTTAACTCGGTAAGTGCTTTTACCATGACTGGTTTAGCAAGTCACAAGGTACGGAGCTCAGGGAAACACGTCCGCTCACCACCAGAGCGAGACACACACACACGCACACACTGAGGCAGGAAAATGGAATCTGCACATATGATCTCCTTCTCCCTAACTTGCTTATATCACTTATTCTCTTCCCTTCATTTCCCCTCTTCCTCACATCGTGCATTTCCTCCTCCTCCTCCTCCTCCTTCTCTAACCTAATCCTTTCCTCTTCATCCCTCTATCCCTTTTCTCCCTTTGTCTCCATAAGTAGGTCCCCCACCATCCTTATTTATTAGTTATTTCTATGTGTTCCCTTCTTTTCCAACCTTTAGGCTCAGACTGTCTTAAACTTTACGGATCTCCATATCAGGATTGAGTTCAAGTGTGTGTGTAAGTAGGAGACCAGCATGCACTTCTGAAAGGACTGTTTATATGCTTCGTTATACATCAAAAGACTGACTGTGTGTGTGTGTGTGTGTGTGTGTGTGTGTGTGTGTGTGTGGTGTGTGTGTGCTGTGCGTGCGTGCGTGCGTGTGTGTGTGTGTGTGTGTGTGTAAATAGGAAATACATAGTACATAGTAAATATAGCCTTTATTATTACATCTATAAACTGTATAAACAAACCCATATATACCATGTCTATTAACGACATAGTCTGTCGAGCCAAGGCTCTTTGACAGACGAACATTTCTAGACATTAATCTTGCAGTACTACACAGACAATACTATTTTCTAAGAAATCAAATGTAATACATGATGCAATCTAACTCTACAACTATAGTAATACAATTATAATTTAATTATGCCAAAACAAGCACCAAATCTCCAGATTATATGCATTCTTACAAACATTAACAATATCGAACATACACACTGACTTGCATATTGACACACACTTACATAATTCGCCTAACATCATGTATTCTGACAAGTGAACAAATAACTCTTTATTTTCTTTTTAAATTGAAATAAATTACATGTAAATATTAATTATTTTAAATTAATAGGAAAGGAATTCCACAGCTGAGGAACCATCACATACCACACTATTGTTGTAGAGGGTTGTTCGAAATGGGGAACCCACTAGATTTATGTTACTACCCCTCGTATTATGAGTACTTTCAATAAATTTGAAAAGTTTATTACCTGGGTAGATATTTAAATTTTTATAAATAAGCATCATGACAAAATAATTTGATTGCATTTGAAATGTAATATATTTAACTGAGCATAAGTAAGACTAGTAGAATCAAATTTATCCATGAATATAATACATCTAATAAACCTATTTTGGGCTACTACAAATTTATTAAAAAATGTTTGCCATGTACAACCCCATATGGAGACACAGTTGGTCTGGTTAGGGTAACAAAAAGTGTAATATATTCACTAGATACACTCTATCATATGTATAAATACACTTAAATACACTCTGCTGTTAGTTGATGACAAACACTATGATATGCCATAGAAAGTATATACTGAGAGTAGACGCGATAAACCATTCTATAGTAGACAAATACCATACAGCACATCAAACCTAGTTTGTATAAAACTTATAAAATATATTTTTGCACTCAACATATGTGACTGAAATTTTTGTACATGTAGGTCGTTAACACTATTATTCATTAGATACTGAAGTATACTTATTAGGCACTACATAATAATAGGCAGCTAGATTGAGTAAGAGATGCGCCACCCGTAATGTACATGCCATGGGACTGTTCTTCCAGCTACTGGGCGCCACTGATAGACAACTCTCAACAATAAGAATGTTTAACTGACAATTGTACACCTCACTAAGCTTGACGAACTAATAACATATATACATAATACTTTGAAGTTGCCAAAAACACTGATCAGACACATCAGTCATACATGATAGTCACCAAGTACACTGCGATACATACATCTATAGAACTCAAATATAAACTGCCTCATACACATGATAGTACATACATGAAAACATCAAATATAATAATATATTTTATTGAACACTCAACAATACATGCGAACTAGAATTTGATAGAGCTCAGAACTGACGATACCTCATTACATACATACATGCTCATACACTTATTGCATCGTACTAATGACAACACTCACATAGATGACATTGACACATCACACTGCAGAATCTCACATACACACGACACCTCACTTGTACACTAAGTATCCTTCACTTGACCTCGCTCTCTTCACATACACTGGCAGCCACGACATGACGACATCTCAAGACACTGACAGACACCTCACATACACTGACAGACACCTCACATACACTGACAGACATCCTCACATACACTGACAGACACCTCACATACACTGACAGACACCTCACATACACTGACAGACACCTCAATACACTGACAGACATCTCACATACACTGACAGACACCTCAACATGACAGACGACACTCACATACACTGACAGACACCTCACATACACTGACAGACACTCACATACACGACATACACAATACACTGAAAGACACCTCACAGACTATGACAGACACCTCACAGACACTGACAGACACCTCAGATACACTGACAGACACCTCACAGACAGACACCTCACAGACACTGACAGACACTACAGACACTGACAGACACTCACATCAAGACACGACACCTCACATACACTGACAGACACCTCACAGACACTCACAGACTATGACAGACACCTACAGACTGACACCTCACATACACTGACAGACACCTCAGACACTGAGACACCTCACATACACTGACAGACACTGAGACACCTCACATACACTGACAGACACTGAGACACCTCACATACACTGACAGACACTGAGACACCTCACATACACTGACAGACACTGAGACACCTCACATACACTGACAGACACCTCACAGACACTGACAGACACATCACATACACTGACAGACACCTCACAGACACTAACATACACCTAAAGTGAGGCTGACGCCCATTTCAGGGATGCTAAGGAGAGCCTGCTTATCCACCTAAATTGTGATTTAGTACTATGAATTATTCTAAGTGTTTGAAAACAATTGAACACAGTATTATGTTATGAGCATAATTCGTAAGCTTCTGCGGGCTTGTGCAGAGATTACCACGGGGTGTACGGTAGCTATGTTATATAAAAAAATAAAAAAAACTTCTGCGGATCATCAGAGGGATTGCGTTTAAACAGTCACTGTTTGCTCCCTACTCCTTCTTCCCCTGTAAATTCTGTTTCTTCCTGGTGTCCCTCGCTCTTCTCTCCTCACCACTGGGCTCCCTGCTTATCCTCTTGCCCTTGTGCACAGAACTGGCTGCTTCCCTGGCAAGGTTGCTGCCAAAGCAGTTGAATAGTGTCTTGTCACCATTGGCAGCACGTATTCCACCAAGAGGTGCCCACTGTCACATCTGTATTCGCTCACTTCAAAGTATTCACCCACAAACCTCTTCACAAGAACGTGAAAAATCTTAGTGCACTGTCACTAAAAATGAATTTTCCCCTCATCAGGGGGTCATTAATGATGTGCCTCCAGACCTGACAGACACCTAAAGTGAGGTTGACGCCCATTTCAGTGGGGCGCTTGAGGCCTCCCCTGTTCAATGTCCTAGTCATGAGCAAGAACTCGTCGGTGCACCTGTTTTCCTCTTCCAATTCAACGCTAGCGTGCAGCTCGAATCCATCCTTGTCCACCATGACGGTAATGCAGTCGTCGCACCTTGACATCCTGGTCACTTTGTGGCCAAGGTAACCAGATATGTGGCCCAGGGCTGCCTTAGCCATGTCAGATGGTTCGTAGACACGCTCGCCATCACGTTGTGTAGTACTGACGAGGCTCTCGTACAAGGACTCAGCCACCTCCTCGTCGGCATCCTTGTCAAACTGCCTGGCAGCTGACAACTCCCTGGTAAGCTCAGCGATGTCGTATCCGCTATACCAGAGCAAATTCTGCTTCCTAATGATGGCCTCACCCTGCATGAAGTTCCTGACTGTGGTCCAATAGTTGCACCCAGCCAGCTTTCTCAGGTGACCAAAGTGTGACTGCAGCTTGTCGCTCTGGAATTTGCCCAAGAGAAGGTACTCGAGGCCCCAAGGTTCACCAGAGTACATGGCCAAGACGTTAGTGGCCAAATGCTTAATGTTCCTACTGGTGTAGAAAGTAGCCAAGCTGGTGTCCCTGGTCACCTTCCACTTTTGATCAATGTTAGGGTCCTCGTAAGCTCCCTTCAGGAACCAGCAAATGACAAATTACATTTCATTACTTTTTTTTATGGACATAAGAACATAAGAAAATAAGGATGCTACAAGAGGCCGTGAGACCTACACGAGGTAGTTCCTTTATGTTCTCCTACGTATTGTGAAGTACTATTTTTCTAATGAAAAGGAACAAATAACATATATAATTATATATACTAGAATACTGGTGTCCTATATTTATAAAGTAGCTAATCTGTAGCACTAGGACTTGACAAACTGTCGGTTGGAATTCCGGCGGAAATAACTCTATGGAAATTAGCTCCAGGGAGATGCAATTCAGGGATTATATAAGAATTTTGATAGACAGAAGTTCTGCAACATGACAGTGTGACATTCCTGTCATGCGCGTTACCAGATGCCTCTGTAGCATGAGCAAAGACATAGAGAGCAGTGTTGTAGCCAAGACCAGACCCTCCGAGACCAAGACCAAGAACAGACCCTTCGAGACCAGGACCAAGACCAGACCTTCCGAGACCAAGACCAGCCCTCCGAGACCAAGACCAAGACCGAGACCAGACCCTCCGAAACAGATCAGGACCAAGAACAGGCATATACATTTTTTTTTTTATAAATATGACTATTATCTGAATGTTTTTGGTCTGTACTACGTAAATACTAAATTGTATTGTCTTGTCATGCTTGTAAGGATTTGGGTTTACATTTTTTTTTTCTCATATATGTACCTTTCAATATAACGGACCTAATTAAATTATCCATATAGTCTTAGGGATCAAATGCAAAATAATAAAAAATGAACCAAACTGTTATATGCTCAACCTTTGTCCATGCAGTTAGTACCCTATACATGTGATGGGTGAGCTGCTGTAAAAAGAAAAAGAAAGAAGGCAAATAGGCAAAGTATATTCAAACAAATACAGTTTACTACTAGCTACATTTTGCAATTTTTCTTACATTTTACAGTTTACTCGGTCGTTAACTCGTTACATTTTGCAATTTTTCTTACATTTTCAATTTACTCGGTCGTTAATCTTACTTTTGCATTTTCTACTTTTTACAATTTACTCGGTCGTTAACTCGTTACATTTTGCAATACGTGATGACGTGGCAATTGTGTTTTAAAAACATTAGCATTTCTAACATCTTCGATGACAAGTGCGAACGGTGAGGGCTCATGATGATACCGCCCCTGCTAAAGATGCGCTCCACTGGAGCGCTCGTTGCTGGGACGGAGAGGACCTTCATAGCAAGCATGAAGTCTTGCCAGGTCCTGCCAATTGTTGTATTTCTTGCCAGAAATTACTCAACAAATTTTGGAATTTGCCAGAAATATTCGTCAATTGAATTTCCTTTTCCTACGATGAAAAATTGAAAAGGCCAAAAAAGTAAAGTGTGAAAGCCAAAAGAATATTTTGTGGTTTGTGCACCTGTCAACCCTGATGCCAGATTTGCTCTATGTAACGACTAACAAGCTCTGGTAGAAGGGGGGTAAGGGTAACGTATAAAGGAGGAAATATATTTACAACATTTAATGTGAACAACTGAACATCTAGATCAAATATATCTGCTTACATTGCTTCGTTGGTATGAAGAAACAAACATAGGAAAATAGCATTTTTTGTTTTGTTTTCCAAGTGAGCTAGCTAAACCTGTGGTGTACGTGTACGAAGGGTGCGGGGATTGCATAGGCCTACACATATATGAAGTACACGGAGGGGAACAGAGCTGCAAACATACGTGCGTGCAAACGGAGATTATCACTGCGAGAATGGCCACGTCATGCATGTTCTCTCGACTTGCACACACTCTATCAGCGCTCGCAGGGCTCAGCTCATGCATCATCACCGTAGAGCAGGTCAGGCAGTATCTATAGACAGTACAATGCTGTATGGCGCGCCGTGAATCGAAACAGCCATGATTTTTCTACGTATATGATAATAAATTCCAACCTTCCCCACGCCGCGATGCACTTTTTAATCCTGGTCTCGACCTGGTCTCGAGCCAAACTCCGAGACCAGAAGCTTCGAGACCAGAATCAAGACCAAGACTACATCAAACGAGACTAAGACCAAGACCAAGACCACATCAAACTGGTATCGAGACCGGTCTCGAGACCAAGACAAGTCTCAAGACCTACAACCACTGATAGAGAGGTGGCACAATGGACGCAACTTCGTCAGAGAATTTGTAAAAAAAGTAAGCAATATTTTCTAAAATTATGCATGTATTGAAATATTTATTAAATGCAACTATAAAAAAAAGACAGCGACTAATAGATGAAAAAAATAAACACTGTAAACACTTACTTGCCAAATCTTCTACAAAGTATAGGTTGGCAGCTGAAGTTGGGCAGTCCAATAAAACACGCCTCCTGTCTGGGTCCCTGAACCTGACGTCAGCGTGCTTGGTCTTCACGTTGAGGATTGTGAACCACCTGCAGGCAGATTTGTTGTTACATTTTTGGTTTTCTTCTTATATTGTATGTTGTTTAGAGCATTTTACACATAAAATGCGCATGTACATTTTTTTCATCTGCTTCTCAAAACATAATTATTAAAAATTTTCTTTTAATTACTAATACGGTATGAAAGTGTTAAATGGCACCCTTCATGATATTTTTTTTACCATAAATATTACTCGTAAAATTCTAAAGACGAGAAGTAAGCGGTTCAATAATGTAATAGAATAATGCAATCTAATTAATGAAAGTAGTGCAGTACCTGCGGACAGCGTCCAAAAAGTCTGCTGTGTCTTCATATTCAGGGTCCCTTTTCTCTGCAGCTACAAAGCGAAGGGCCGCAGTTGTGGTGGCTAGGGTACGCCGTATAACAAAAATTCTTTTTCTCAACTTTGGCATGCCAATTTCCTATGGAAAATGGAATTCTAAGATTATTTTACATCTTGCCATTTTTGCATTTGAGCAATTCTTACTATGCAAAATCGCACTTTTGTATTGCACCCTTATCGAATAATGCTTAAATGAGTACGCAGTGTCCGGTTGGTCCTGTGTATTGCATCATGCACCAATATGAGTTCCAAATGACTAGCGTGGTAAGCTCTTTCTGATCAGTTGGTTCATCAGGCACTACATCACAGTGTCACAGCCTCTACGTTGGCCTAGAACGTGTTCATCATGTCCTTCTTAGACCTGAAGCAGGGCATGGTCTCCCGGTGGTGGGCCCGAGCCCAGATGAACCCGTCTCTGGCCTGCTGCCCCACCACTGCTGCCGCAGCCTCTGTCACCTGCTTCACGACTCTTTCGGTGCTCTGAGTGTGGATAGAGAACTCAGGAACCTCGTACGGCTTGACCAGGATCTCCTGGATCTGATCCCCGGACAGTGAACAGGTGAATGCCGGCTCGTGCACCTGGCCAGGCTGCCAGCTGATCAGTGTCTGCAAGCTGGTGTCTGACAAGCTCAGCTTGGGTGTGATGCGAGGTCTTACACTGGTGTCCCCATACTCCTCGCCAGCCCTCAGCTTCAAAATCTGGGTCACGGCGAACCTGCGGTCGTCCTCACTCTGACACGCCATCAGCGAGAGGAGGACACATTCTGAGTGTGCGAATGATGCTCCTGTCCGCACGTAGAAGGTCACAGCTGTTTGGACCTTCTTGGGCTGCGACCTCATCACTCTGAGCTGCGTGAGGATGTGCTTGGGGCCGTCCTCTAGTCTGTGGTAAACCCTTTGATGTCGTAGTAGAGTTTGAAGTACACCGCAGGCAGTACTTGACAAAGGATTTCCAGGGTGTTCAGTTCTTGCCAGTCAGTCCATGCTTTCTGGTCCACATGTACACGACCGACTGGGCTGTGGTGAGCCATCTGGAGTGGGACACCTTGCCACACTTGATCTCCTGCAGCTCGGACGGGAGAACGCCCCGCTTCACAGCCTGGACCAGCTGGTTAGAGACCTGCTGATCAGTGGATATGTTGACCAGGATATACTCCGGTATCTCCGTGAGATCTTCACCGCCTGGCACTCTTCTGAACTCTGCGTTGTACTGCATCTCATTCACGCTGGACAGCAGACTGCACACTGGACCCGTGAAGCCAGTGTCAGATGAGGTAGGCCCGTCGATGCTGGTGATAAGGTGGCGCAGGGGCAGCTCGTTTGTGTGCAATACGCATATACTCCAGAAGAGCTTGCGTCCCAGCATCTTCTCCAAATGGGCGTGAGTACCACCCTTCCACCCCGTGTTGGCCCTAGTTGAGTCACCTTGCAGTACGATCAGTGAGTCGGTGGAGTCGTATGTCACCAGCAGATGATAAAGAGCCTGAGCCACCTTGAACGCAGGCTTCTCAGGTGGCACCGGGTCCTCTGGTACAAAGTGCCAAAGGTACCTTCCAGATGGCTCCTCTGTCACTGACTCATGCTCCTCTCTGATCAATCTTGGGTGCAGTTTCCCATAGCTGTCGGGCACCATCGCCCTGGTCTTGTCCTTCCTCCCATCGTAACCCAATCTAACTATTTTGGTACCCTGGTTAGGGTATGCCGTATAACAAAAATTCTTTTTCTCAACTTTGGCATACCAATTTCCTATGTAAAATGGAATTCTAAGACGATTTTATCTCCGTCTATATTTGCATTTGAGCAATTCTTACTTTACAAAATCGCACTTTAAGTTATGTTTTGCATATAAATATAAAAGTCCATTTTTGCATAGCAAGAAGTGCTCAAACCAAAAAGTTGAATCGGACAAACCACCCTTAAAATTCAATTTTACATAAGAAAACACCCTGCCAAATTCGAAATATTCTATATTTCACTTTTCATTGGACCTACGGCGTACCCTAGTGGTGGCGTCAGTGGCTGCAGCAGCTAGGCTGACTGACTGCCTCTCAATGTTGGAGGGGTTCAAGACCTTGTCAGTAAGCTTGTAGCCCATCTTGGGAGGGTGCTAAAACTCCTTGTTGTGGATCTTCCTCAGGTGGTCGAGATGGACAGTGTGCTGGCTGCTGCCATCAGCCATCACCCTCACAGGGGTGCTCCTGCCTTGTAATAAATTTCCAGTTTTAAGTCAAAGCTCCTAAAGAAAGAGTCGACGACATTTTGTTCATGAAATACACAAATTAAGAAATAAATTTCTGGAAAAAAACCTACAAAAAAAATAAATAATATATATATATATAATATATGAAAATAAAATCAATTGTAATCTACTATACGAGCAGTTCTTTGTATTTTTTTGTATACATGTTTAAGCAATCCTTACCAGAATCCAGCGGAAGCTCCTGAATTTCAGCACCTTAATGTCCAGGAGATTGTAGAAAATGTTCTTGAAGATGTGAATGCTGTCGTAGAGTGAACTGATGTTAAAATCTTTGTTGTCTGGATCAGCAGGGTTGGGAAAGTCTAAGGTATGGTCCTCACTGCCGTTGAGGAGCGTGTTGTTCCAGGTCTGATTGGACTTATGATTGTCTGTTGAGGCAGTAACAAACGTAAAGCCAATGTCAGTTAGGTCATTCACCACAGTGGTGAACTCCTTGTCTATGAAGGCAGCAGTGGTGGTGAGCACTGGGGTGATACAGACGAGATCGTTGTACTCCCCAGCGATGCTTTGGATGTGTGTGACAAAGAGCCTGCAGACGAACTTGCCATCAGTCTCTCCATATATATGGCCTGCAGCGAACTCCAGGGCTTGACTGGTGTGCACCTCGTCCATGTTGAGGTGCACAAGTCTTTCGCGAGGGCTAAGCTTAGCACATCGCATTTGGAAGTACTTCCTGGTCACTTCAGTGAAGCCCCCAGTTACGTTCAGGGCACTTAGATTCTGCCTGCAGGTCTGCGGGTGGGGCAGAACCATGTAGCTGCGCCTGTACAAGTGCCAGTATAACTTTGGACTCAGGCGATCCCACAGGGCACATTGTCCCAGCAGGGGGGACGAGTAACGACGAGCTTATGGGTTAGTCATGACAACCTTTAGCTGTTCTTTATAAAACAGCGTCACTAACCTCTTCTCGTCCTCCTGCTCGTCCAGGATGACCCTATCTAATATTTGTCTCGCCTGCTCAAGGGGCTCGTCAGCTTGGACTTCTGTGTTCTTTCGACGAGCAAGCACGTTTTCAATTTCACTGAGTCGTCCTATGTGCTTTGGATGCTTTGGGTCACTGGACTTTTCCCTCTGAAGTACATCACTAAACCGATTTCTGGACACTTTAACACCACGCTAAAAAGTGATAAAGTCAGGTCACTGTATATATACATGCAGTATTCAGTGTAGGGCACATCATCATCGTTTAGAGATTCACTTGTGAAAGATAAGTAGTTCTCCTCCTGGTCACCCACAGTCTTCTGTCTCACTCGGTGCCTGAAACAGTTTTGGAGCTAGTAAGAAGTACAGCAATGATATGTCAGTAATGACATAATTAATAGGGTACGCCGTATAACAAAAATTCTTTTTCTCAACTTTGGCATGCCAACTTCCTATGGAAAATGAAATTCTAAGACGATTTTATCTAAAACCATTTTTGCTTTTGAGCAATTCTTACTATGCAAAATAGCACTTTATATGCATCCTTATCGAATAATGCTTAAATGAGTACGCAGTGTCCGGTTGGTCTGTTTATTTCATCATGCACCAATATGAGCTCCAAATGAACGTGGTAAGCTCTTTCTGATCAGTTGGTTCATCAGGCACTACATTACAGTGTCACAGCCTCTACGTTGGCCTAGAACGTGTCCATCATGTTCTTTTAGACCTGAAGCAGGGCATGGTCTCCGGTGGTGGGCCCGAGCCCGGATGACCCGTCTCTGGCCTGCTGCCCCACCACTGCTTGCCGGCGGGCCTCTGTCACCTGCTTTACACTCTTTCGGTGCTCTGAGTGTGGATAGAGAACTCCGGAACCTCGTGCGGCTTGACCAGATCTCCGGTTTCTGTTTCCCCGGACAGTAACAGGTAAATGCCGGCTCGTGCACCGGGCCCGGCTGCCAGCTGATCAGTGTCTGCAAGCTGGTGGCTGAAAAGTTCTAGTTTTGGGTGTGATGCGAGGTCCTACACGGGTTGTCCCCATACTCCTCGCCACCCTCAGTTCAAAATCTGGTCACGGCGAACCTGCGGTCGTCCTCACTCTGACTCGCCATCAGCGAGAGGAGGACACATTCTGAGTGTCGAACCATGCTCCTGTCCGCACGTAAAAGGTCACAGCTTTTTTGGACCTTCTTGGGCTGCGACCTCATCACTCTGAGCTGCGGGGAAAATGTGCTTGGGGCCGTCCTCTAAGTCTGTGATGAACCTTGATGTCGTAGTAGAGTTTAAAAGTACACCTGCAGGCAGTACTTGACTAGGATTTCCGGGTGTTCAGTTCCTTCCCAGTCAGTCCATGCTTTCTGCTCCAGATGTACACGAACGACTGGCTGTGGTGAGCCATTTTGGGTGGACACCTTGCCACACTTGATCTCCTGCAGTCGGACGGGAGAACCCCCCGCTTCACAAGCCTGGACCAGCTGGTAGGAGACCTGCTGGTCAGTGGACATGTTGACCAGGATATACCCGGTATTACGTGAGATCTTAAACCGCCTGGCACTCTCTGAACTCTGCGTTGTACTGCATCTCATTCCCGCTGGACAGCAGACTGCACACCTGGACCCGTAAACCCAGTGTCAGATGAGGTAGGCCCGTCGATCCTGGTGATAAGGTGGCGCAGGGGCAACTCGTTTGTGTGCAACACGCATATATCCAGAAGAGCTTGCTTTCCAGCACTTCCCCCAAATGGGCGTGAGTACCACCCTTCCATCCCGTGTTGGCCCTAGTTGAGTCCCCTTTGCAGTAGATCAGTGAGTCGGTGGAGCCCGTATGTCACCAGCAGATGATAGAGAGCCTGAGCCACCTTTGAACGCAGCTTCTCAGGTGGACCGGTCCTCTTTGGGACAAAGTGCCAAAGGTACCTCCGATGTCCTTCTGTCCTGAACTGTCCTCCCTGATCACCTTGGGTTCGTTTTCCATAGCTTGTCGGCACCATGCCCTGGTCTTGTCCTTCCTCCCATCGTAACCCATCCAACTATTTGGTACCCTGGTGCTTCCCTGGTCAAGTCCTGCCGATTGCCAGCATCCTGCTGGCCCTCCTCAGCTTGTTAGGATCGCGATAGTAGACATGTTGGAGAGAGTGGCCGTCATCGATAGGTCTGGGAGTCCAGAAAAGGCACAGCACATGGGCCCCGGGAAAGTCGAACGATGCTTGCCCGCGCCAGTTCCGACTGGCATTGTTTTCTTCTTCCTGGCTGTCCAAGTACTGCTCACAAGGGTGCCAGGGACCCCACTCTCCCTGGCGTCGTCTACCAGTATGGCAGCCTCCTGTTGTCCTGCTCTTTTCTTGAGTGGCAGGTGAACGACTCCTCCGTCCCATCCTCAATCCAGTGATCTTCAGCCTGCCCAGGAACATCTGCTCCTGCAGTCAGACGTCTGACCTTTTCTCTTTTGTTTCTTCTCGTTAGTTTTCCTCTTCCACTGCTTTTCTTTGCTGCTTCCATTGTTATTCGTCCTCTTTTTTTCTACCCCTTTTTCATCATTTGCAATCTCCTCCCCACTTTGATCCTCTGTAGTCAGCCATCCGTCTAAAGTATGACTTTTGCTGGCCAGGGGCATCATACTGCACGGTGCTTCGTGGCACAGCTTGGGGTTGAGCTGGGATTCTGGTCCTTGCAGAGAATTGTGTGAGGGCAGGCCGTTTGTCAACGCCTGTCCATATTCTTCTCCACGAATTCCTTTACTGCTTTAGTGGCTCTGTCTCTCACCACTTCTCTAACCTTCTTCCAAAATTATCTATCCTTCTGGTCACGGACCGGTCAATAACAACCACTGGAGGTGCAAACTAGACGTTTGATTTCTTCCACTGGGCAAGCACCATAGGGGTCAGATCCTTCGCAATGTCTCTCACTGGATACCCCGCTTGTCAACACCCTCCCGGATGCCGCTGAGTTCTTGGAGAAGGATTCCCCTATTCATCACGCCGCGATCATTACCTCACTCTCAGTAAACTCTCGTCCACCGCCAACAAAGGCGGCCAACTTGGATCCAGAGCTCTGTCTAGTTGCGGGCTTCGACCCACTTGGTTTACAAGGAGAAGCCATCCTGAAAAAGACGATCAAGAATTGATGATAGGTACAAATGAAGCCGTTATTTAACGGGGCTAAGCTATGTTTTGCATATAAATATAAAAGTCCATTTTTGCATAGCAAGAAATGCTCAAACCAAAAAGTTGAAGCGGACAAACCACCCTTAAAATTCAATTTTACATAAGAAAACACCCTGTCAAATTCGAAATAGTCTATATTTCACTTTGCATTGGACCTACGGCGTACCCTAATAATTAATATATTACGTCATTATTGGCTTGTAGGGAATGATAAGAGACAACGTTTAAATATTAAAATTTAAGACAAGAAATAAAAGTAGTCGTTTTGTATAGACTTATTTTTTTTTTAATATATATCTCTATACGTTTTTACTTCTATGGATTTTTAAACAAGAAAATAAGGAAAATAAACACTATTAATATTTTTAAAGAAAATTCTTCATATCGTTATTAAATAGAAGAATGGAAAATGAATGTTATATTTTTACTTTTAAAAAAACAAGAAACACTCACAAAATAACAATAGTTAAGCATTTAAATTTTTCTCTAATTTCATACAAAGTAGAATATTTTTTACATGATTTTAAGACATAAACATTATTCAGGCAAAAAGTTATCACCTGAAGTCTTTATTAAGGAAGCTTGGATCGTTGACCTTGTTGCAGAGATCGTTGGAGTCAGCAATCTTATCAGTGACCCAAAACTCCGTCTCCAGTTGCTCCATGGCCTGAGCTTGTAAATGCACCCTAGTTAAAGAAAGAAAAAAACATAAAGTGACCAGTTTTAGGCAAAATTTTCACATGTCAATCAATTAATACTATGTTTCTCTACTTACGTGGTTACAATTTACAATAGCACTTCTACATATTTTTTTTTTTAACTTTTAATAGATAAAATTTACATCGGCACACTCAAACATATGCAATTATTTTGAATACATAAATGCATGTATGTATGTATATATGTATGCAGATTTATACCCATATGTAAATTATGTATATATGTAATTGTAAAAAAAAATCACATCGGAAAGAGAAAGCAGCTACAGACGTATAATAGGGTCGTGAATATAATGCATAAAATCAAACTGGGTTGCTATGAAAAAAGTTTGAAGAACACTGCACTACACTTGCTCCGGGCTGCTCTAAGCAGGCAGCTGCTTAATGCCCCGTTCTCACAGCCGATTTGGGTACCTCGATCACCTCGACCGGCCAAAGTGGACGACCAAGCTCGACCAAATGTAAGGTCGGGGGTCTACACAACGGAAGGGGGCGTGTTCCCGACCTGTACTCGACCATACGGTCGGGTGTGGTCGTGTGTGATCGGGTATGATCGGCGGAAGTCGGGCACAAGTTGTGTAAGGTCGAGTGGAGATCAGGGGCGGTTGGGAAATGATCGAGTTGATCGAGTACATGCACCCGATAGGGGTCGGGCAAGATCGAGTTGATGTCGTGTAGAGGTCGTGTAGAGGGCGTGTAGAGGTCGAGTTGATCGAGTACAGATCGGCAAAATGTTGTCACCCGATATGACTAGATCTCTTCCCGATCAACTCGACCTTTTACACGACTATACATGACCTTAGCAGAGCGCTACACAATGTACTGCAGATCGCTTCACGATCGCTTCACGACCACGTGCCTTCTCGATCCTTCTCGATGCTAACCCTACACGGATTTTTTTGACATGTCAAAAAAATCCGTGTAGAAACCCCGACCCCTACCGACCAAGGTAGACCGCACAAGACCGCGCACGACTGAGCAGGACCTTCATGCCGACCGAGGCAGATCATTACACGATCGCATGATCGTGTTTGATCGAGGTACCCAAATCGGTAGAAGCCCCGTTCTCACGCCACTGTACGCCTGGCAGCTACGCGTCCCCCCTCTGTCTTAAGCCCCGTTTTCACAGCCGATTTGGGTACCTCGATCAAACTCGATCATGCGATCGTGTAATGGTTGGTAGGGGTCGGGGTAAAAAAAATCCGTGTAGAAGCCCCGACCCCTACCGACCATTACACGATCGCATGATCGAGTTTGATCGAGGTACCCTAATCGGCTGTGAGAACGGGGCTTAAGACAGAGGGGGGACGCGTAGCTTGCCAGGCGTACAATGGCTTCTCCGACAACTGTCTCAACCACATTCTCCACGATTGGCTAGTTTTGAGTAAATATGAACAGTGAAATATCCACAGTGTCTAATCTACCCTAACCGAATAAAAAAACGAATAAATAAGGAAAAGTTTCTCCCTCACGTACCTTGCATTCCTTGTAGCTGAGGTGGTGGATCTCGCCATGTCTTCCTTGGGCTGGAGGTAGGAGGGATGGCTGGGGAAATGGACTGGGATTGCACATGGGTTGAGTGCAGGCCGCTTCCTAGGCTGGCCAGTCGTAACGTTGACCAGCTTAAAATCTTCCTCCTTAAAGTGCAGGCCGCAGACAAAAAACTTGTCAACGTTAAAATCTTTCATGTGGCGCGAAATTCTCTTTATCCAAGTTTTTCTCACTGCTGGGTACTTATCATTGTGCTTTGGTATAGAGAAGACACTTCTGTACTTGGAATCCGCTCCTCCTCCCTCCTGAGATTTTCTGGAGACATAATTTGTCTTGCATCCCACAACACAACACTTGTAAACCATTGTTAAGAGTGTAGGATGCGTAAATAGAGCCTGGGCAAGAGCACGTCAATCCACGGCTACACAACACTGGGTCGAGGTTTGAACTGAATGACAAACGCCTTACAGTAAGCTGCCGGCAGCAAAATTATCGTACCGGAAGGCCACAATGATTATTATATTTTCCTATGGAAATAATATCATATCTTAAGAATATCAATACTCATACCTTCATTGTACCGTAAATATTCCTATTTGTTAAAGAAAATGTATTATATTAGATGTAGCGATGTGTTAACAGCGTCTTCGGTTCTTGGCCTACTACGCGATGGATGAGCGGGTCTTTTGTGCTCAGTTTGCACTCAAGAGTAAAGTCCTCTATGAGTATGCCACATGTTTTTGAAAGTTTTGTACATACCTCATGAATATGATAGCTCCAATTAAAATTTTCATCGATATTGACACCAAATTTTTGTTTATGAGGGACATGTTGTATCAGTTCACCTTCTAATTACATTGGAGGCATGAGTTTTTTTATTGAACGATTCTAACTTAGTATATAATTGTTTTTTGTAAAATTGAGATGTAATTTGTTGGCCTGTATCCACTGATTTATCAACGACAATTCATTTTACAAATTAAGGTGTAAGAAGTTCAGGTTACTATCAGCTAATAGGAGATTTGTATCGTCAGCATATATAGTATATATACATTTTGAACTTGCATTGATTATGTCATTTATATAGTATATGAAAAAAAAATTGTGCCCTAAAATAGATCCTTGAGGTACATCCTTAGATACATATTTTGAAAGAGAATAAGTGGAATTACAAAAAGAAAACTTTGTAACCTGTTACTAAAATAGTTATTAATCAGTTAGTTAGAAATACTCCTTATCCCCATTTTTTTATAATTTGTCGAGAAGTATGTGGCGATCTAAAGAGTCAAAGGCTTTTGATAAATCTATGAATATTCCTGCAACAAAATATTTACTTTCCAAGTATTAGTATACGTCACTGACAAACTGTAAAATTGCAATTTCTGTAGAGCGGTTTGATCTGAAGCCATGTTGAGTCAGATAATAAGGTGTTTTCCACCAAGTAGTTAATAAGTCTAGTATAATTGGCTTCTCAAATATTTTGCTAAAAGCAGGAAGTATTGAGATGGGACGATAGTTTTCGAAATCATTCTTGATCCCTGATTTATGCAATGGTATTACCTTGGCCTTTTTTTATTTATCTGGAAACATACCAGTTTTAAAGGCAAATGTGTGTGTGTGTGTGTGTGTGTGTGTGTGTGTGTGTGTGTGTGTGTGTGTGTGTGTGTGTGTGTGTGTGTGTGTGTGTGTGGTGGTGTGTTGTGTGTGTGTGTGTGTGTGTGTGTGTGTGTGTTTAGAGTGTGTGTGTGTGTGTGTGTGTCGGTGTGTGTGGGTCTTAGTGTGGGGTGTGTGTGTGTGTGTGTGTGTGTGTGTGTGTGTGTGTGTGTGGTGTGTGTGTGTGTGTGTGTGTGTGTGTGTGTGTGAGGAGGATAAAGAGGAATGTAAAATTTTGCTTTGTGATATGTTCGTGTGGCATGGTGTTGTTAGTGGTGGTGTCGTGGTGGTGATGGTGGTAGTGTGATGGTGGTTTGTTGGGTGTGTGGTGTGGTACAGGTAAATTCTTGCTGGTGTGGGGTGGAGTATAAGAGGAATGTATTTTGCTGTCTGCTCAGTGGGGGTGAAGTAAAAGATGCAGTGCAACAAACAACGTTATATTTTGGTAAAGGGAGGGGGGGAGTGGGGGGGCAGCAAAAGCTAACGTGAACAACATATTTACCATGGAACAAACAACAAACAAATACAAATTATACACGAACACATAGTAGGAAGAAATGTTTTAATGCCGTAAGAGAGAAGGGAGAGGGGAGGGGGAGGCGACAGACAACGAGCAGAGCGAGAGAGAGCAACAGGCGAACGAGAGCGATGACAACGAAGCAACAAAGCAATTAACATGAGGAAANAACCAAAAAACCCTGGGCCAAAATGGCTAAAAAAAAGCCCGCAAATAATTCTATATTTCACTTTTCATTGGACTACGCGACCCTAGTGTGCGTCAGGGGCTGAGAGCTAGCTGACTGACCCCTCTCATGTTGGAGGGGTTCAAGACCTTGTCAGTAAGCTTGTAGCCCATCTTGGGAGGGTGCTAAAACTCCTTGTTGTGGATCTTCCTCAGGTGGTCGAGATGACAGTGTGCTGGCTGCTGCCATCAGCCATAAACCCTCACAGGGGTGCTCCTGCCTTGTAAAAAATTTCCATTTTTAAGTCAAAGCTCCTAAAGAAAGTCAAAGGGACATTTTTTTTCATGAAATACACAAATTAAAAAATAAATTTCTGGAAAAAAACCTACAAAAAAAATAAATAATATATATATATATAATATTGAAAATAAATCAATTGTAATCTACTATACGAGCAGTTTCTTTGTATTTTTTTGTATACATGTTTAAGAAATCCTTACCAGAATCCAGCGGAAGCTCCTGAATTTCGCACCTTAATGTCGCAGGAGTTGTAGAAATGTTCTTGAAGTTTGTGAATGCTGTCGTAGAGTGAACTGATGTTAAAATCTTTGTTGTCTGGATCAGCAGGGTTGGAAAGTCAAGGTAGGGTCCTCACTGCCGTTGAGGAGCGTGTTGTTCCAGGTCTGATTGGACTTATGATTGTCTGTTGAGGCAGTAACAAACGTAAAGCCAATGTCAGTTAGGTCATTCACCACAGTGGTGACTCCTTGTCTATGAAGGCAGCAGGGGGTGGTGAGCACTGGGGTGATACAGACGAATCGTTTTACTCCCCAGCGATGCTTGGATGTGTGTGACAAAGAGCCTGCAGACGAACTTGCCTTTCGTCTCTCCATATATATGGCCTGCAGCGAACTCCAGGGCTTGACTGGTGTGCACCTCGTCCATGTTGAGGTGCACAAGTCTTTCGCGAGGGCTAAGCTTAGCACATCGCTTTGGAAGTAACTTCCTGGTCCTTCAGTGAAGCCCCCAGTTACGTTCAGGGCACTTAGATTCTGCCTGCAGGTCTGCGGGTGGGGCAGAACCATGTAGCTGCGCCTGTACAAGTGCCAGTATAACTTTGGACCCCAGGCGATCCCACAGGGCACATTGTCCCACAGGGGGACGAGTAACGACGAGCTTATGGTTAGTCATGACACCTTTAGCTGTTCTTTATAAAACAGCGTCCTAACCTCTTCTCGTCCCCCTGCTCGTCCAGGATACCCTATCTAATATTTGTCTCGCCTGCTCGGGGCTCGTCAGCTTGGATTTTGTGTTCTTTCGACGGAAAGCACGTTTTCAATTTCACTGGGTGTCCTATGTTTTTGGATGCTTTGGGTCACGGACTTTTCCCTCTGAAGTAATCATAAACCGATTTCTGGACATTTTAACACCACGCAAAAAAGTGTAAAGTCAGGTCACGTATATTACATGCATATTCAGTGTGGGGCACATCATCATCGTTTAGAGTTCACTTGTAAAGATAAAGTTCCCCTCCTGGTCCCCACAGTCTTCTGTCTCACTCGGTCCTAAACTTTTGGGACAGAAAGAATACGCAATGATATGTCGTAATGACTATTAAATAGGGTACGCCTTTAAAAACAAAATTTTTTTTCTAAAATTTGGCATCCAACTTCCTAGGGAAATGAATTCAAAAGAGATTTTATCTAAACCATTTTTGCTTTTGACAATTCTACTATGAAAAATGCACTTTTTTTTTGCATCCTTATCAAATTGTTTAAAATGATCGCAGTGCCCGGTTTGGTCCTGTTTATTTCATCATGAAAAAAATATAGCTCCAAATGAACGTGTAGCTCTTTCTGATCAGTTGGTTATCAGGCACTACTTTACGTGTCACAGCCTCTCGTTGGCCTAAAAAAGGGTTCCATCTGTTCTTCTTAGCCCTAAACGGGGCATGGTCTCCGGTGGTGGCCCGGCCCCGGGATGAACCCGTCTCGGGCCTGCTGCCCCCCACTGCTGCCGCAGCCTCTGTCACCTCTTTACGACTCTTTCGGTGCTCTGATGGGATAAAAACTCCGAACCTCGTGCGGCTTGACCAGATCTCCTGGATCTGACCCCCGGAAGTAACAGGTGAATCCCGGCTCGTGCCCGGCGGCTGCCAGCTGATCATTCTGCAAGCTGGGGGCTGACAATTTCCCCTTTGGGGTGTGATGCGGGGCCCTACACTGGTGCCCCCCATACTCCTCGCCACCCTCAGTTCAAAATCGGGGTCAGGGCGACCTGCGGTCGTCCTCACTCTAAACCTCGCCATCACGAGAGGAGGACCATTCTGAGTGTCAACCATGCTCCTGTCCGCCGTAAAGGTCACAGCTTTTTGGGACCTTTTTGGGGCTGCGACCTCATCACTCTGGTGCGTGGGGGTTGCTTGGGGCCGTCCTCTAGTCTGTGATGAACCTTGATGTCGTAGAAGTTTGAATACACCTCAGGCGTACTTGCAGGTTTCCCCAGGTGTTCATTTCCTTGCCATCAGCCCATTTTTCTGCTCCAGATGTACACGAACGCTGGGTGTGGTGAGCCATCTGGAGTGGGACACCTGCCACACTTGATCTCCGCAGCTCGGGGGGAAACCCCCCGCTTCACAGCCGGGACCCTGTAGGAGACCTGCTGTCAGTGGACATGTTGACCGGATATACCCCGGTTCTACGTGGATCTTCACCCCCTGACTCCTCTGAACTCTGCTTTGTACTGCACTCTTCCCCCGCTGGACAGCAGACTGCACACTGGCCCCTAAAGCATGTCAATGAGGAGGCCCGTCGATCGGGTTAAAAGGGGGCGCAGGGCACTCGTTTGTGTGAAACACGCATATACCCAGAAGAGCTTGCGTCCAATCTTCCCCAAAAGGGGCGTGATACCCCCCCTTCCACCCCGTGTTTGGCCCTATTTGAGTCCCTTGCAGAAAGATCAGGGGGTCGGTGGGCTTATGTCACCAGCAGATGATAGAGAGCCTGAGCCCCTTGAAGCAGGCTTCTCAGGTGGCACCGGTCCCTTTACAAAGTGCCAAAAGGGACCTTCCAGTGGGTCCTCTTCACTGACACATGCCCTCCCCGATCACCCTTGGGTCAGTTTCCCCTACTGTCGGGGACCTCGCCCTGGTCTTGTCCTTCCCCCCCTCGTAACCCAATCCAAATATTTTGGTACCCTGGGGGCTTCCCCTGGTAAGGTCCCTGGCCTGCCCGGCACCCGCCTGGCCCCCCTCAGCTTGTTAGGATCGCGATCAGGTCGACATGTCTGGGGAGAGGGGGCCGTCAGCGTAAGGGCCCGGAGGATCCAGAAACCAAGGCCAGCAGCAGTGGGGGGAAATTAACCGGATGCTTGCCAGCGCCAGGTTCCGGGCTGGGTTGTGTTTCTTCTTGAGCTGGCCCCTTTCCAAATACTGCTCACAAGGGGGGCCAGGACCCCACCCCTCCCCGACAGTCGGTCTACCAGTATGGCAGCCTCCTGTTGCTCCTGCCCCTTTTTCCCCTGATGGGGGGTGAACGACTCCTCCTCCCATCCTCAAATCCAGGTGTCTTTAGCCTGGGGCCCCGGGAAAATCTGCTCCTGAGCTCAAAAAGCTACCTTTTCACTTTTTCTTTGCTTTTTCAGCTTGCCTCCTCTTCCACTGCTTTCTCTTTGCTGCTTCCACTTGTCATGCGTCTCATTCTTGTCTACCCCTGTCATCCAAAATTTAATCTCCTCCCCAACTTTGATCCTCTGGTAGTCGCCCCTCCAGGGCTAAATAGGGACTTTGCTGGGGCCCGGGGCAGTCATACTGCCGTGTGCTCTGCGTGGGACAGCTGGGGGTTGGAGCATGGGGTTTCCTGGGCCCTTTCAGAGGAAATTGTGTGAGGGGAGGCCGTTAGTCAAAAACCTTCCATATTCTTTTCCCCGAATTCCTTACTGCTTTAGTGGCCTTCTCTCCCACTTCCACCTTCTTCCAAAATTACTATCCTTCTGGGGCACGGACCGGGGCATAACAACCCTGGAGGGGCAAACTGGCTTTTATTTTTTTCCACTGGGCAAGCACCATAGGGGTCAGATCCTTCGCAATGTCTCTCACTGGTACCCCGCTTGTCAACACCCTCCCGGGGCCGCTGATTCTTGGGGAAGGATTCCCCTATTCATCACGCCGGTCATTACCTCACTCTCAGTAAAAATCTCGTCCCCCGCCAAAAAAGGCGGCCAACTTGGATCCAGAGCTCTGTCTATTTTTCGGGTTCGACCCCCTTTTGGTTTACAAAGGGGAAGCCATCCTGAAAAAGAATCAAGAAATTTATGATAGGACAAAAGAAGCCCTTATTTAACGGGGCTAACTATGTTTTTTTCATATAAAATAAAGTCCCTTTTTGCATAGCAAAAATGCTCAACCCAAAAAATTGAAGCGGACAAACCCCCTTAAAATTTATTTTACATAAAAAACACCCCGTCAAATTCGAAAAATCTATATTTCCTTTGCATTTGGGCCTACGGCTACCCTAAAATTAATATTTACGTCTTATTGGGTTGTAGGGAATGATAGAGAAACGTTTTAAAAATTAAAAATTTAAGCAAAAAATAAAGTAGTCGTTTTGTATGACTTTATTTTTTTTTTTAAAAAATATATCTCTATAGTTTTTCTTCTAGGTTTTTAAAAAAAAAATAAGGAAAATAAACACTATTAATATTTTTAAAAAAATTCTTCATATCGTTATTAAATAGAAAAATGGGAAAAAGAATTTTTTTTTTTTTTATTAAATTTTAACTTTATTTTAAAGGTAAAACTAATTTTTTTTTATTTTAAAAAAAAAAAACAAGAAACATTTCACAAAATAACAATAGTTAAGCATTTAAATTTTTCTCTAATTTCATACAAAGTAGAATATTTTTTACATGATTTTAAGACATAAACATTATTCAGGAAAAAAAGTTATCACCTGAGTTTTTTTATTAAGGAAGCTTGGATCGTTGACCTTGTTGCAGAGATCGTTGGAGTCGGCAATCTTATCAGTGACCCAAACTCCGTTCCAGTTGCTCCATGGCCTGAGCTTGTAAATCACCCTAAGTTAAAGAAAGAAAAAAACATAAGTGACCCAGTTTTAGGCAAAATTTTCACATGCCCAATAAATTAAATATTTATGTTCTCTACTTACGTGGTTACAATTTACAAAGCACTTCTACATATTTTTTTTTTTAACTTTTAATAGATAAAATTTACATCGGCACACTAAACATATGCAATTATTTTGAATACATAAATGCATGTATGTATGTATATATGTATGCAGATTTATACCCATATGTAAATTATGTATATATGTAAATTTTAAAAAAAAATCACATCGGAAAGAGAAAGCAGCTACAGACGTATAATAGGGTCGGGGAATATAATGCAAAAATCAAACTGGGTTGCTATGAAAAAAGTTTGAAGAACACTGCACTACACTTGGCTCCGGGCTGCTCTAAGCAGGCAGGTGCTTAATGCCCCGTTCTCACAGCCGATTTGGGTACCTCGTCACCTCGACCGGCCAAAGTGGACGACCAAGCTCGACCAAATGTAAGGTCGGGGTCCCACACACGGAAGGGGGCGTGTTCCCGACCTGTACTCGCCTACGGTCGGTGTGGTCGTGTGTGATCGGGTATGATCTGGCGGAAGTCGGGCCCAAATTGTGAAAGGGTCGAGGGGAGATAGGGGGGGTTTGGGAAAAATGTCGAGTTGATCGAGTACATGCCCCGATGGGGGTGGGGCAAAGAGTTGATGTGTGTAAGGTCGTGTAAGGCGTGTAAGGTCGATTGATCGGTACAGTCGGCAAAATGTTGTCACCCGATTACTAAATCTTTTCCCCCGATAAAACTCGCCTTTTACACGACTATACAACCTTAGCGAGCGCTACACAATGACTGCGATCCTTCCGACGCTTCACGACCACGTGCCTTCTCGTCCTTCTCGATCTACACGGTTTTTTTTTGACATGTCAAAAAAATCCTGTAGAAACCCCGCCCCCTCCCGACCAAGGTAACCGCAAAGACCGCGCACGACTGGCAGGACCTTCGGCCGCCCGAGGCAGATCATTACACGTCGCATGTCGTGTTTGACGGGGTACCCAAAATGGGGTTTTTAAAGGGGCCCCCGTTCTCACGCCACTGTACCCCCGGGCAGCTACGCGTCCCCCCTTGTCTTACCCCCTTTTTTCACACCATTTGGGTACCTCGATAAAACTCGTCATGCATCGTGTAAGGGTTTTGGTAGGGGTCGGGGGTAAAAAAATCCGTGAGAACCCCCACCCCTCCGCCATTCACATCGCATGATCGAGTTTGATCGAGGTACCTAATGGGCTGTGAGAAGGGGGCTTAAGACAGAGGGGGACGCTACTTGCCGGGCGACAATGGCTTTTTTCCCGACAACTGTCTCAACCCATTCTCCACGAGGGCTATTTTTGAGTAAATATGAACAGTGAAATATCCACAGTGCTAATCTACCTAACCGAAAAAAAAAACAAAAAATAAGGAAAAGTTTCTCCCCTCCGTCCCTTCCCTTCCCTTGTAGCTAGGTGGTGGTCTCCCCATGTTTCCTTTGGCTGGAGGTAGAGGAGGGCGGGGGGAAATGACGGATTGCACATGGGTTGAGTGCAGGCCGCTTCCTAGGTGGCCAGTCGTAACGTTGCCCGCTTAAATCTTCCCCCTTTAAAAGTCAGGCCGCAAAAAAAAAACTTGTCAACGTTAAAATCTTTCATGGGGCGCGAAATTCTTTTTTCCCAAATTTTTTCTACTGCTGGGTACTTATCTTGTGCTTTGGTAAGAGAAGACACTTCTTATTGGAACCGCCCTCCCCCTCCTGAATTTTCGGGAGACAAAATTTTTTTGCTCCCACAACACAACACTTGAAAACCCTTGTTGAGTGTGGATCGTAATAGAGCCTGGCAAGAGCACTCATCCACGGCTACCAACACTGGGTCGAGGTTTGAACTGAATGACAAACGCTTACGTAAGCCCCGGACAAAATTATCGTACCGGAAGGCCAATGATTATTATTTTTTTCCTAGGGAAAAATAAATATCATATCTTAAAAATTTAAATACTCATCCCTTTCATTTACCGTAAATTTCCTATTTGTTAAAGAAAATGTTTATATTAGTGTAGCGATGTGTTAACAGCGTCTTCGGTTTTTGGGCCTATACGCGAGGGATGACGGTCTTTTGTGCCATTTTGCCTCAAGAGAAAAAGTCCTCTTGAGTATGCCACATGTTTTTAAAATTTTTGTACATCCCTCATGAATATGAAGCCCCAATTAAAATTTTCTGATATTGACCCAAAAATTTTTGTTTTGAGGACATTTTTGTATCAGTTCACCTTCAAATTTACTTGGGGATATTTTTTTTTATTGAACTTCTAATTTAGTATATAATTTTTTTTTGTAAATTGAGATGAAATTTTTTGGGCCTGTATCCCTGATTTATAACGAATTCTTTTAAAATTAAGGTGTAAGAAATTCAGGTTACTATCAGCTAATAAAATTTTGTATCGTCCCATATATATAATAACATTTTGAACTTGCTTGATTATGTCATTTATATAGTATATGAAAAAAAAATTGTCCCCTAAAATAATCCTTGGGGTACATCCTTAATCATATTTTGAAAGAGAAAAAGGGGAAATTACAAAAAAAAAACTTTGTAACCTTTTCCCCAATAGTTATTAATCAGTTAGTTAAAAATCCCTTTTTCCCCCATTTTTTTATAATTTGTCGAGAAGTATGTGGCGATCAAAAAGAGTCAAAGGCTTTTGAAAAATCTATAAAATTTCCCAACAAAAATTTCTTTCCAATTTTAGATACGTCCTGAAAAAACTGTAAAATTCAATTTCCCGTAGAGCGGTTTTGATCTGAAGCCATGTTTTTGTCAGATAATAAGGTGTTTTTCCACCAATAGTTAAAATCTAGTATAAAATTTGGGTTCTCAAATATTTTTCTAAAACAGAAGTATTTAGATGGGACGATATTTTCGAAATCATTCTTGATCCCTGATTTTTTGCAAAGGTATTCCTTTGGCCTTTTTTTATTTTTTCTGGGAAAAATACCATTTTAAAGGCAATGTGTGTGTGTGTGGTGGTTTTGGTGTGTGGTTTGTTTGTGTTTTTGGGGGTGTTGTGTTGTGTGTGTGTGTGTGTGTGTGTGTGTGGTGTTGTTGTGTGGGGTTGTTGTGTGTTGGGTTGTGTGGGTGTTGTGTGTGGTGTGTGGGGTTTTTGTGTGGGGTTGTGGTTTTGTGTGTGTGTGTGTGTGTGTGGTGGGTGTGTTTGGGTTGTGTGTGTTGTGTGGTTGGGGGGAGGAGATAAAAGGAATGTAAAATTTTTCTTTTTTGATAAAGTTTTTGTTGGGAAGGTTGTTGTTATGGGGGTGGTCGTGGTGGTATGGTGGTATGGTGGTGGGGGTCGTGGCGGTGGTGGTGGTGGTGGTACAGGACTAAATTCTTGCTGTGTGTGGTGGAGTATGAAGAGGAAGTAATATTTTTGCTGTCTGCTCAGTGTGGTGAAAGATAAAAGATTGGCAGTGCAAACAAACACACGTTATATTATGGTAAAGGAAGGGGGGGAGGGGGGGGGCAGACAAAAAGCATAACCGTTGAAACAACATAAATATTACCAATGGAAACAAACAAACAAACAAATACAAATTATACACGAACAACATAGTAGGAAGAAATGTTTTAATGCCCGGAGAGAGAGAGAGAGAGAGAGAGAGAGAGCGAGAGCGAGAGCGAGAGCGAGAGCGAGAGCGAGAGCGAGAGCGAGAGCGAGAGCGAGAGCGAGAGCGAGAGCGAGAGCGAGAGCGAGAGCGAGAGAGCAATTAAATGGAGGCGGTGGCCAAGAGGTTAGCGTCTTGGAGTGGTCAGTTCGAGGTCGTGAGTTCGAATCCCGTCTGGGGCAACTCTTTCGGCCATCTTTATCAGAGAATTTATCGTTGCCGAAGAATTAGAGATAGTAGTAAGCACAAGGTTCCAAGTTCAAGTCCCGCCAGAGGCAACTGTTTCTTCCATTGTCGAGTGGCCGAAGATACTCACATGCTACTCATCAACGTCACCTTCGACTGCAAGTGGGGTGGAGGGTACCTGGGGGCAACATGAACCTCAAATCAAATCATAGGTATCCCTATCCAGCCTGCGCCACCACAGGCGAGGCCAACCATCATAGCCTTCCAAAAAATGTAGGGCCAACCACCTGAGCCCTCAAGGAAAAAGAAGATAAAACCTAAGAAAGGAAGATAATAATAGCCTACTATAGTAGCTAATAGTAGCCTACTAGTAATAGCCTACTAGTGGCAAATAATTGCCTAGACAATAAAGGCGCTATAGGCTCCAACGTTACCAAAATAAAAAAATAAACCAGCAACAACTTAATCTTCTAGAGAACAATGATGGTAAGGAAGCAAGAAGAGGAAGAGGGCGACGAGAAGAACAAAATAAAAGAAAATAAGGAGAAGGGAAAGAGAAAAAGTTAAAAAGGTGTACTAGTTGTACCAATGGAAAGACGGAGAGCATACAGAGGAGGCAGGTGAAGACGATGATGAAGACAAGAACAAAAAAATGAAAATTAAATCAGGAAAAGAAGAAAAATCTAATTGAAACAAGAAAGATGAAAACAAGAAAGAAAAAAAAAATTCTCTCGCTCTCGCTCTCGCTACTCTCTCGCTTCTCTCTCGCTTCTCTCTCGCTTCTCTCTCGCTTCTCTCTCGCTTCTCTCTCTCTCGCTTTCTTCTCTCTCTTCCTTCCCCCTTCTCTCCTCTCCTCTCTCTCTCTCTCTCCTCTCTCTCTCTCTCCCCTCTCTCTCTCCTCCTCTCTCTTCTCTCTCTCTCTTTCTCTCTCTCTCTCTCTCTCCTCCCCCTCTTCTCTCTCTCCTCTCTCCTCTTCTCTCTCTTCCCCTCCTCCCCTCTCAATCCCCCCGGGTATCAACTTTTACCTACAATATCGCGAGACATAAAACAGCGTGGAGTCCTACCCTTCTCTTATTTGTGGCTTTGGGGGGGCAGGGAAAAAAAACTGGGTTTTTTAGTTATAAAATACCTCCTGCCCGGGGTAGTGAAGAGGACGAGGAGAAGGAGGAAAAATAGAGGGGAGGAGGGGGAGGATCAGGAGGAGGAGGAGGAGTGGATTGGTAGTGGGGTTTTGGGAAGGGGATTGTCCAGTAAAATTAGGGGTTTCACCCGAAAAAAATATTATACTATGAATTTGGGATCAAAAAAAAGCGCAATTTTATGTAATTAACATTCCAAAATCCTCTCAAAAAGGGGTTTGGGGAAATTTGTTTACAGCTGTTAGGAAAAAGGGGTATTTTGCAAATTTATCACTTTTGTACAATTTTAAAATTTTACACGAAAATTAACTGAACTCTGTATTTTTTTTCGCTTTTTTTGATATAAATTTGGGATCATCACAAAAAATTTGCAAATTAATATTATAATTATAAATTTATCGTTGGTGACTTCACTGATGACGTCACTAGCTTTTTCCCTAAATCTATATACATGATTGCTGGGAATTTCTTGCTCTTTTTCAATAAGTAAATTACGTTTTTCACTTAAAAAAATTTTATTGCAGTGTACGTTTTTTTATCTCTAAAAACGTTATGACATTTTTTTTTCAATGTTTTTTTGTAGCTGAAAATCAAATTTTTTCATATCATGATTTTTGTACTTTTCAGTCATGGCTGAGGAAAATTCGATCCTGAAAAGTGGTGATATGGCCCCCCCTTTTTTAAAAAGCTTCCTTTCAAATTCAGGGGAAAAAAAAGTTGGGTGGTG
>JACEEZ010000064.1:10000-13204 GCA_016584305.1 Chionoecetes opilio | reverse complement strand
GACAGGTTTTGGGCAGAGGCCGTTGGGCTGAGATTTTGGGCAGTTGTTCCGGTGGACCCCCCAAAATGGCGCTTCACCCCTTTGGGATTACAGGCAGTGGATGTCGATCCTCCCATGACGCAACCGCACCCTCCATGACGAAGTCAGAGAGGCTGTAGCTAAGTTGAAGGTTGCAAAGGCAGCTGGTGTTTGTAATATCAGTGCGGAGCTTCTCAAAGCTGGGGGTGAGGGCATTATCGCGGGTTGCATGCTGTCCTGACTGCCGTGTGGCAATCAGGTACCATTCCTCCTGACTGGAAAAGGGGCTGGTTGTCCCTATCTGGAAAGGGAAAGGGGACCGTCAGGACTGCAACAATTACCGCGGTATTACACTGCTCAGCGTGCCAGGCAAGGTGCTTGCCCATTTATTGCTGACACGGATCCGCAGTCATTTGCTGAAGCATCAGAGACCTCAGCAGTCTGGGCTCTTGTCTGCTAAGTCAATAACGGACCGTATCCTAGCACTTCGTGTCCTGGTGGAACGCTAACGTGAGTTTCGACAGGGGATGCTTGCAGCCTATGTTGATCTCAAGAAGGCGTTTGACTCAGTGCATCGTGAGTCACTTTGGGATCTTCTGCGACATCGCGGGATTCCTGCAGGGACTATTGGTTTGATAACCAGTCTGTATTCTGGGACTGAGAGTGCTGTGAAGTGTGGGGGCAGGTGTATCCAGCTTTTTCCTGTTAATACAGGAGTGAGGCAAGGGTGCGTCCTTGCCCCATCACTTTTCAACGCTGATAATGCACAGATTTCGTCTACAATATTTATAGAGCAGAAATTATTCGTTGTCAATAACTTGAAAACTGTAGTTAACTATTACCCAGGAAAGAAAACATTTCGAAAAAAAGGTGTGGGGTATCAGAGCTAGACATTTGTGCTGCGTCACCAGACCTTTTAAACTGTATCAGTAATTTCAGAGTCCTGTCAGATGAGCACCTCCCATCCGATCATGCACCTGTGTCCTTTAACATCTCAATTCAAAAAAAATAGTATGGAGTGTGTCCTTAGAAGGGCATCTGTTCTAGGAGATCACGTAGCGTGTCACAGCGGGTTTTCTCAGAAACCCGGGTTCAGAAAACCAATTAGGTTTGAGCGAGTAGACACAATGAAGCTGTCCGAAACGTTACAACAATTAAGTGTACCCCGAGACTAATGAGGATGTGAACCTTCTCAGTAATAGTGTCACGAACGCTCTGTATGAATGTATTGAAAAATGTCAGATAAAGAAAAGTGAGATAGAAAATACTGATGATAGTTTAACAAGGTGGGAAAGACTAGTAAATGAAAGAAATGATGGCCAGTGTGTGGAAAGCCATTGATTGGGAGGAAATTATTCCAGAAATGAAGCCGAGCATGCAGAGAAACCATCAGACGAGGAATTCAAAAACCATTTCGAGCGTATACTGAACCCACAAGGCGGTACTGATGTCCTTGACCGAAGCGACCATCCAACAGAAGTTATGATTCCCCTTTTGGATGACACTAATATGATTGAAGAAATACATTGTCAGTTAAGGAAAATGAAACCTGACAAGTCGTGTGGCCCAGACGGGATTTGTCCTGGCATCTTGTCATTCCTACCTGTCGAATGGTATTTAGTACTAGCTACTTTGCTTAATAATGTCTTCTCCATTTGTCTCTTGACAAAAGACCCATCCTCTTGGGCCAGAGTAAAACTATGTACTATTTTTAAGAAAGGTGACAAGAATAATACAAATAACTATAGAGGTTATCAGCATTATTAATTGTATTACGAAGCTGTATGACATGATTTTGTACGAAAGGTTTAAGTCAGTGGTTTATCCCATATAGAGAGCAGGCTGGGGCACAAAGGAAACGGAGCTGTCTCGAACACATAGTAACGCTTCGTCTCCTCACAGATACGGCTCGGCGAAGGAGACGTACTTTATTTGTGACTTTTGTAGACTTTACTAAGGCTTATGATTTAGTGAACAGAGGAAAGCTATTTCAGGTGTTAAGAAGATTAGGGTGTGGGATGGTAATGTGGGAGCATTGATGAGTATGTATTGTTTAACTGAGAGTATTATAGGTACTGCTATTGTCACTGCTACACTGGGTCTTAGGCAAGGTTCCCCGACTTCCTGTCTACTCTTTATTGTCTACATTAATGACCTGATTAAATCACTAAAGGAAAATAGCCCAAATGACGGATTTCTGGAATGGTTACACAGTCTGGTATTAATGGACGATACTGTATTATTAGCTACCACCCGGGACACCATGTTAAACAAAGTAAAGTTTATTGGGAGAATATTGTAACCAATATAATATGATAATTAACTCCGACAAAACTAAATTTTTTGTTATAAATGGCACCGCGGCAGACCGACAACCGCTGCACGTGAACTCTGTGGTGATCGATTACTGCCAACAATATACTTACCACCTGGGTTCAGTGTTTACCAGCGACGGGTCGGTGTCTTTGGCAGTCAAGTTACACGCGAAAGCTAAAATTGGTCATGTTCTAAAGTATGTTTCCTTCGTAAATAAAAACAGCGACATCCCTTTCATGGTGAAGCGGCGGGTTCTTGACGCGGCTCTAATGTCAGCTCTATCATACGGTTGTGAGTCGTGGCTGAACGCGGATCTAAAACCAATCACCAAACTGTACAACTGGGTAATTAAACAAATGCTGGGTGTGCGTAAGAACACCGCTAGTGATATTTGCTACGCCGAGGCAGGCTACCCGTCGCTCCCCGATCTAATAAGGTACAAACAACACAAATTCTTTTACAATATGTAGAGGGAACGTAATGGTATGAGTAATGACCCACTACAATTTGCAATCGTTACTGCAATACAGAGCAACAGCCCGGTGGGAAAATTAGTCAATGAATTCATAGACAGAGAAGTACCTCATTGGGACACACTCATGATAAATGTATATGAAAAAATCACTAGGGCGCAGTCATCGAGATTTCACACATATAAAGACATAAATCCTATATTGGCAGTACATGCAGTGTATAAGGGGAGACACACGATTAAAGAACACTATCGGAGGGCATTTACACAGTTCCGGGTATCTGGTCACAACTTGTGCATCGAGACTGGCCGGTGGAACAGGCGCAGGCGCGGACGTCTCCCGCCCGAGGAAAGACTGTGTGAGTGTGGCCAGATACAGACGGAGCGTCATGTGGCCC
>JACEEZ010000063.1:42500-78734 GCA_016584305.1 Chionoecetes opilio | reverse complement strand
AACACTCCTTTTTATGAACTGATCTCCACTTTTGGGGGGGCCCTATTTTGAAGGACATTAAAAATCTAGGGTTTTCCTTGATCTGATAGGGGGGTGAGGGGGTTTAAAAATTTTGAATCCTTTAGTTATCATTGTCGCAAAATAAGTACCCAAACAAAATTTTGCCCGCACGGGGAAATGTCGGGGGGGGGGGGGAGTGAGAAAAGGGAAGGAAGAGAGAAATGGAAGTGGGAAGAAAGGGGGAAAAAATTACACGAGAAAAATAAAAGATTGAATTGTTACGGGACATAACCCGGGAATTATATGATAAAAATTCCCATCCTATTCTTCTGAAAAACGGGCATTACAGTTTACACCCTGCCCAATGACCCCATCGGGGGACCATTTTAAAACGACCACCCATGACACATACGTCCCGGCAGCAAACTTTTTGTGAGGCTATCTTGGTCGGGCTTTTATCGTGGTAAAATTTAAAACGATGGGCGTCAATAATCAAATTGGTGGCGAATCGGGGTTTCGATATGGAATGTGTAAGGGGGGGCATAGCACAACAGCTCACAGCTCACTCAGCTTCGGCGGCTACACTCTGAAACAAAGAAAGCAGGGATTCTAATGCAGGTTCGGTTTAATGGAGGAAAATTTTCGGGGTCGTTTTCGGGGAACCCCAACTTTTTTTTTCTTGGCCTACAATAGGTCTTGTTCTAATGGGGGATATTTTTATTTTGCGAAAAAAAAAATTTAAAAAAAAAAAAAATATATATATAATATATTTTTTTGGTTAAATTTGGGTTAGGTTTCTTTAAAAACCCCTAAAAGGGTTTAGGTTAGGTTTTCTTTTAAAATTAAAGGGTTTAAAGTTGGTTTAAATTTTTTTTTTTTTTTTTTTTTTTTTTTTTTGGGTTTGCCCCAAAAAAAAACAACACCATTAAAACCCAAGCACCTTTTGTGGGCCCCCCAAAAAAAAAATAGTGGGTCTTTTTAAAAACGACCGTGAAATCTGCCCATTTTTACCCAGATTCTAAACGGGTATACTTTGGAAACTTTCACCATCACAAAAAAGGGGTACAAAAAAACAAAATTATATTTTTTTATTTTTCCCCTTTTTCCCAAACGGGTTTTCTTTTACTCAGGTAAATACGACCCCAAAGGGAAAAAAAGGGAAGCTACAAACATCTAAAAGGGGTAGTATTAGTTTATATTTTTTTATAACAGTATACATATTAGACTGGCTAAAAGTCCCTTTTAAAGAGGCCGTAAACACTTTCCCGTAATAACACTAAGTCGCCAGTCCCCTTCGCCACTCCCCCTAAGGGTCCCCCAGGAACAATATTTTAGAATTATAGACCAATCCCGACTTACCCAGCAAACATGGGCTATGGGGGCCCCTGGCCGGTTGTGCCGGTTAGAAATCGGAAACCGGCGGCGGGGCGACGGGTTTCGGAAAATGGGATGAAGCGTTTGGGGCCCCCGCAGTGGGAACTGTATATCGGGCCAATTTATTGATAAATTCTTAAGGCCCAACACAGTCTTCCTTGACTGGGCCCGGGAAAATTTTATTAAGTGGATGTAAATAAAGGGCCCGGGCCCCGAAGGGATTTAAAAAGGGTTTCCCAAAGCTGGGATTAAGGATAATTTTTGATTTTTTAGGTGGCTGAATCTAGCCGGGCCCAGTCACCCTTTTGGGCCACTCGCCCCCCTTGTGAGGGGCGTTGCCCCTCGAAGAAAATTTTCCCAAAATTTTAAACAGGGGAAGTGGCCGGGGGGCCCGGGGCGCTAATTTACTGTTCTTACAGCCCTCGGTGAGGATCGATTTTCATCAAACTCCAAAAAAAGACTTATAAAGGTACGTAGGAAAGGGGGGTAAAAACTTGAGTTTAATAAAGGGTTTAAAATTTTTATAGACAAGATTTATAAAAGCCTCAAATTTGGCTTTACCTCAGATAAATAAAGAGTCCCCCCCGGGCCCTTTTTATTTTTTTTTTTCCTCCAGACCTTAACAGATCATTTCAGATCCCTCAAACCGAAATATAAAGTGGGGGAAAGATGCCCCCTTCAACCCCCCCCCCCCCCCAAAAAGGGACCCATGGTCTGGATCCCCCAAAAAAATTTTAAAAACCCAAAACCCACTAAAACTTTCCCAAACCTTACCAAAAACCCTCCTAGCGAGATTTAAATTTGCGGGGAATTTAAAATTTTTAAACCGGCTAGGTTGGGTTTTATTTTTAGGTAATTTTTAAAAATTTTATTTTTTTTGGGTCCCTCTGGGAAGGTTTTTTGAAAGGGTTTAGGCTTGGTTATAGTGAGGTTAGGCGGGTTATATTAAAGGTTTTAAGGTTGGGTTTTATAGTGGGGTGAATTTTAATATTTCCCCAAGTATTTTTTTGAGGGGTTAAAGGGGGGTCGTTTGGGGGGGAGGGAGGGTGAAGGGGCGGGGGGGGGGGCCTCCTCCTTTTATAATTACTTTAGGGGGTTTTTCACAATTTGAATCTGTAAAAGGTTGGGGGAAAAACCCCCCGCTAAAAAGGGCGGGAAAGGACTCTAGAATTGTACCGCTTCAGGGATTAATTTAAAAAGGTTTGGTACGTGGAGAAGATTTTTACTTGGTGTTTGGGGGGTTCTACTGTAATGCGTTTAAAGCTTTACAAGGCACGAGTTAAAAACAGTCCTCAAGTTATAGAAAATGAAAATTTGGGCAGCATTCTAATCCCTATAACCCGAGGGGAAATAAAGGATATAACACAGGGGGGGGTCTGGAGGGGGAAATCCCCCCTTCCCCCCCGCGATTTTTATAATGGGAAATAAGAAATAAATTTGCCCAGGCTAGGTTATTTTAACTGGGGTTGGTGGGTTCGGAAGGGCGCACCCCCCCAGTTATTCAGGAAAATTTGGGTTTCCAAAAGAGGATATTGTACAAAACGGGAAAGTTTTACTGGTGTTTGTGATAAATGGGTGTTTTATGTACCCTTTGGTACAGCAGTAACGGGCCCCCTACTGGGCTAATTTTTAGAACATGACTGGGGTCTGGATTCAAGTCTTTTTCACCTTTTTACTGTTTCTATAGGTGTGTTTTCCCTCTCTTTCCACACCTTTCCCAAAAAAGCTTTTGTTTGAAAAAGGGCTTTTTGCAACCCCAATCCGTTATAATAAATCATAAAATATTGTAAAAGGGCAAACAAAATAAATTTTAAAAAGTTTTAAAGGGGAGGGAACGAGTGTAAAAAGTAAAATTAAATTTTGTGAAAACAAAAAAGGGTTTCTTGGGCAGGTTTTTTAAGGGGCAAGGCTAAGTTGGGTTATTTTTAAGAGCAAGGTAAGTTGGGTTTTATTTTAAGGGAAAGGCTAATTTGGTTTATTTTGGGTCAGAAAATTTATTTTAAATAGTTTCATTAGGTTATTTTTTGTTACTTTTCCCAAATGGAGGGGTTTTTTTTCCGTAAAAAACCGTCTAAAAAGTGTTTTTTTAGAAATCCCGGGCCACTATTTTAAATGTCATTTCTTTTAAAAGAAGCAACACCTCCCCGGGGTTTCTACGGGCATTTTTGAAAACATTACAAGGACGTATTAAAACTCCTTCAACTTGTAAATCTGCCCTTTAGCAGTATTTCTTAAGATATTTTGAAAATTTAACATTAATTGAGAAATGTGGTTAAAAAATTTATTTTTCCATGTTTTTCTGGTGTTTTTTAAGAATGGGGGTTTTTAAAAAAAAAAAAATTGGGGAAATCCCTCATTTTGCAGTTATCTCCCCATTACTCTTCCCTTCAGGATGGCTACGAAAACCCAATGTGGGGGTTAGATTAGTGGGTATTATTTTACACACTGTGCCTGATCTCAAATTTTAGGTAAAAATGCCCTTTCATATGGATTTGGTAGAGTGTAAATTTTTGTTTAAAGCGAAACCCCCAAATGCAGGAAAAAGGTGTAAGGTAAAAAAAAAAAGAATAAAAGTCGTAAATGACCAAAGTTTTTGGTTTCTTTTAAGGGTTACTAAATAACGTTTTATTCTCAAATTTACAGGAAATTTTTACAATGCCAAATATTTTTAAATAAATTAAAAAAAGTTTAAACAGCTTTTAAACCATTAAGGGTTTGCACCCAAAATTCTTTGTATTGTGGTCATTATAAAGGTCTTTTTTTGTGGTCAGTTTGGGGTACCCGAAAATTTAAAAGGGGGGGGGGCCCATATATATAAAATTTTATATATATATATTTTTAATATTTTTATATATATATATATAAATATAATATAAAATATATATAAAATATATATATTTGTATAATATATATAAAATATATATTATATAAATATAATAAATAATAAAAAAAAAAAAAAAACTTAAAATAAAAAAATATGAAATTTTTTTTTTTAAAAAAAAAAATAAAAAAATTAAAATAATAAAATAATAATTTAAAAATCTAAAATATATCAAAAATAAAATATATATAAACAAATTTTTAATAAAGTAAAATAAGAAAAAAAATAATTTTTTACAGGAGAACCTCGTTTAAAACCCGGGACCCACGGGGGGGGGGCGCATGGCCCGGGTAAACTCATTTTGGCCCTTGGGTTTTTAGAGTTACCTTATGGAATCGCCCAAAATGCCTTTTTTTTTTTTTTTTTTTTTTTTTTTTTTTTTTTTTTTCCCATCACAAGGGGGAAATGGCCAAGGGGAAAAACAAAAATGGTAAAACAAAGCCCCCCTAGTTTCCCAAAATCCCTATAAGAAGACAGTAAAAAAAAAATAAAAAAGAGGGGTGAGCCAATTTTTGTTCAGGAGGTGTCTTTTTTATCTTTTGGAAAAAAAGGGAAATATAGGAAAGTGTAAAAAAAGAAACAGGAAAAGTTCCAGAGTTTATCATTAAAAAAAAAAAAAAAAAAAAAAAAAAAAAAAAAAAAAAAGCCTGGGGCGATTTGTGGCCCTTTTTTTAGGCTGCCGTTTTTTGAAAAGCCGGTTTTTAAAAGAGGGTTTTTCCTGTATATAAAAATCAAAAAAATAATAAAAAAAAAAAAATAGGAAAAAAAAATATATAAAAAGTATAAAATCACATTAATAAAAAAATTTCCAAAAAACCCCCAAAAACCAAAAAAAAAAAAATATAATTATAGAAAATAAAAAAAAAAAATATATAGAAAATAAAAAAAAATAAGAAATCATAAAAAAACCCAATGTTTTTTTTTTTTTTAAAAAAAAAGTAATTTTTTTTATCTATCTATCTATCTATCTTTTTCTTCTATCTTAAACTTTTATCCCATCTATCTTTTTCTATCTATCTATCCCATCTATCTTTTCTATCTATCTAAACTATCTATCCTAATCTATCTATCTTTTTATATATTTTATATATATAATTTTATCTTTTTTTATATATATATATATATATATTATAAAATATATATAAATAATTAAAAATATATATAATTTTTGGTGCTATCTATTTTGGGAATTTTTTTTTTTTTGCAAAAGGGGGGGGGGGATGGCCGCATGGCCCCCCCCCATCCCCGGGACGCCATGTTGTGGTCTATATTGTATTGTAAGGGTAATTGAAGTGATTGCAGGTTTAAAAAAATCTCTTTTGTGGGGATTTTTGGGCCCATAGAAAAATATAAAAAAATCTGCAAAGAGTTATGTAAACTTTTGACAGTGCACGGATCAAAGAAAACTAAATTTTGTTTTTTTTTCAGAGCAACTTGTTTAAAAAGCCTTTTAGGTGGTGAAGAAAGGGCCCCCAACTAGGAGCATGGCACATGGGTTTTTTTATTGAAACAGAAGAGGACCCCCAGGGGCCTGCTGTACAGGGGCGCCCCCCGCACATCGACAGATGGTGGGGGAAATTTTATCATTTATCCGAATTTTCTAAAGGGTTGAGACTGAACCCCCTCTGGGTTTTAAAGTTCTCAGTGGTTTTTGGGAAACCCGAAATTTTTTTATGCATTTTGGTTATCTTTTTTCCTTTAAACCCCCAAAAAAACCTAAAATTTCGGGGATTGATAGACTTTTAGGCTCATTTTCCTTTCTTTTGTTTTTAAAGTTTAGATTTTTCCCTAATGTTTATGAGGGGTTTGACGACGATGATACTTTTTTCCAATTTTTTTTTCTTGGGTTTTATCATTTTGTTTGCAGCATCTCAATAATTTATGACTTTTCACATATAGACATAGTTCCTGAATAGTGCTTTAGCAGGAGACACTCCCCTAAGATTTTTCCCTGTTATAAAAATAACTTATGGGTAAAAATTTTATATAATATAATTATATAAATTATATAAAATATTAATATATATATATATATTAAAATTTTAAAATATATATAAAATTTTCTATATATATATATATATTAAAAATATATAAAATTTTATATATATAAAATATTATTTTATATATATATATATTATATATGTATTTTTATGATTTTTTTTAATTTTTTATTTTTTCCTTCATGTATTTATTTGTTTTTTTATTTTTTGGGTTTTTTTCTGTTTTATTAATAGAAAATTTTCCCCCATTTTTCTGGACTTTTTTTTTCCCCTTTTGTAACAATACCGTGATTATATTCTTATGGGAAAAATTTTATTTTTATCCAATTACTTTTGTTTTATTTGGGAGTATTTTTTCCCTTTTAGCATCGGCCTGATGGTGGGGGTTTTTGGGCAAAAATTTTGAATTGGATTGCGACTTTCCCCGTGCCCCCCCTGCCTTCAACCAACCGGCAAGAAATACTGCAGCCGAGACGATGGTTTTGGGTTAATTTTAAGTATTTTGTGAAATTTTTATTCTTTGTTGCAAATATAGGCCCATTGGGCCTTTGCTCTCGGGAAGGTTTAGAAACCATTTCCCCCAAAAATTTTTTTTTTGGCAACAGGTTACCATTCACAAACCTGTTTTCATTTAAAAGTGGGGGGGGGGGGGTAGCGCGGGCCCACTAGCTGCCCTGCCCGGAAAAAAGCTACCCTGCCACGACTAACCCCCACGCTGCAGAGACGTCCCCACAGGAAAAAAATTTGGGGCCCCGCCCCAGGACCAGAACATTATCCCTCAGATTTTGCTTATTTAACCTAAATAAAAACTCCAAAAAATTAACCCAAACCCCATTTTTAAACCTAACAAAACCCAAAACAAATCTAAACCAAGCCTTAACTTCACTTAAAATTTTAAACCCAAACAAAAATTAATAACCAATTCCTTGCTATTATCAAAATAAAAATAAATGGTTTAAAAATTTTGGGGTTGTTTTAAAGGTTTTGGGTTTTGGTTTTTATTTTTGGGTTTGGGGTTTAAAATTTTTGATAGGTTTGGAGTTAAGTTTTGTAGACATTTTGGTAAAATAAGCGAATCGACAAAAATGTTCTGGTCCGGAAAGGGGGATCCCAAAGTTTTTTCCCGTGTTTATGTCATCTGTCGTCCGGGGCGCAAATCGTGGCAGGGTTTAAAAGTCGGCGGCTACACCCGGGATTTGGAACCCGGTAAAAACGATTCAGCTGCTTTATCGGCCCGCTTGTGGCACTAAAAAAGTGCTATATTTGGGCCCCCTTGTGGCAATATTTTAATGCTAAGGGCGGCCTTTGTGGCACTATTCAAATTTCTAAGTCGGCCCGCTTGTGGCACTATTTTGGGTGCTAAATCGCCCGCTTGGCACGATTCAGTTGCTGTTTAGGGGCCCCCTTATGGCATATTTGGGTGCTTTAAAACGGCTTCTTTTGGCACAAGCATTGCGTGTTGGCCCGCTTATGGCACATATAGATGCTATTCGGCCCCCTTTGTGGGGTCAGTAGTGGCAATAGTTTGGGTTTCGGGTTTTCCGACACAGATCTGACACGAAACGTAACGTAACCGACACAAAGGCCCCGGGGGGCAAACATGAACGCAAAAAGTTTTCGGTCCGCAGCCAGGCCGATAACTTCATTACGGTTTGCCCAAACAATGCCAATATGCCCCTTTGTGATTTGCCGGGACTAATTTGATGCCGGGCCCGTCATGAAAAGGGTTTTTTTGGGTAGGGGTCCTGTAGAGGGATGCACAGTAGTTTATACCATTTAAAACGCCTTTAAACGGCGAAAGGGCGAACGAGCCCGCCCGAAAACCCCCCGCACCTGCGCACGTGCGGCGTCACCCGGGTTTGACCGTGTGACATTGCTAGAAGCGCCCTTTTCGCGGCCCCTCTGGCCCCCCGGTTTTGGACTGGGGTAGGGCCCGGGCGGCCACTGGTTTTTTCGAGGCAGTCTGGAACGGTTTAGCCCCTCCCGTCCCGGGGTCGTGTGGGCAAGTGTTGTTTTGGGGGGAAGTCTGTTTACTAACAAAAGGGAAAGAAAAACGGGGGGTTGAGGGGGAAAAATTACTAATTTGACTTGATCCAAAAGGGGGATTTCCCGGCGTACACGACAAAATAACCCCTCTTTATTTATCACTAGCCGCAAAACCGCCCTCCCGGGGGGGACTTTTTTGGGTATTTCCCGCGAAGGGTGTTTGGGGGCCTTCGGCCCACCAAAAACAGACTCTCCAGATGCCCCCTTTTAACTTTTTCCCGAAAAAATTTAAAGGATGTAGAAAAATTAAAGTTGTATTAAAAGCCAAACCATTCACTAAACCCCCAAACCCCTTTTCTCACCCATTACCCACACCCCCCCCCTTTACTCACCCATTACCCATAACCCCCCCCCCATTCACTCACCCTTACCCCTCACCCCCCACCCATTCTCTCACCCTTACCCTCACCACAACCCATTCATGACCCTTCCCTCACCCCCCATCTATTTCCCCCATCCCTCACCCCCTCACCCCCCCCCCCCTTCACCACCCATCACCCCCCACCCATTACGCATCACCCCACCCTTCACTCACCCACCCCTCACCCCCATCTATTCCCTCACCCACACCCATCACCCCCCCCCTTCACCACCCATCCCCCAACCCTTACCCCTCACCCCCCCCTTCACTCACCCTACCCCCTCACCCCCATCAAGGTTTCCCCCATTCTGCACCCACTTTTTTTTTCACAATTCTCGCTAATGGCTGCTACAAAAAAAAAAAAAAAAAGTGATCGATCACTCAAAGTGGGTTAAAACCCTCCCCGGTTTGACCCGGTTCCAAAATGGGGCCACATGGGGGATTCCGCCAAGGGGGGGGCAACCCATCGCGGAAGACAGACAGGGAAACCGACAGAAACAACCCCCACACACCACACTTTTTATATTTTTATAGATTAAAGGGGGGGGGGGCACGAGTGGAACACTCGCCGCGTCGGCGAGAATTTTATCGGGGACTGTTTATAGATATGGTTTTGAGCATATATATATAAGAGGCATTAAATTCGTACAGAATGTCTTAACCCCGTATATACCCACATCCTGCTCAGAGGACATTTCTGTAAAAAATTGAATGTCCCTTATATATATATGCCCCAAAACCATACCTTAACTTGTTGCAAATAGGAACACTCGCCAAACGTCGGCGAGGGGTTCATTCGTGCCCCCCCCCTCCCCTTTAAATATTAAAAAGACGGGTTTTTTTTGTCGAGTACGCCTGGACATGCCTTTGTTGATCAGTCTATGTACCATAACCATCACGGCGGGCCGACGTAGCCTAGAGCGGCGAAGGGCGGCCCCCGCGGAAATTTACTCCGCCCAAAGCCCTCCGGAGGCCCGCTGGTGATTTTCGACGGGAAAATTTACTATGTTGAAAATTAATGTACAAATTTCAAAAATTGAATATTTCATGTGTAACTTTTGAAACAACAGTTATATGTTTATCTTATGTAGTATTACATCAGTAGTGACGCAGTGGCAATTGACGTCAATCTCGGGGCCCGCTGGGCCTGGTACGTTTTTGTAATTGGGAATATTTTTCATATTATATATATTACTCAGTAATATACATAGTATCTCAATATCGGTACCATCACTTATTAGGCCTTTCAAGCTATTAAAATTTGTTATAAAGTTTTTATGATAGTTTATAAAAATTATCATATACATTTTATTTCAAATATTCCAGCTTAATTGGGAAACACCTGAATACATAGAAATAAGATGAGATCGTACATAGGAGGAGTTTACATGGAAAAGGTACCCGTTTGTCTGTGTGTGGAAATTACCCAGCAAACCAAGACGGGGGGCCTCGGAGCCCTCCGTAGTTCTTATCCCCCGACGGAAGTGTACGACGTAGGGCCGCGGGAATTTTGCTCAGAGGCTCACCGGCGGGCCGCTGGGAGCGGCCCGCCGTAGGCATATGACCATTTGCCGCTGTTATATTAACTGATTGAGGAATATTTATGGTTATACTTTCTAATATATTGAGATATAGTAATGTTTTAAGAGGTGTTGCCAACCCATTAGCCGATTAATAGACTAATGGGCTGTTCAACACTTATAAAAACATTACTATGCAATATGCTTAGAAAATTTAACCAGAAATATTCCTGTGTCGTTATTCCAGTAATATGATAAAAAGGGAGATTGCTAGGATCATAATTGCTACGGACATTGTTTTTTTTCATAAGTACAAAAACATTTTCGTTATTGAGTTTACATGCTGGTGTACGTGGAACACTGAACGGCGTGAACAGCCCTGTAGAAGGATATAGGTTCGGCGAACAACATAACAACATCCACCCACTCGTGCGTTTTCCAACTAACTGATTATTTTCACTCAACACCACGCCAGGCGCCGTCAAGGATTCCTAAAAAAACGTGTCGTACTGCAATTATTTATATTATTCAGTCTATTTCGATATAATGCAGGAGCGAAAACATGTTAACTAAGTTCTCATTATGTTATCGACTGGTTAAGGGTGACAATTTAGGCCTTTTGTGGGTTTTTAACCCTTTGTAATAGCTATCGTACGTCTGGGCAGTTTAGTGCATTGATAGCTGGGAAAAGATTTCAAAAAATATTCTATTCTAATCATGATATTATTCATATGTTAACTCCACCCATCTACATATTCCATATTAGGTGTCCCGTTGAGTATTGACATGTGTTGATAATATGTTGGAAGTTATTGAAAAAAGGGAAAATATGACCTTTGTTTTCCGTAATAATCTTCGCCGCGGTTAATCAAGTGTTATTTTTATATGATACTAGCTACACACACAGAAAAAACTGAAAACCCTTTTTTCCCATGTAAACTCCTTCCTATGTACGTATCTCATCTTTATTTCTATGTATCTCTCGGTGTTCCTGATTAAGCTGGAAATATTTGAAATAAACTAAAAATATGATAATTTCTATAAACTATTATAAAAACTTTTTAAACAATTTTTAATAGCTTGAACATAGTGTGGTACTATGACCCCAATATGACTATCTATGACTATCACTCAATAATAGTTTATTTGGGACCGCTATTGAGATACTATGTATATTACTGAGTTAATATATATAATATGAAATGAATATTTCCCACTTACAAATATAGTACCGTCCGGGAAAAACCTAGTACCGCCCGTAAACACTAGTACCTCCGGTAGCACCTAGTACCCCCGTCCCGGTAGCCCCCTAGTACCGTCCGGTAGCCACCTTAGTAAACGTCCGGTAGCACCTAGTACCGTCCGGGAGCACCTAGTACCGTCCGGTAGCACCTAGTACCGTCCGGTAGCACCTATTACCGTTCGGTAGCACCTAGTACCGTCCGGTAGCACCTAGGGACCGTTTCGGTAGCACCTAGTACCGTCCGGTAAACACCTAGTACCGGCCGGTACCATCCTAGTAAACCCTCCGGTAGCACCTAGTATCCCTCCGGTAGCAAACCCAGTACCGTCCTGGTAGCACCTAGTACCGTTCCGGTTAGAACTAGTATCGTCCGGTAGCACTTAGTACCGTCCGGTACCATCTAGTACCGTCCGGTAGCACCTAGTATCGTCCGGTAGCACCTAGTACCCCCCCTTCGGTGTAGCACCTAGTACCGTCCGGTAGCACCTAGTACCGTCCGGGGACCACTAGTACCGTCCGGTAGCACCCCAGTATCGTCCGGTACACCTAGTACCGTTCCGGTACCATCTAGTACCGTTCGGTAGCACCTAGTACCGTCCGGGAGCACCTAGTATCCCTCCGGTAGCCCTAGTACCGTCCGGTACCATCTAGTACCGTCCGGTAGCACCTAGTACCGTCCGGTAGCACCTAGTACCGTCCGGTAAACCACCTAGTACCGTTCGGTAGCACCTAGTACCGTCCCCGGGAGCACCTAAATACCGCCGGTAACCCCCTAGTACCGTCCCGGTAGCACCTAGTACCGTCCGGTAGCACCTAGTACCGTCCCGGTAACACCTAGTACCGTCCCGGTAGCACCTAGTACCGTTCGGTAGCACCTAGTACCGTCCGGTAACACCTAGTACCGTCCGGTAGCACCTAGTACCGTCTGGTAGAACCTAGTACGTCCGGTAGCACCTAGTACCGTCCCGGTACCATCTAGTACCCTCCGGTAGCCCCTAGTACCGTCCGGTAAACACCTAGTACGTCCGGTAGCACCTAGTATCGTCGGTAGCACCTATACCGTCCGGTAGCACCTAGTACCGTCCGGTAGCACCTAGTACCGTCCGGTAGCACCTAGTACCGTCCGGTACCCAGACCCGGGGACCTAGTTACCGTCCGGTAGCACTAGTACCGTCCGGTAGCACCTAGTATCGTCCGGTAGCACCTAGTACCGTCGGTAGCACCTAGTACCGTCCGGTAGCACCTAGTACCCTCCGGTAGCACCTAGTATCGTCCGGTTTCACCCAGTACCGTCCGGTAGCACCCTAGTACCGTCCGTACACCTAGTACCTCCCGGGCCACCTAGTACCCTCGGTAGCACCTAGTATCGTCCGGGAAACCTAGTACCCTCCGGTACACCTAGTACCCTCCGGTAGCACCTGTACCCTCCGGTAGCACCTAGTACCGTCCGGTAGCAACTAGTACCGTCCGGTAGCACCTAGTACCCTCCGGTAGCACCTAGTACCGTCGGTAGCACCTAGTACCGTCCGGTAGCACCTAGTACCGGCCGGTAGCAACCCAGTACCGTTGGTAGCACCTAGTACGGCCGGTAGCACCTAGGGACCCTCCGGAGCACCTAGTTTCCGTCCGGTAGCACCTAGTACCGTCTGGTCCACACTACCGGCCGGTCACTGTACAGATTATTTATAGACTAGGTGAAAATGGTGATGTATATATTTGATGGTTAAACGACGGGCAAAAAAAGTTTAATTTTGACCTAACTCGTTCCACAAGATGGTAAGGAACTGTCGGGCCCGCCGGTCGTCTTCTCTATGTATTCAATTAGTTTGATTCCCTAAAAGTTTACCATAATTTTTTTTTTTAGCAGTCAAAAAATTATAAATTAAAAATTACATCGAGATTAATTCGATATACGATATATTAAAGTATATTTTTATTATATTTCATAATAATTGTTGCTGATGGCGGCGCATTTTTCAACATTTATGACTGCTATTAAATTTTTTTTTTTTTTTTTAAATTATATTTATAAACTTAGAAATTACATCGGATTACTTCTGATTCATTATTCATTCATTAAATCTGAGATTAAGCTGGATACATACATACAACCCTCATGGATGAATTAGGCCAAATTAATGGTTTACTCGTCGTTTACCATGAAATATATTCACCACATGGTATAAATAATCCTGTACAGTGTACTGGACGGCACCGGGCGGTACCGGACGCTACCGGGTGGTATACCGGATGCTACCGGACAGTTTTTAGGCACCCCCCCCTGTAACATTAGTGCAGGGGCGACTATAGATAGTGTTATTAACGGTAAATTAAATGAAATTTCATCATTCATTTTTTCATAGTCATCCCTGCAACTTTACTTCCAAATAAAACGCGTGCTTTTTAAAAATGTGTGCATTTCTGCCCGGAGGACCGCCCACTCGATCCCCCCAGCCAAAAGGAACGACGAATGGGACGGGGCCACTCTCGATGTATTTTCGCAAGCATCAGTCCAGCCTGGAACGGTATAGACTGGACTGGACCAGGGTGGGGAACATCGCGAAAACGCGCTTATACTGTATGCCTACATCACCGAGCCACTACGTGTGCACGTGAGCGCTTTGCCCTACTGAATGCACCCCTGGCAGACTTACCTGAAGACGCTATCAGTGACGCCTGAGTGCTCAGCGTAGAGTAATACTGCTGCATTTCAAGACTTCAGTATAAGCCATGTCTTGGTAAGTACTGTACAAGTACTACAATCTGTGCTGTTTTGACATGTTTTAGTGAGTTCTTATTGTGTCGAGGGGCTAAATAGAAGTAACCATCGGATAATTCAGGCATTCGGCTAATTTGACCCAGGTCTTCCCCAAATTAGTTCGAATTAGAGAAGGTTTACTGTAGTTAGAAATCTGCAGGTGAATCTACTCAGAAAAGGCAGACCTTCAGGACACTACTTGGTGATACAACCACAGTCAATCAATCAATCATTGGGGCATACGCTGGGGGGCGTGTCGCCTCGCCCACTCTACGACGCCACTCCCGGGGTTCACCACATGCGAGTTTACTGCTTCCCATATTACTCCCTTGTGGTAAAATATAAAATAGCGTTGATTAATGAAATTCGTATCTATATGAATATATGAATATTCTACAATAATATTGGGCTGTAGAAGCACCTGAAGATATTTTCTGATTGCTTTCAAACTTCATAATAGATACTTTGGAGTAATTTTGAAACTACTTCACCCTACGACGCCACTCCCGGGGTTCACCACATGCGAGTTTAGGCTGCTGTTTCCCATATTACTGCCTTGTTGAAAAAATATAAATGCTTTTGATAAAAAACTCTATCTTATGATACCGTAAATGGCACGTACAAGTGACTCTTAAAACTTAAAAATTCTTCCATAACAAGGGTCGATTTATGCGGCAAGGATAAATTGCGAACCTTTCCCACCGAGTGGCAAAAAAGGGGATCGCACTACTAATAATCGCGAAAACCCATTCCCCGTAACCCCAGTCGACAACTACAATATGTCCATTTCCCCAGAGCAAACGACAACTGGAAAAAATGTTCAGCGGCAGTTCCCCCCACTGCAAACTGATACACAGATTGAAAAAAATGGCGAATGCAAATGGCGGAGGGGACCTAGTGCATCTCAAGGTAGTACCGTGTTTTTTTCATATTATACGTATGTAGGGTACTATCGAGGACTAGGGTTTTTTTTCAAGTGAAAACAAAAGGCGGACCTATAGAAAAGATTCATATCTTCATATAAGTGGTGTGGTGTTATGTGTTTTTGCGAAAAGGTTACCGTATACCGTACCGTAGCCTATCCACATTCAAGCTTTGGCCTACCAGTAGCCTCCCTATTTTTTGGGCCGACTTATAGGGCAAGTATAGGCCTAACATAGACCACTGTATACCTGGACTGCACACGCGACAATTTTTTTGAATTGCGGGGCTGCATAGGGGCCTGCGGGGCGCCGACAAAGAGTTTATAGTGGCCTATGGACTATCATATAGACTTGGTTTACCAGTATATATGATATACTGTAATCTTCGTAAATGTTGAAACTATAATATTATCAAATAAAAAAAGTAAAACACGCTAAGAAATGCCATACGAGACTATGAAGAAATATGCATGAACATGCTTCACTTAATCTTCGCCATTTAAAACTTTGCGAGTCAATTTTTTATCATAAAGGGGTATCAATAGAGCGCAATTTTATTTGCTTTCCATTGCTATATTTTGTTATCAGATAAATTAATTAGAACCATGCATAAATTAGCGTTGAATAAATAAATAAAATCATCAATCGGGAATTTTCCCGATTGATGATGTTATTTATTTAGTTATATATTTCGTTTTCTGATAAATGAATTAGCACCGTGTATAAATTAGCGTTAATTTAATAAATAACCTCATCAATCGGGAAAATTACCCGATTGATGATTTTATTTATTTAGTTAACGCTAATTTATGCATGGTTCTAATTCATTTATCAGATAACGAAATCTAGCAATGGAAAGCTAATAAAATTGCACTTCTATTGATACCCTTCATGATAAAAGTTGACTCGCAAAGTTTTAAATGGCGAAGAGTTGAAGTGAATATTAAGTTCATGCATATTTCTTCAGAGTCTTGTAATGGCATTTCTTTAGCGTGTTTTACTGTTTTTTATTTGATAATATTATAGAACAAACATTTACGAAGATTACAGTATATCATATATACTGATAAACCAGTCTATATGATGCGTATACATATATATGAATCTGAGCGGCCCTCCGACTTCAGGGCAAGTTCAGGCCCAGGGGCAACAGGCCAATATTCCGTGCGCAGTCCAGGTAATACAGTGGTCTATGGCCTAACCCATAATCTTGAGCTAATAATCTTGGGGGGGACTTGTACGCCTGGTCGACTAATACGCTGCCATTTACGGTATATAATATTCTACAATAATGTGAACTGTAGGAGGCACATGAATATTTTTTGATTGCTTTCAACTTCACTGTTTTTGAAAGTATTCAAAATCTCCCCAAAACTCCAAAATCTCCAAAATTCCAATCTCCATCCCCCCCCCCAAAATCCCAAAAAACTCCAAAATCTCCAATTCCTCAAAATTCCAAAAAACTCCAAAATCTCCAAACTCCCAAACAAAAATCCCAAAATCTCCAATCTCCAATCAAAATCTCCAATCTCCAATAAAAATCTCCAAAATCTCCAAAGTCATTTTGAAACTACTGCACACTACCTGAAATCAATTTTGAAAAAAAAAAAAAAGCTTTATCCTAGTGTACATATGTAAATGTTAACTTTCAGTTTGGAGTAGGAACACTTAGGTTATATTTTTCTTAGGGCGTTTCTGCATTCCATTTTTGTATTAAGTAAACAAGAAAATTAAGTGTATTGTATTTCATTGACCTTTTTTCACAAACTGGTGGTAATAGCTTAATGCCGAGGCACCAGCCAGATGGTTAGCCCCTGGAAGTAGTGGGCTCGGGGTCCCTGAGTTGAGTCTTTCTGTGATCGTCGGGTGGCCGAGGCTCAACGACATTTGAAGGAAAAAAAAAAATTCTCGCTAATTACATTGCAACATAATTTTTTTTCTGCAATGTTTTTGTATCAATACTCTCGCAGCTGGGAAAACTCTGTTAACCCGCGGGCTGCGGCAAACCTTCCGGAGGCCCCCTGCTGAGCGACTGCGGCAAGCCTTCCGGAGGCTCTGCTGAGCGACTGCGGCAAGCCTTCCGGAGGCTCTGCTGAGCGACTGCGGCAAGCCTTCCGGAGGCTCTGCTGAGCGACTGCGGCAAGCCTTCCGGAGGCTCTGCTGAGCGACTGCGGCAAACCTTCGGAGGGCCCCTGCTGAGCGACTGCGGCAAGCCTTCCGGAGGCTCTGCTGAGCGGAAATGCGGCAAGCCTCCCGGAGGCTCTGCTGGGGACTGCGGCAAAACCTTCCGGAGCTCTGCTGAGCGACTGCGGAAAACCTTCCGGAGGCTCTGCTGAGCGACTGCGGCAAGCCTTCGGAGGCTCTGCTGAACGACTGCGGCCCAAACCTTTCCGGAGGCTCTGCTGAGCGGACTGCGGCAAACCTTCCGGAGGCTCTGTCTGAGCGACTGCGGCAAGCCTTCGGAGGCTCTGCTGAGGGGACGGGGGCAAGCCTTTTCCGGAGGCTCTGCTGAGCGGACTGCGGCAAGCCTTCCGAGGTCGCTGCGTGCGGAAGGGCCTTCCGGAGGCTCTGCTGAGGGACTGCGGCAAGCCTTCCGGAGGCTCTGCTGAGCGACTGCGGCAAGCCTTCCGGAGGCTCTGTGAGCGACTTTCGGCCAGCTTCCGGAGGCTCTGCTTTAGCGCTGCGGCAAACCTTCCGAGGCTTTTGCTGAGGACTGGGCAAACCTTCCGGAGGTCTGCTGGCGACTGCGGCAAGCCTTCCGGAGGTCTGCTGAGCGACTGCGGAAAGCCTTCCGGAGGCTCTGCTGAGGGGACTGCGGAACCCTTCCGGGGGCCCTTCCCTGGGGCAAATGCGGCAACCTTCCGGAAGCGCAATTTTCTATTGCATACAAAAACCGCGCCAACATTCGTGGGAAAGTCTACAAACTGTTTCACATTACGCCTCGTTTGTAGCCCCGATAACACACACCCCCATCTCCCCAAAACTCACGAAAGGGCAAGACAATATTTTCAAGGTCCCGGTACAAGGGTTACCTATGCTCCCCTAGAGTTTAAACTAATGGAGAAATATTTGAATAATCCCCTCAATATCTTTGGGAAAAATCCCAAGGAGGGGCCCCCCTGATCCCCAACCTAAGCAGTTCTCGCCAGCGGTTTGGTGCCATTCGCGCCAAAATATACCAACTCCCGACCACAACCACCCCAAAACCCCCCCAACTTTTGGGTTTAAAAATAGATACAGGAAAACCTCGTTTATTCGGCACCCTCGGGGGGGGGGGGGGCATGCCGGAAACTCATTTTGGGCCCTTGTTTTGAGAGTTTTTGGAATCGCCAAAAACCCCAAATTTTTTTTTATTTCTTACATCACAAGGCTGGCCAAAAGGGCCCCAAAAAAAAGGGAAACACAAAGCCCCCTTAGTTTTTAGTCCCCATAAAAAAGACAAATAAGAGAATAAAATAAAAAAGAGGGGTGAGCCAACTTAGTTGGGGAGGTGTGTACTCTTCTTTTGAAAAGATTGAAAGCATTCAGAGGAAAGTGTGAAAAATAGAACAGGAAGAGAGTTCCAGAGTTTACCAGTGAAAGGGATGAAAGGGTGCCAACCCTGCTTACCCGCCAAATTTGAACTAAATTTCTGCCAATTTTTCCTCTTTTTTTGAAATAATATACCTAATTAATCCCTTTGGTTTATCCTGCTGAGTCCCCCTTTTTCTACCCCGCACTCCTCGTCAGGATGGACAAGCCAGTCCTCGTGTCGCACGCCAGCAGCACAAAACACTCTCCTCTCTTTTTTTCACAGGATCAGGACCACGGGCTCAAGCTAGCCCGTGGTCCTCCCTGCTGGAGGCCCGGAAAAAAAAAAAAAAAAAAAAAAAAAAAAAAAATGCCTGGGTCGATTAGTGCCGTTTTTGTTGTTTGAATGCCGGTTAAATGAGGTTCTCCTGATATTGCCGGATGCGGATTTTTACTACCTTGACTTTGATGTGATTTTCATCCAATTCTGTAATGGTCACTGTTTTACTCACATCCCCGCACTGGTGGCACTAAAAAAAATCTTTGCTCCTGCAGTTCCTGGGTTAAGTACACAAAATGAACACAAAGGAAGAACAAACAGCAGCAAACCTGCGGGTCCTTGCGAGGCTTTTTTGTGATAAACTTACATTACTAAAACTAAATTATAGTGAGACGTAGGATAGTATTGAAAACATTACAATAAAGCATTAAGCTGTATACAGTTGCATAATACATGAATACTATAAATATAAATATAGAAAGGTGAGAGTGGACTAGGCGGACGCTGGACGGCCCCGTCGACGGCGGGTATTTCGGACGAGAGATGGACAATGCGGAAAAATAAAATAGTCCCCGTCCGTCCCGTCCGCAAATTTTCGAAATCATGTCCGCACATTAGGGACGTCCCCGGGCATAAGAGGAGCTGTCCGACAGACGTCCGTTTGCCAGCAGGAAAACCATTTACAAAAATTGAAGTTTAAAACAAGCTTCAGCAACTTTCTGGAAGCATTGTGAAAAATCGCACTTCCAAGAAGAGCACAGCAGTTTCCCTACCAGCCGCCTGGGGAGGCGGTACAGCAGTTTACAGGGTTAAGAGGGTTAAACAAATTAACTGGTTTCATAGGGAGAACTTTCAAGTATATGTCTGCAAAAGTCATTCTACACTTTTCAATGCGATCGAAAGTCCTCATCTTGAATATTTCATTAAATTCTAGTAGCCCTGCTATAGAAAAGATATTGACAAGCTGGAGAGGATACAAAGAAAAGTTAAAAAAATTATTCGGGTATGCGAGACAAGCCATACGAAGAGCGATTGAAGGAACTTAGCTTGTTCAGTTTGTCGAAACGTAGATTATGTGAAGATTTTATAGTGCAGTTTAAAATGTTCCATGGCTTTGATAATGTTAACATAAACAACTATTTCAATATTTATTGGTCAAGCATGACTCGTAATAGTGGATACAATGATTTCGGTCACATGAAACGAATCACTTATTCTTTAATAGAGTTGTTAATATTCAGAACTCTCATCCAGCACAATTGTAATACAGGTTGAAGTTCCCAAACTCGGCATCCCAAGACTCGGCTATGGTTCCGGATTTTCCAAAACACGGCAGAACACCCAAAACCCGGCGCGTAGTTGCCGGGTCGGCCGCTAGGTGCCACCACACTAGGCCGCTTGGTTTCTCCCGCCGATTTGTTTGTTGTTATTGTTCAGTGGTGTTGTGACTGTAGAGTTGTGTACACTGTTATTTTTTGTGTACTTCTACAGGTTTAGATTTTTTTCATGTGATTTTCATGCTTTTTTTCCCCTTAATATATCTACGTTCTAAAAGTCGGAAAATTCCATTACTCGGCTCGGCGCTGGTCCCGAGGTTGCCGAGTTTGGAAACTTCAACCTGTAATAGTAACATGGTTGAGGCGTTTCAGAACAAATTAGATAAGTACTAAGGATCAACTGACCAACTAACTGCCCAATTATTTCAGTCTAGCATTAATTTGTTGTGGCATATTTTTTTGGCACAGAGTATGTCTCTCCTTCACACTTTCCAATCAAATTTTATGGCAGCTTTTCAATAATGCAGTTTTTTTTTTCTTTTTCCTGCCGGCTTCGGCCGGAGGGTGTGGTGGGTGGGGAGGAAACTTTAACTTTGGTATTATTTTATCAAACATGTAGAAACTAGTGATAAAAAGTAGTCACACAGGTCAGCTCGTTATGTCCAGCTGTAGGGCTGTTGCTGTCTGTTCTTCCTTCGTATTTCTTTGTAGTAGGTAGCTTGTATATCGCTATCAGGTGATGGTGGTAGGAGTGTACGCTGCTGTATCTCCTTCCACTACGTAATGTTGAGGTCTGAGGGCCATCTTCATCACTGCTAATACTGTCATTATATTCAAACTATTTTACAAAGGTTCTCTTTTCACTGACAAGGCTTTAGTACCACTACAAATCTGAGAACAGAAACATTCAGAACAGAATTTGACGGTGTACTTTCTGACAGTTTTCTGAGTCCACATTGAGTCACTGCACAGAGGCCTACAAGCACTGACGTCTGTGGTTTGATGGAGGAGGCCTACAAGCACTGACTGTGGTTTGATGGGAGGCCTACAAGCACTGACTGTGGTTTGATGGGAAGGCCACAAGCCTGACTGTGGTTTGAGGGGAACCTAAAACCCTAATGGGGTTTGATGGGGGCCTAAAGCACTGACTGGGGTTTGATGGGGGGCCTACAAGCACTGACTGTGGTTTGATGGGGGCCTAAAAGCCTGCTGGGGGTTTTTTGTGGGAGGCCTAAAGCACTGCTGTGGTTTGTGGGAGGCCTCAAGCACTACGTGGTTTGGGGGAACCTACAAGCACTGCCTTGGTTTGTGGGGGGCCCTAAAAGCACTGACTGGGGTTTGATGGGAGGCCCTACAAGCACTGATGTGGTTTTGATGGGAACCTAAAAGCCTGCCTGGGGTTTTTGATGGGAGGCCCCTACAAGCACTGACTGGGGGTTTGTGGGAGGCCTACAAGCACTGCCTGTTTTTTGATGGAGGCCTACAAGCCTGCCTGTGGTTTGATGGGAGGCCCCACAAGCACGGCTGTGTTTAGGGGAGGCCTACACCCTGCCTTGGTTTGATGGGGGCCTACAACACTGCCGTGGTTTTAGGGGGCCTACAAGACTGACTGTGTTTGTGGGGGGGCCACAACCTGACTGTGGTTTGAGGGGAAGGCCCTACAAGCCTGACTGGGGTTTTTGTGGGGGCCTAAAAGCACTGACGGGGGGGGGGTTTGGGGAAGCCTACAGCACGCCTGGGGTTTGATGGGGGGCCCTAAAAGCCTGCCGTGGTTTGATGGGAGGCTAAAAGGGCACTGCCTGTGGTTTGATGGGAGGCCTACAAGCACTGATGTGGTTTGATGGGAGGCCTACAAGCCTGCTTGGTTTGATGGGAAGCCTAAAAGCACTGCCTTGGTTTGATGGGAGGCCCACAACACTGACTGTGGTTTTGATGGGGGGCCTAAAGCCTGCGTGGTTTGATGGGGGGCCTAAAAGCATGACGGGGTTTGATGGGAGGCCTACAAGCACGACTGTGGTTTGATGGGGGCCTACAGCATGCTGTGGTTTGATGGAGGCCTCAAGCACTGCTGTGGTTTGATGGGAACCCTACAACATGACTGTGGTTGATGGGAAGCCTACAAGCCTGCCTGTGGTTTTGATGGGAGGCCTACAAGAACTGCTGTGGTTTTGAGGGGAACCTACAAGCACTGACTGTGGTTTGATGGAACCTACAAGCCCCTGCCTGGGTTTGATGGGGGCTAAAAGCACTGACTGTGGTTTTGATGGGAGCTACAGCACTGCCTGTGGTTTGTTTGGGAGGCCTACAAGCACTGCCTTGGTTTTGAGGGGGAGGCCTACAACACTGCCTGTGGTTTTGATGGGAGCCTACAGCACTGACTGTGGTTTGATGGGAGCTACAAGCACTGACTGTGGTTTGAGGGGAGGCCTACAAGCACTGACTGTGGTTTAAATTGGGAGCCTACAAGCTGACTGGGGTTTGATGGAGGCTACAACACTGACTGTGGTTTGAATGGGAGGCCTACAAGCACTTGCCTGTGGTTTTTGTGGGAGGCCTAAAAGCACTGTGTGGTTTGATGGGAGGCTACAAGCACTACTGTGGTTTGAGGGGAAAGCCTTTACAAGCACTGCCGTGGTTTTGGGAGGCCTACAAGCACTGACTGGTGGTTTGTTTGGGAGGCCTACAAGCACTGATGTGGTTTGAGGGGAAAGGCCTACAAGCACTGACTGTGGTTTGATGGGAAGCTACAACACTGACTGTGGTGATGGAGGCCTACAAGCACTGCCTGGGTTTATGGGGGGCCCCTACAAGCATGACTTGGTTTGATGGGAGGCCTACAACCCTGACTGTGGTTTGATGGGAGGCCTACAAGCACTGCCTGTGGTTTGATGGGAGGCTAAAACATGCGGGGTTTGATGGGAGGCCTACAACCCTGCCTGTGGTATGATGGGAGGCCTACAAGCATGACTGTGGTTTGATGGGAGGCCTACAAGCCTGCCTTTTGGTTTGATGGGAGGCCTACAAGCACTGCCCTGTGGTTTGAGGGGAGGCCTACAAGCACTGACTGGGGTTTGATGGGAGGCCTACAAGCACTGACTGTGGTTTGATGGGAGGCCTACAAGCACTGCCTGGGGTTTTTGATGGGAAGCCTAAAAGCACTGCCTGTGGGTTTGATGGGGGGCCTAATTGCCAACTATGAAATACTGATTGCCAGCCCGGGGAGCTTGGGAAATTTTTAACTACATCCATGTATTGCAAAAATAAAAATATTTTATTTAAAATTTACGTCAAATGGCATTGTGCGCTGTCCTCACAGAACCTAACCTTCCCAAAAAAAAGAAATTTCTATTTAAAAATGTTCCAAAAAACTTCAAATCTGCCAACTGACGGCCCCCAAAGTTTACTCCAGATGTGGGGCCATGAAACGCTGCTTCTTCATGTGTGTTGCTCAAGTGTGGTAGACATTCAACTGTAAGAACTATCTGTAGGGGGTTTTGTTTTAAATATAAGCAGAAGACAGTCTTCTTGGAGCTAAGATCACATGCACGTTACAATGAGGGAAAGGAACAATATTTTTTTTTAATGTCATGATTCATGAGGGCACAAGCAATTTTGAATTTGGGAATTTTAATGTACTTAGTCTAGTACAACGATAAATTGATGTGAATATATCCGTGGACTTTATTACAATAATGTCCCCCACTACATAGTAACATAACTGTCTATTCATCTTGCACTTTTTTCTGTATACATATCTAATGAAAGTTTTTCATGTCTTCATCAACCGTGATTTTAGGAAACAACCTTACCTTATATATCACGTGACATCCCAAAAAGCAGTCCTTTCCATTGCATTATAACACTTGAAACACTTTAATTTCATGATGAAAATGTTCTCTAGGAAGCATTCTTTAATTCTGGAAATCCTATACCACATGATATAACAAACGCTTTACAATGAATGTTTTGTATCCACAATAGCAGAAGGGGTCCTGATCCTCCTCCATGCCCATTGACACATCTTCACTATAAAGGAGGAGCAGGCAAAAGGTAGATCTTTCATCACCCCATTCTGAGTAGTTGGCACGATACTGTGATGAGTTGGGATTGTTCTGCTGATTCCGGCACTGCTCCAACTTTGGGCCCCATCTCCCTTCGTGCAGAATCAGACAGAGGAGGTTCTGTATTTTTCACCATCTTTTAATTTCTGCAATAAAAAGAAAGCAATGATTTATTGATCAAAATGCCTGTAGCCGTGGAAGCAGGAAATATCTAATAAGAAGACGCAAACATTTGTTTTCAAATGTGAAGCTACGTATAAATAACATCATACAAATTGTGCTTGACACTATATGAATAGATATATACCGTATTTGCCGGCGCAAAGACGCAGTTTTTTTTCCAAGAAAGGAATGCAAAGTTCACCTGCATCTAATGCGGCCCTATTACTAATGAGAGGTCGGGGCAGAGAATGCAGAATGGCCGGTGGTGTATTTCTAAGGGGGTCTCAAGTGGGTCTGTGTTGAGCATAGACCACTGAAACATATTTGTAATGTGTTACTAATAAATCAACAGTAATGCATAATACCAAGAAAAAGTTGGAGTTTCAGAGAAAACAAGGGGGGGGCAACAAAGTGGCGGTTTTCTGCTGCCAAATGGCCTCAGATGTAAACATCACCCTCCTACCGCAGTCCCGCTGCCGCTCTCCACTGTAAATGGATGGGAGACAGGGTTTGCCTTTATACCCCCTCGATTCCTCAATCCTCAAACCCCCGTATCTCTATGGATAAGGAAATTGTAAACTGTAACTGGAAAGCGTGCTAGTAAAAAGGCTGCAACGGTACCTGTAGACGGGACAGAAGTCTTCCCACATCACACCAGACCCAGACCCATCCCGGCGCCAAAACTTAATCCGCCCTAAGGCCGAATCAAAACCATACCATCATGCCTTCACCTGTACCTTCCTGAGGAAGACTAATCAGCCCTCGTGACTGTGGTAGATTCACAAGTGTAAACCATGACGAATATCTTCGATCCCGACATCGGTGCCCTTCAACAATAACAAAAAAGTAAGATGGTTACCTTACTGTGGTTACCTTAATTTTCTTGGTATTTTTTGTTATTGGGCAACCCCGTTTTTCGAGGCCAAAACTTAGTTTTCCTGAATAGTTTTGGTTTTGTTTTTGAATTAATCTGGCTCTCGTTTTAGTTGGAAATCAATGTTTGTTTACTATGTGTGTGTGGGGGGGGGGGGGGGGGGGGGCCGGCCCCTCCAGGCCCGCCCTGCAAAAATTGCTACGCTTCCACTGCCAAGTTTGGTAATTTTTCGTGTTATCTCCAATCTTCTGTTACTAACCAACCCCCACCTTAACCTAACTTAACCTAATCTGATTTAACCTAACTTACTTTCTGGCTGAAATAACGGTAGATTTTGGGTAGTACACACAACCTCATTTCCCGGACTAATAGGGGGGAGCACTGGTCCGGGAACCGCAAAAAGTCCGGGAATCGCAGTATAAAAAAAAAAAAAAAAAATACATAAAAAAATAGAAAAAAAGTCCAATGCCATTACCCACCCCGGACGTTTATCCTACTCTAGCATTTACTGTCCAGCAACCGACAGTATCAACTACCCCCGCCGCGGACTTTTACGTCCGCTGAGCATGTAGCCACTGCGGGAGGCCCGCAGAAAGTGTTCAATAGTCTCAGAAATTTTCTTGCACCAGGGCAGTGGGGGTCAGGTGACTGGGACGGATGCTGTGCAGGTACCGTGAAATGTTTTGTGCCCAAATTTAAACAATACAACCGCTGAGCATGCTGCCACCTGGCGGGAGGCGCGGACACTGACCAGGGGTGGCAGGAGACGCTCGGGACCGGCAACTTTGGTCAAAATTTTCGACAGGACAGGCATTTCACGTAAAAATATAATATAAAAAAAGAAAAAAAAAAAGAAAGGTCCCAGATTGACATATCCCCGGACCTCGGATTTTGTCCGGCAATCCGTATCCGGAATCGAGGTTTGTGTGTATATTTAAAGCCATTAATATTTTGATTGCGCCCAGGGAAATGGGGCTTTAAAATACACAGAATGAAGAAAGATACACGATAAAGGGGGTAGGAAACTAAGCTTTTGAAGCCCACTACCGAAATAATAAACCCTAACTTTACTGCAAATTTTCTAAGCCTAAACACTAGCAGAAAAGCACAAAGGCATACTTCCCAACATTTAATCTAAGCTAAATGTTATAGGTAATAATATTTGAATTCAAATTCGTGGAGAAATCCTGCAATAAATGATGACCACCGATTTGGTTACCCTACACATCCTCTTTACATTTTAACTAGTATAATCTTTCATTCACATTCACTGCACTGTGAATATTGTATTTGGGTACATGCTCAAAATTTCATTTGCTTGCCCTAAAAAACCTTTTTTTTAATAACTTTAATAAATTTACGACACGTAAATATGTCCTCAAAACACTATAATTTTTTCTTCTCAAAATATATATGAAAAATACGGGTCTTATGCGATGGTGCGTCTTATGCGCCGGCAAATACCGTACATACATTATATCCTTATACTTGTATTGTTTATACCATCTCACAGTCCAGCCCCACCCACTTACACCCTCATGCTCTGAAAATACTGCCCTAACACGGTACTCTGGGTCCTTTGGATGCTCCGTTGTTAGTGGTAGCACGCTTGGTTCACAACCGAGAAGTCCCGGGTTTGATCCCCGGCGGAGCGGAGAAAGATGGGCGGTCTCCTTAAAACCCGAGCCCCTGTCCACCCAACAGTAAATGGGTACCGGTATTAGCCGGGGGTTTGTGACCCGCCTCCCGGAGTGATGGTTCGGTCAACACTAACACACTAAAGGAGCAAATAAAAAAATGTACCCATGGAGACGGAGCCATACAAGGTGTAGCTCAGGCCCTGTAAAATACAACTACAGTACCCTCTCTATTTTTGCCGCTTGCTTTCTTCACAAGGCATAGCGCTAAACTCGAGGATCGCGAAACTCGGGTATTGAAAACTGTAAAAATGTTATTTAGTTACTTTCTCCCCCCCAAAATACCCTGAAAATGCCCCGAGCCCCTGTCCCACCAGCAGTGAATAGGTACCGGGGCGTTTTGCCCGGGGGGTTTTTGACCTGCCTCCCGGAGTGGTCGGCCAAAACTAGAGGTCAGGAGAGAAGGAAGAGGAGTGAAGAGAGGACCCTACAAGCTTGAGCTTGAGTTGGGAGTCACCCAGCTGATGCTGTCGGTGAAGCCTTTGGACCGGCGTTTTTCCCACACACATAGTATTCTATTGGGAGAAAAGCAAAAGGGGGAAGCAAAACTAGGTGTTTCATTTTCCCTCCTTCCTCTCCTTGCTGCATCAACATTCATAAAGGAGTCCCCCCTCCTCAGGGGTCCCCTGCCTCTCATTCTCTCTCATGCGTGCTCTTCCAAAAATTCTCCAGAATTATTTACACTTTCAGCCACACGACTGTCACTCCCCACTCAGCACCCAAACCCCCGCAGGTACTCCATCTGCCTACCACACTCCTATCTCTCATCTCTCGCCATTCTTCCACTCCGACTTCTCCTACCACTACCTCCAACATCTTTGTTTAGCATACTCAACCGTTCACATTCCAGCATCAAGTACTCCACAATTTCTTCCATTCCTGTCTCAACACACACACGTCTGGCGAACACCTTCTTCCATCTGTACATACGACTATTTACCTCTTTAGCGATACTTGATCATGATCTTGACATTACCGTAGGTAATAAAATCTTTCTCTGCACCGTCGAGTGGCCTAAGAAACCCACATGCTGCCCATTAACTCTACCTACGATTGCGAGTGCATCGGAGGCCATAGGGTGGCGACATGAACCTCTAATCACAAGCGTCACTATAAAAATCCTGCCTGCACCACCACGGGTGAGGGTACCATCACAGCCCTCGAGGGAACCTCCAGGCCTACCAAATCCACCCCTGGAGGTCATGCCTAACGGCACTGTAGGCACACACACACACACAACACAACACACACACACACACACCACACACACACAACACACAACGTATGAAACGTGCGAAATCGGGGAGATAATGCGCGAAAGTCGGGATGGTATAATTTAGGACTCGGCGCGAAACTCGCCGGATCGCGAAACTCGCATACGGTGAAACTCGGGGAGGGTAAGTGGGATGAAATACAACTAGATGAATAACAGGATGGTAACAACAACTAGGTAAACACGTACAGAAAGGTTGTGGAAATTATCACCCAAACACCCCTCATAATTCCAATGATCCTGAAACGGAGAATGCCAGTGGTCGCTGGCAGTTTTGTAACTCAAAGGTTGGTCTACTGTGTTTTGGCTCCGCGACTAATATTTTTCATAAATTAAAATTTCGCGAATAAACATTGAGCACCGCATCTGAAATACCAAAAATAGTTCTTCTCGTTGTTCTACGTAATTATATGGATGACATTGTGTTACTATGGAACGTTCTTAATAGCCATTTAATGGCAAATTACTCGCCATCGGTTAGCAAAGCTTAATATATTTTTTACATAGTATATTGTGGCATGTAAAATTTGGGCGATGTTCCACACTGTTTTCTAAACAGTACTGCTGCGTCTGGCAAACGCTTGTCAAAAGCAATAAGCAATGCCTTTGAAAAACGAAACTCAAGAATGCCGAAATCGGCTTGTTTTGCTGCGACAATGTAGGAATTATATTGTGGAGTGGCGACGTGCCGCGGCGGGGAGTGGGTTGCGGGGAGATTGTGGCGGGGAATTGAATCAAAAACATGTACGACTTCAAGCGTCGACTTCATTGGCACTTCCAGCTTTCTTATCTGATTGATACACATAATAACAGGAAAATATGGACTGCCTAGGTATAGATAAACCTTCTAAACATACGTTTATTGACTATATAATATCTAGAGTAGCATTTACCCTCGCCTCCTCAACTATAACCGTCCTTGGTCTTTGGTTATATACAATGGTTTTTACAGAATCAGGCTTCTATAAAATACATATAGAAGAAAATCGTCCCTTATTTCTACGTTGTGGTGTTTTTAATTGCGTGGAATAGCCCATTATTTTGTTTTCCAGTGACCAACTTATTATAAAAAAATTGAGTTTAAAAACTGCCCAGCGACCCCTGGCATTTTTTTTGGTTCCAGTTTCTCTCGAATTGTAGAGGTGGTAGTATTGTCCCCCCCCCCCCCCACCCCTTGTGAGTGAGGTATGTTTTCCTGCTCGTCCTAGGGGGAGTGCGTATAGGGATGTATTTTATAAATTATAATGGTAAGGGTATGATTAAGTAAATTTAAGAGTAAATGCTAAGTACTACTGTTGATAATATGAAAAAAAAAATTTACTATTCCCAGTGGTTATTAAGCATTTGCACCTTAAATTTGGAACGACCGGTCATTGGCCGGCCTTACTATAAATTGTACCATCGTGGCGGATCACCGGCCGCCTACCTAAGAGGGTGACTTGTATTTGTGGTGGCCCCAGCCTAGCCGTTGCCCTCGGAAGAAACAAGTACCATTCCATGTTTCCCGTGAAGTACTCTCTTTGATCTTATCTGATTACATTTGATAGATGTATATAGACTCTTTGTATATATGTTTAAAATCAAAGGAAAGGACATGTGTTTAAGAATCAACAAACACTCTGATGATAGCCGTGGCGTCAGTAACTTGGTGTGAAAGCCTTCTGACGCGTAACGAAACACCGAACGCCGCCTCCAGCCCACCGCCTCTTGTCATACAGGGCGGCTCTGATCAACGGGGCGAACCACATCGGGTCACAAAGATCATTTGCAGTATTAATCAACCCTGATCTCAATTGCAAACCCACTATCCACCGATAGTATCCTAGTTTAGTTGATTTGGCTGGGATAATGTTCGATGCGTAGAACATGTTATTATTAGGTAGGGACTTCAAATTAAAAAAAATATGTATGTGACATAAATTCCCACATTTGGTGCCCCGAGTAGAGGAATATTGATGTTTCATGTGGATTCAGAGTGGTCGTTATTGTGACGTGATTATGAGCCTATCACAACCGCTGGTTTATGAAAGGCTGGAGTCGGGGTGCTTCGAGGCCTCAACTGTTCAACTACCATATGCCATCACGCTGTGGTATGTAGATAACATCATAGGTTAATAACTAGTTATTGGTAATAGTTAAAGTGTGGTTGGTCATTATGCCGGGGTAGAAAGCCTTGGACAGGCCACCCAACGGCCTTCCAGCACTTAGGATATATAAAAATTAATTTCAACTAGCAAATATTTTTAGTACAGTAATCTTTCATTTTAAATATTTTATTTTGAGTTAATAACTAAATTCATGGCTAAGCACTCATTATCCGCCACATTAGCAATGCTCACAGGTTTATAATGTATGTGGAGAACGCAATTAAGGCCATTCCCTATTGACTATATAGTTTTAAAGTCAGGTCTACCATGGCTTAAATGAGGCAATGGGAAAAATATGAGGAGGCTTACTGCCTATATGAAGTTCAATTAAGACAGCTGGGGATAAAGAAATTATTCCGATATGTGTTTTATCAATCATTAAAACACGAAATGTCAAGATATCTCCGATAAAGTGAATTTACTATGAGGGATTTACTGGAGCCGGTGCTCATATTCCATCAACAGCGATAGCTTCTTTAACCCCAAAGTTTTGCAAGGTCATTAAGCCAGAACCCCCCCACAGGGAGATCCACGATTATTACGCCTGAAGGTAATCAGCTATATCAGCCACCCCTCAGAGTTTAAGGATCCCTCGTTTAGTGGGTAGTTATCCTGCGCCTGTTACGGCAATCAAACAGCCTGTAATTACGATTTCAAACTTCTCAGCCTACAGTAAAACCACTTAGACCTACTCACATAATAGATCAATCCCTAACGAGGCAAGGGCGAACTTCCTGATGAAGTACGAATAATAACTTGTGCTTATGTGATGGGGCACATCCACCCTCCACATGTATATATATTCAGATTGGGACCGAGAGTTGAAGGTTAATGAGCCTCGGTAATTGCCTAACCTGTCGCCGGGTAAACATGCTTCAAATGCATGCCCTATAAGCTTAAGAAAAAAACCTTGTAGGAAAATGTAAACCATCTGTTCATAGCATCCTCTTTGTCCTAACAGTGATAATTACCTCAACCCTACAGTACGTTTAATATGGCAGTCCTTAATAATGTAGTAGTTCAGGCAGCTGTTTCCTACTGCCGAATTGAAGGTGAAGCCACAATGGTAATTCAGGTCATTGTAAAGAAATGTTTTGACAGTGTGCACAACGATCTTTCATAAAGTATGGATTATAGTTGAATTGTTTACAACTACCGATAATTATAATTACATAAAGTAAATTTAGCAATATCAGGCTTTCTTAGCCAATACAGTGGCTTAACCTTTGACATTGCTCAAACCCCTAGTCCAATTAGGAAAATTAAATGTAGGGTAGCTGCTGTATTAATTATAATATTGGTATAGTTTAACTGTTTTAAGGGACTAAAGGACACAGCGAAATGCTGGGGATAATGGTGCTAACTGTAAGAATACCCTCAAGACGTTTGATGGTCCCTTCCAATTAATATAATAGGGCTGCTGATATTTTGGGGGCTTACCTAAGGAAGGTCATCAAAATACATAACCGCCTCTATGTTCAACCAGTGCTGGTGGGAAGGTAAATAATGGGACCCCATCCCACTACTCACCATGCCGAACAAGAGCAAGTATTCCTAGTCATGCACAGCCCTATTAATTACCAAATTGGAAAACCAGTTTCTTGCCCACACCAATTAGTGACGTAAGTAGAGGAAGGTGGTATTCCAGTTCATATTAATATATTGCCACTAATGAAAATCCCTAAATAATAATGTGTCGAGAGGAAATATACCTCAAATTGAACACAGGAATTATAATTTAAAGGCCCTACCTGGCTGAAAGAGTGTAATAATATGGCCTAACAGGTTTCCACTTCAGCCAGACATATCTGAAAGATATAATAAGGAACCTGAATTGATCCCAGATCCCTGTATAGAGAATACAAAGTTTTTCCTTATTGAGCAAACTAATCAAGACTACTACTTTAGGTCTCAAATCCCATTACAAGGGATAGCTCTGATTCCTTTTGAGTTTTGGGTCAGAACAATACAAAAGCAGGTATTTCCTGAGGTATATCAGTCTCTGGCCTCAGCCAGCCCCATCGGAACAAATTTGACCAAATCATTAGGTCTTTACCTAGATCAATGATGGCATAATTAAGGTGTCAAGGAACGAAAAATTTGAAAGCTGATCTTCCAAATAGCACCGTGCCATCCCATACTAAACTCACAAAACGGCCATCATCTTACCTAAATTGGTAGGTGGAAGAATATCATGGACCTTACAAGCGAATGGCTTACAATGTATAGCCGATATCAGGTGTCCAATTTTGGATACATCATGGTAGACAGCAGTCAAATACTAACTCAAATCTTTCATTAAATTTTATATATCTGCAGGTATGGGACTAGTTCTTATCTATGTAGGTCCCCCGGTGAAGGGCTTCCCCGCTATAGAGAGATCCTAAAACCAATTGAGGGTCAATGGTGCGTTATATGGGGATATTATAATTCCAGGAGATATAACTCTCCCCCGATCAGTATATGTCCTGCATATTCACTTTAACCTCTATCAGGGGTGTTAATTCAAAATAGCCAAAACCACTATTCAAAGTTTCCGGTGCCTATGTGGCCTGGGGTGATGATCACATGACGCGGAACTTCAGTTTTTCTTCGCGCCGGCCCCCATGACCTTTTGGAATTGGGCCACCAACCATCCTCTTAATAATTGGTAGAGTGGGATTTGTTACCCCCCCCCCCCCTTGTTGAGGGAGGTAATTGTCCCGCTTATTCAAAGTGGTGGGTGCGTAGACGAAGTGTAATATAAGTTTTGTAGTGCTGGTGGTATTAGTGTGTTACTGTAATTTGAGTAAATGAAAAGTACTGGGATGACTATAAATTAACATTCCCAGTATATTACGCATTTGCACTTTTAATAATTAGCACCTTGGTTTAAGGTAGCCGGTGATTGGCCGCCGCCCAATTAGATTCCAGCCACCGGGAATTGTCACGTGGGCTGGGTTTTTGTAGCGGGCCTGGCCGCCCCACCGGGGAGTCAGTACACTTCTAGCCTCTACCGAGTTAACATCGCTTATTAATATATTGTGCTTGTGTATAATAAGTACACTTCCAGACCTCCCGTAGGATAACATCTCTTCTTAAATATATACGTGGATTTGGTCATAGGAGAGAATTGTATATAAGACTTTGCACAAGTGTTAAAATAATAGGGGTGCTCTTATCGACATAGCAAATATCCCCGCGTCCAAGGTCACTGGGTTTATGAAAACCCTCCTGAACGCCCATATTTAAAGCACACCGCTTCCGCCCTCCGCCTCTGTCCTCACGGGCGGCCTCGATCACGTTGACCACTTCGAATCACAAGACATGCAGTAATTAATAAGCCTACAGCGAATTCAAACCCTACTACCACCCGATAGTATCCTAATTTTAGTTGTCTAAGTTGGGGTATTGTGTCGGATAGATAGCGATGGGTTTTTGTATAGGTAAAGACCTCAAATTAATATGTGCTTGTAGCATAAATTTAGCTGTAGAAATGTATACTACATTATGTGCTATTATTCAATAACAGCAACCGACACTATGTACAGATCTACTAGGAGGAGAGAGACTATATCATGCTTAATAAAGATCAGGGAGTTTCCTTCCTGGAAAACAGGTATTATTGTTGGGTGTATATAAACATTTAATTAGCATAGAAGTTGGCAAGGATGGATGCAATGGGGTTGGGGTCAAATTGACTATCTGAGATCATGCAGCTTATGGGCAAGTTGATGGTGTGGTTGGAAGAGGGTGATCCATCGAAGAGGGTGGGGTGGGGATTCAGTGGTGTCTAATTTTTATTAAAACAGACCTAGAAAATGTTATGAAAAGAACATTTATTCAGATTATTAAGTGCCATACGGCATACGGTCCACCATCCATAGTTGCATACTTGAAAATAATTTTGCCACTGAGGGCCGTGACTCTATAATCTAATTTTTTTTAAGAGGCGACGCAATATTAAATCATGCATAAAATAACATTTCCCTAAAACGCCTTTGACTATGTTGGTCCAGCTTACCTTTGGACCTACATGTTTAGAGGGGTCATGTGAGTTTGAAAATTATGTTTTCAGATTCCACTGGATCATGTTTCTATTCACGTGTAATGCCTTAATTTTGTGCTAAAAAGGAGTAGTTTTTAGAGATTTATTGGCCATATATAGATTATAATATATATATATATATATTATATATATATATATATATATATATAAATGGCGGGCCATTTTTAAAATAATGCACATTAGGTACGTCTTAGTTGGAAACCTGCGTCCCATTTGTGGGTATATCATAAAGAACAACTCAATAAACAACTAGGGGGGGGGTGGCACTCAGTAGAGCGCATACCGCCGCCCGAATAAGAAAAAAGTAAAAAAGAAGTACAAAGAAAGTAAAAAAAAAATATATTATATATATATATACTATATATATATATATATATATATATATATATATATATATATATATTATATATATTATATATATATATATATATATATTATAGTTATATATATATATAGATATATAATATCTATATATTATATATATATATAGTATATATCATGCACTCAGTAATGAAGCGCAGTACCTCCGGCCTAATATTTCATCAATTGGTGCCATGGCGAAGCAGTTGTCATAGATTTCACCCAAATTAAATCAGTTCTTCCTTATCCAAATAGACTTGGTATACCGAGTGTTGGTCCAAATCTTTCGAATCTTTTCGAGAAATCCTGTAGCACTACCAACAGACAGACGACAACAGATCGGGGTGAACAAATAAAACCCCTCCAACTTCGTTGGCGGAGTTAATAATCCACCAATAAACAAACTGTTGCAATTTGTTTGACTCAAAAGTGTATAATTATGTGGTATCCCGCTCCCGATGGGAAGGAACCCTACTCCAACTCCACGCCCTTCACACACACGGCTTGGCAGCCGTAACATTACAACACAGGTTTTATCCCGGCCTCCACCACCCTACCCACCTGCATTCATTCCTGCCGTTCCTTCTTTCCCTCCCTTCTCATCATTGTGTTTGCAACCTTTTAACCTCCATCCATTTACTTCCCTGTCTGCCCTGCTTTGCCGCAACTTACCTTACCATACCTTACCCTTACCTGACCCTACCTTAACCCTCCAAGTAAGAACCTCAGATATGTGTATTTATGGGTTTTTTTTACTAAATGATAACACGCTAATAAGACTAATAAAAACAATGATGAATAAATAATAATACTAAGTGGTGTAAAAGAGAAAATAAAAACACTCAAATTAAAAAAAGGTATAACCCAATGAAAACAAAGATAGTTTGTAAAAAGGAAAATGATAATACTGTATTGATAAAAATAATAAACCATGATAATAATAAGGAATGTGGGTAAAAAAATAAATGATAACACCGTAAATTATGAAGATATCTAAGCTCTGATGTAATCAATGATAATTAATTAGTAAAGAGGAACAGTAAAGTGGTAGTAAAGTAGTTATATTCAGTATATATTTGCCCACTTCTATATAGTTGCCAATTTATTTGTGGATTTATTTATTTGTTTACAGCGGTGCGTTGTTGCTGCGTTGTTTTGTCCCGCGAAGGACGGGGTTTGTGTTACCTGTCTGGGGGGTGTCTTTAAAGTAATCGTCCGACCCCATTTTTTTTTGTCTAATTATGTTGAATTCAAACACCTAATCCACCAAAAATAGTTTATTTTCAGCCTTATTTTCCGTTCAAAAACACGACTTTTGTAAAAAGCGCGCGAATTTTTTTTTCTTCCCTCCAACAGGGCTACGCATGTTATTGATGACGTCACAAGAGGAACGCTCCAATATAAACAACACTCGTCTGCCTCTGTGAGACCTGTCGACA